>JARYHS010013630.1:269540637-269886114 GCA_031002005.1 Vandiemenella viatica
AAGAACTAATTAATATATTATAGACGTTGTGGAGTTACCGGATTAAAAAAATAATTTTTGTAAAGAAATTCTCCTCAGGTAGGGCAGCAGCCTAGCCTTGGCGCTATCTTCAGTTACTCATTTCATCTAAAAACGTTCCATAATTAGCACTTTAAATAACTGCTGTTTATTTCCATCAGTTCCCAATCCTATTGTTTAAAAGTTTCCGCAGATTTCAACAAACTTAAAAGGAAACCCTTCAATTGGATTTCGAAACTTTTTGTTCTGCTGTAAAATCGGATCATCTCGTGAAACATCGTCTCGGTCGCCTATACAGTATGTGACGCTATTTTTCTTTAATCTGACAGACCGTATTCTTAGACCGACGCTTTATAAATTTCTTTAACATTTCTTCAATTCTCCAATTCGTCACTTAGACTGTCTTTTAAAACACCTTATCTGTTCATTATTCATCACATTCCTTCTTTTACCCCAATAACTTCTTTCATAAATACTAGCCCTTGGAAGGAAATATTGTGATAATCTCTCTCTCCGAACATATGCCGAGCGTGTCTTTGTAGATGTTTAGACCTTTTCGGCTGTAATCACATCACTGCCTCCGCAAATGTTCCACTGTTTTGCTCAAAGTCTGCTTCTAATCTCCTGCTACCTGTTAGTGGACAGCTCATCTCCAAACCTTCTACCTATTTCAACACATATCAAAATATCCCTAAAAAGTTCTTGAGACATTACAGGTGGTAATAAAGGCAGCTAAAATGGAAACTTTCTCAAGACTCAGCTTACATATACTTTTTTTTGTTAAAAGTGAAAACCTTCAACAGCTAGCAAGTGGAATGTGAACATTTTGGCAAAATATTAAGGTTCCATCCAACTGCGAATTTCGATTCACACTTGATTATCTACTGCGATCAGAATGAGGTTGTGGTAGTAGGCTGTAACACGTGCGTTCACTAAACCCTCGACCTACAGAGGATTACAACTGTAAAAATTCAGACACTGTGTGCATAAATCACTCGGTTTTTCGAATATGAAGTTTATAGATTAATAATTCTGGTCCTACTAAAATGATATATCATTTCTTCTGCCACAATCATGAGGTATCTTTTACAAGTATTGAAGCAGAATTGGTATTGCCAACTAGGTTAAATATATTGTTAACGATTTGGGACTTAACACAAATGGGAGTAAATTTAAATATAATAGTAAATTATGAGTATATTTCCTTTCTTCATATGAAAAAAGTATTGCAACCTGCAAAGTTACCTAAAAAGCTCTAACCGATTACCAAGTATTTTAGGTGGCTCTAGCGTTGGAATTCGCCATTAGGAAGGAGACGGGTTCAAATCAACGTCCCGCAATCCAGATTGTGTTTTTCAGAGGATTCCCTAAATAAATGGACGAATTTCTGACAATTCCTTTACCCTATACACTCCGTCCACAGGCGTCAACGAATCTTTAAGTTCCATAGAAATAATTCTAACACCTCCTTTTTACGTAAATAATAACAGCAAAAGTGTTGTATATCTGAATGAAGTTTAATTAATAGTCTATGTATTAATATTAAATGAGATTCGTAATTTATATATTTAAACAATTAATGGATGTATGATAGTGAACAAGGATAAAACTTCAATTTAATTTTGTGTTTCTAACTTTGTATTTATGCAATGTTGCTATGGAATCTTAAAATATTAATTTCCTGTATTCTTGCTGTGTTACCATGTCACGGTTACTGCATGAAAATTTAATCTATGCTCATTGAGGTGAATATTTTCTTTTTGATGTTCTAGATGGTAAAAGTGAATATACTTCAATATGAATTATACCATTATATTATGTAACGTGACGCTCTGGGGGTTGGGGGTGCCTTTATTCAGTTTATAAAACATAAGAATTTAAATTTATTAATTACAGACAGAAAACATGAGAAAATTTAGAATTTATTAAAAATGGAAAAGGTTCTTTTAATTAAAATACATGACATCATGGATAATCAAAAAATTTCCATAACCTGGCCATTTATTCAGGCATTCACAATTTAAATACGAAGTGAAAATATCATCTCGGTTAACAATTAAACATTTAAATGATCTGCATGATCTCGTACCTGAGTGAGCTCTTTGTATTGATAATAATTTTAACTTTGAGTTTGATTTTATTTAATTAATTAGTAAGATGAATATTTCAAAGGATGCCATTGCAAAAGAGGAAGATTAAAGGAACAGAGTTCTGCCTTACATTTGAATGAAGGAATTACTTAAAACAATAGAATTTTTATTTTAGCATAAATATTGAAATATATTTAAATAGAAATTTTCACAAAATTGACATCCATGATATTTAAGAATGAATGGATTCTGGAGATCTGTACTGGAAGGGCGTTAAACAGTTCCACGCCTAACTCACTGAAGTTAAATTGATGTTGGGAGACTCAAGAAGCTGCCATGGGTTTTTAATCACCATGGCAGCGAAATGTCAACACTTTTCAGTCAGAAGGGATGGTACATTACCATGTGAAGTCCTCACTAGTGCTGCAGCATCCACACATACAAATAAAGACTGTATTCGCAGCAAACAGCACTGCCCGGCACCTGCCACGTTCTGCCGCAATTTCCACTCTAGCGGTTTTATTCTCCCCTCCACCTGCTGGGGCCACCCTGTGTCGCCCTGAGCATTCCAAGGCCCCACTATTGTCTGTCTCCGGCCAGTCGTTTATGCGGCGCCAAACTGGAGTCCCTTCGTCACCGAATTCAATCGCTGTAGACATGTTCACTCAATACAAATCCTTGCATTTCAATCGTCCCTTCCAATAAATTATTTGGTGACATTTTTAGATCAACACATTTACCACATACAAACAAATTGATTAATCGAAGTAAGGCAGAGGCATGTCGTTGATTTTATTGTGAACAAAACATTATTTGGTAGTTAATGCTCCTGCTAAAACTCATTCTTGTTCGGCAGATTGACTCTTGTCTGCGAGTTTCCTAGCCAGGGCCATTATTTGGGCGAGAGAGCTCCTTCGAATTTTAGTGCACTTTGTGGTATGCGTGTTTACCGTAAGTCAGCAGACGGCTGTACACGCCAGCAACTCTATCTTCACTCAAACCACCTTTAGTCACACTGGTGTCAGTATGAACATAAACACTTATGATTCTGTACTGGTCGCTTCCTGACGTCTGTCAGCTCGTTCCAATGACCTCTCGCCTCCAGCGTCATTGGTCGAGTTTTTGTTTCGATCCTAGTCGATTGCCTCCACCTGTCGGGAAACCATCTGCCACCAGCGAAAGTCGGTTCTGCGAATTCAGTTTCATCTCCGTCCCTGCCATCTCCGGATACGTCCAGACATGAAAAACTGTTGCCAACAAAATAGTAACTATTTTTTTTTATTGGAGGTCCACAATCATCTATCCCCACATATGACCTTTCTTCACTTAGACTCATTCTAATTGTCTGCGTGTTTAAGTTTCAAGGAATTGTATTTATCGGCGCTTCCCTGGATTTTTCATTGTTCGTCGGAGTAGTGGACCATGTCGTGAGAAAATGCTTATGTCGCAAATATCTGTTTAAACATGTCTCCCAGTTCGCTAAAGTCTCTTGAGTTCTGTTCTCGTAAATACGCAAACTTTAAAATGTCACGAATACGGAATTATCCACGGTGAGTGTTGGTTGCACATATATATCGCACTCATTGGGTAATGTCAATGTTGAGGCTTTCACTGGGTGACAGCGACCAGGGTCGCTTCTTGTTAGCTCAGCGTCGCCTCTTCCTGGGAAGCTGGCTGGGGTGGTTGACCGCCTCGCCAAGAGTGTCGCTGGAAGTCCACGTAGGCACAAATAATAATTGTTACTTCCCATAATGACACTAATCAAATAATGTAATATTATCGTAGTTTTTCGACATGTTACAATTATTAAGCTCTTAACTTCAAATGTATTTTACCATTTATATGTTGCAGTGCTACAATAACCATTCCAGGCTGGATAGCACAGGTACTACGAAATCCAGTAACTTAGTAAAAAGAACAGTAATAAGCAAACCAACATAAAGAAACGCAAGATAGATTACAGACGCGAATTAAAAAAAAAAATATTCGCTGTGCTACATCTGAGCTAATTCTAAATAAAAATTTTCTTTATGATGCCAGAATAGAGGATTAGCTCCGTGCGGTCCGTTGAAACTCGTTCTGACTCCTGTACGGAGTTTGCGGTGTATAGTTTCATTCAGGGTTCGGGGATAATGTACACGACATGCTGAAACTTGAAAGAATTTTTGCAGAAATTCAGTGATTAAAAATATCTTAAACATTTGGACAGCTAACTAAATCTTACTAAACTAAAACTGGGAACAATTTCAACAATGAAGTTGGAGGCGATACTACTATGAAAATTGCAAATGTTCTGCCGAGAATCTTCAAGTGACATTTCTCTGATAGTTAAATATATATATATATTTGTTACGAAATATTTTGCGGCCGATCAAGTGGTACGAAAACAGAGTAAAAAAAAAAATTACAGGTCCTAAAATACGCTTTTCCGAATGACATTGAACGAGTAACGGCGGGAACTACTTCCGATTACCGTGCACGAAGCGTTTTATTTTCGCAGAATTGGAATCGCCGTGCACTCTAGCTGCTGAAGCTAATAAAGGGACCATCCACTTTTACCATTAGGAAAACACCAATAAATCCGCTGATAAATTTTTCATGTTTTAATGATATTTCATTCAAAAGAAACGCTAATGTATTCAAGGACGAAAGCGCCCCTTTTTATGGTTCAGAAATTAAATAATGCTTCCTATTGATTACTCTCTGATGAGAGAACCGCACAAAGTCAAAACCACAAACTACGCCGCGTTTTACACGGTTTTTGTGACCGACGTATATTTCAAACGGCTCAGCATATTTTTTCTCCCGTGTAACTAATTTTTTAAAAATTTATTTCAAACGCATGATAGTGAAAGTTGTCTCATTTACACTGATGAACAGTATGGTCAACAGTTTTTTTTTTATTTTATTTTTTATCACATTTTCAATTTTGGATGATTTATCATTGGTCATGTGGATATATGAAATATTTTTGGATTCTCGTTCTATGGATGTAATATATAAAATAATATTTAGTTCATTATGGATTGGAGGAATTCAGCGACTGTGTTATCAAATTTGAGTTTATATGGAAGGCAGTGACCAGTCACAATTTGTTTTAATATATTAAACTTTATCATGAAATGACATGAAGGATAAATACGATATACCTGAGAGAAAGTCTAAGGAAAAAGGTTCCCTAATACTGTAGTATGCTGCGCAGACGAAATGTATTTTTGATACAGATTATCCACAGTTGAAGGGAACATTGAAATTAGGAAAATAAAAGGCCGGTTTGATCGTCTAGGTGTTATTATCTGTGTATTCATGGTCATGACAAGAAATTTTAAAAAATAGTGCCACTCAAAGACTTGTTGCCTATCATCATTTATAAGGATAGTGTAAGCTCTATGTTTTTCTCATGATGATCAGTGGCGGATATAGGAATTTTCCGAGCCGGGGCAAAAACTGTTAGATCGCTGTCCGTTTGAACATAATTTAGCCGCCCCCACTGTTGCTTCCGCGATTGTCAGTCAATGTCTCGCCACGCAGTGAAGTTGTGAAGCTAAAAAAAAGGTCGCAGCGAAATAAATTTTTCAAACACTACTTTGCCGACAGGGGCAAGCGTCCCGGTTTATCTCCCCCCCCCCCCCGGCACTGATGATGATACAAGATTTCGAACAGAAAGAGGTAATTATGTATTTTTAAAACTATTTTTTTTTACCAAATCAAAAGGTTTAACAAAAACTCGAAGTTTCGCTTTTTGTATCAGACTTAAGTCTTTCGCAAATATTACCTTTTACAATAAGTAAATATGAACCATTGTAGTCATAAGCTTCTCCAGTTACTGGATAATTATAATGATTCCCCGTGGCTTGATGATCGTAACAGAATTCTTAGTTGTTCTTTACGACAGCGTCGTTTATCCTAATACAGTTACCTGATTGAATAAATACAAGGGTTGGAACTTAAATAGTGGCAACTATTTATTCATAACCGATACAAAAGCGTTACATGTTTGCACCTGTTACTGTTCTTCAAAGTAGTCACCAGCGTTGTGTATAACCCGTTGCCAGCAATGTGGAAGACGTAGTATACCGTTAGCAGAGCATGTACTGTTGATGGTGGGAATGAAACAGTCTACTGCCTGTCGATTCTCTGTAACAATTCTGAAGCGAATTCCACGAAGTGGTTCCTACATCTTCGGAATCAAATCAAAGTAACAAGGACTTAAGTCCGGGGAGTATGGTGGATGGTACAGTACTTCCCAGTTACATCGACCGAACAGAGCAGCCACAGCTTGCGCTGTATGCGCCCGCGCATTGTCGTGCAAAATGATGGGTGGGTTGCGCAGAAAGTGTTGCCGCTTCTTTCGCAAAGCTGGTCGCAGGTGATGCTCCAAAAACGAACAGTAGGCCTAATACTGTGCATTAACGGTCTGTCGTGGAGGAATGTACTGTGTTATGATAACACCATCACAGTCGTACACGAGAATCACCATAACATTCACCTTACTGGGGCTCTGACGCACTTTCGACTTTCGCGGCGACCCATAATGACGGCATTCGTTGGATTGGCGTTTCAGTTTTGGCTTGTACGATGTAGCCCATGTCTCATCCAGTGTTACGATACGGCGTAAGAAAGCCTCTCCTTCGCGCTCATAGCGCTCCAAGTGCGTCTGAGCAGAGTTGTAACGCATCCATTTCTGTATTTCCGTCAATTCATGCGGAACCCATCGTGATGCAATTATTCGCATGCCCAGGCGTTCCTTCAGGAAGCGAAGCACAGTCGTATGCGCTAATCCGGTTTCGGAGGCGAGCTCACAAATCGTCTTGCGTCGATCACTGTCCACTAACGCAGCAACAGTATGCACTTGAAGGCTTTTACCCAACGTGCCACTGTTCTGTATGGCAATTCCGATTCCCCGCACGCCCCTTGAAGACCTTGATGACACTTTCGTGCTGTATGACCTCTGGCACATTCAATCTTTATCCAACTCCGTTGTTCCTGTTTCAAAAACATAGTGACACCGTTATGTTAGACCGCTCTCTCACAGGTGACTGCGTTTCCCTCGATTGTGCGCACGCCAGGGACGTGGGACGGGCGTGTCCATTTGCTCGGAGGTAAGGTAGGTATGTCAACAACGTGTGCTATCAGCGACAATAGTAGATTCCATTGCATAGTGTCTGCACAGCAGTGTTGCCACTATTTAAGTTCCAACCCACGTATTTTACGGTCAGTAAATATTTATATATTTCTTCAAATACTAAACGCACAATTCTTTTTTAATTACCTATTAAATTCATTTAGGTGTGTATTCCGTCAACCTTAACTATTTGAAATGATTATTGGACGGATATGTAAACATTTTCATTCTTAATGCATTTTGTTTGTTGCTGCGAATCTTTCTAGTCAATGCAATAGGATTGTTATAATCATAGCAAACATTATTATTAAATGTTTAATTTTCATTCTTGTTTGTTCCTATGTTCTCGTGATAGCCACACGTATATTACATGTAAAGCTTCTGGGTAGAAAGCAGTCTTTGAACCTTAGAAAGGGAAGAAAAGAGGCAAAAAAGAGAAGAAAAGAGGCCTAGCAATACCAATAAACACATAAGGTAAGTTAAAACTACAATGAAAGAACAATCGATGCAATGCCCCATGAATTCCATTACACTATATTCGTGGCTGAAAAAGAGGGTAAACAGGGTGGCAGAAGAAGAAACCGCACAGCGCATTGTCTGTCGGTGTGATGGCTACATATCGATCCGCGTTTTTAGTTAGCTGTTTAAATGAGTACACAGCACTGGCGATGATAAGCGGAGATAGCACGCTTTATTCTTCATCCGATACAGTTTTTCAGTGACCGTCGTATTATTCACGAACGGATTACCGAAGCTAGACATAAAAGAAATTCAAAGAATTTAAATAGATTAATTTACAAATTCAGTCTGGGAGACTTTTCGATTGTAGGAGACAAAGAGTGATTCAAATACAGTGACTGAAATATTGGAATTGCCAGTCGTGATGGGTAGTTTATTAAGATTACGGTCTACCATATGAAAGAAAAACAGATTTTTTTTGGTCATGGTCATGTATCCTGAACAAAATATGGAAACTGACTTGGGAGAAAGGCTCAGGTATAAAGTTTACAACAACGTAAGAAATATGCAGATCGAGTTCAATATACATATACCGTCTTACATTCGCATCGTTTACAATACAGTGTCTGTTTCCTATACCGGGTATGGGCAACTCTTGTTGCAGATATACAGGGATTGGGAGAGACTACACTAGCCTTTTCCAACCAAATGTCAACCTCTCCTTCACGTGGTGCACCCTGTTTGAACGGAGGAGGCTCTGGCGACTGAAAGATTACCGGTATAAGGAGTCACCCACTACTTGCCAACGGCCTCCGAAAGGAGAGCGGAAGAGCGGGGAGCGGTTCAGGGCACCCTCTTCGCCTTGGAGTTGGAAACGGCCCCTAAAGGTGGATGAATAAGAAATGATCAACAGCATGGGGATACGGAAGGCAACGGAAACCACTGCATTAAAGATCCAAAGGGTATCCCGAGGACATGTAATCCTCTTAAATTACATATATCATGATGGCTTCTTCCTGGGTAAAATATTCCGGAGGTAAAATAGTCCCCCAATCGGATCTCCGGGTGGGGACTGCTCAGGTAGGAGTCATCAGAATGGATAGAAATATTCTACGAGTCTGAGTGCGGAATGTTAGAAGTCTGAATACGGCTGGTAGGTTAGAAAACTTAAAAAGGGAACAACTTAAGTTAGATGTTGTTGGGACTAGTGAGATTAAATGAAAGGATGCACAGGATTTCTGGTCTGGAGAACACAGGATAATTAGCACACATGCTGTCAATGGAGTCACTGGTGTAGGATTTGTAATGAACAAAAAAGTAGGGAAACGGGTGAGTTATTATGAACAGTTTAGTGACAGGATTATTTTGATGAAGTTAGAAACCCAACCACATTAGTACAAGTGTATATGCCAACATCACAGGAAGATAACGAAGAAATAGAAACAATATACGTTGAATCTAATAATACTGGGTGATTGGAATGCAATAATGGGAGAACGAAAAGAGGGAATACAGTAGGAAGTTTTGGTATAGGAGAAAGAAATGAGCGAGGAAGCAGGTTGCTAGAATTATGTGAAAGATATAAGCTAGTAGTGGCAAACACACAGTTTAGGAACCATGAAAAAAGAATATACACCTGGAAACGTCCTGGGGATACAGGCAGATATCAGCTAGATTATATCATGGTCAAAAGAGATTCAGGAATCAAGTTCTAGACTGTAAAGCGTACCCAGGAGCAGACATAGACTAGGACCATAATTTGATAGTAATGAAGTGCAGGCTGAAATTCAAGCAAATAAGGAAACAGTATAAGCAGAACAGACTGGAAGTGAATAAACTGAAACAATCTAGCACAAGAGAAAAATTTGCAGAAATGGTCTAAGAATTAACTGTGAAAGGAGCTCAACCGAGGACGAATGGAATGCATTAAAGACCGAAATAATGAAAGCTAGTAAAGAAACATTAGGCTTTGGGGAACAATCTGCCCGAAAACCTTGGATCACAGAAGAAATTTTGGAGCTGATGGATCAGAGGATAAGGTACAAAGATGCTTAGGGTGAAGCAGGAAGAGAGCAGTACAGGGAATTTAAAAATCAAATAAATAGGAAATGCAAGATAGCAAAAGAAAAATGGCTACAAGAAGAGTGTGAAGAAGTAGAAAAGGAAATGGTCGTAGGTAAAGTAGATGTTGCATATAGGAAGATCAAACAGAATTTTGGAGAAATGAAGAAAAGAGGTATGAACATTAAAGCTGCCGATGGGAAACCTCTTTTAAGCTCAGAAGATAGAGCTAATCGATGGAAAGAATACATTGAGAAACTGTATGTTGGGGACGACTTGAACAATAGTGTACTGGAAAAGGAAGGTGATGTCGTCATTGATGACTTAGGAGATCCTGTTTTGAGGACAGAATTTAATAAAGCTCTGAATGACTTGAAAGCAAATAAGTCAGTTGGAATTGATGAGATCCCTGCAGAACTTCTTAAATCCCTAGAAGAGAAAGAATCGAAATATTATTCAAGCTGATATCAACAAGTTATGAAAGAGGAGAAATTACAAATGATTTTAATAAAAATATCATCTTCACACTTCCAAAGAAAGCACAAACCGACAAATGTGAGAACTATCGCACCATTAGTCTAACATCACATGATTCAAAATTACTGACCAGAATAATATACAGAAGGATGGAAAGGGTAGTAGAAGAGATAGTAGGTGAAGATCAGTTTGGGTTTAGGAAAAATCGCGGAACAAGGGAAGCAATTCTGTCTTTAAGGTTTATACTTGAAGGGCGGATCAAGAAAAACAAAGATACTTTTATGGCATTTCTTGATTTAGAAAAAGCTTTCGATAATGTTAGGTGGGACAAGATGTACAACATTTTAATGAAGTCAGGCTAAAGTATCGCGATAAAAGAATACTTTAAGAATCAAGTGGCTGTAATAAAAGTAGAGAATCACGAGAGACATGCATCAGTTAAAAAGGGTGTGACACCAGGTTGTAGTCTATCCCCGTTAATATTCAACTGGTATGTAGAAGAAGCAATGAAGAAAGTCAAAGAAAAATTTCCATGTGGCATAAGTTTTCATGGAGAAAAAATCAGTATGCTACGATTTGCTGACGACATTGTCTTGTTAGCAGAGAGGGCTGAGGATATTGAGAAGTTACTGAATGCCATGAACAAAATATTGAAGGAAGATTTTGGACTGAATATAAATCAAAGCAAGACAAAAGTGATGAATTGTAGCAGAAATGATACCAATACTAGTGGATTAAATATAAAAATAGTATCAAATGGAATAGGAGAAGTAAGTGAATTCTGCTACTTGGGAAGCGAAATTACAACCGATGGCTGAAGCAGGAATGATGTTAAAAGCAGTATAGCACTAGCAAAAAGAGCCTTCTTAGAGAAGAGAAATATTTTGGTTTTAAACATTGGTCTAGGAATTAAAAAAACTTTTTAAAACTCTATGTGTGGAGCACAGCACATTATGATAGCGAAACATGTACTTTAGGAATACCAAAAGAAAGAAAATTGAAGCATATGAAATGTGGTGCTACGGAAGAATGTTGAAAATTAAGTGGACAGACAAAGTACGAAATGAACGAGTTTTGGAAATGGGTGATAAAAGAAGTTTGTGGAAGAAGCTTACAGAAAGAAGAGACAGGCAGGTAGGTCATATTGTGAGACATGCTGGATTGGTTAATTTGTTAGTGTAGGGAACAACCTAAGGTAAGAACTATGGAGGAAGACAGTGATTAGAATATATGAAGCAGATAATTGAGGACGTGGGTTGTAAGGGGCATGAAGAAATGAAGAGGTTAGCCCAGGATAGGAAGGGATGGAGGATTTCATCAAACCAGTCGAAAGACTGATGACAGCAAAAAAAAAAAAAATCAACCATCTCACTTTCAACTACTGGCTTAGGAAGTAAATATGCTGTTGTTCTGGCTGGAGCGAATAAACAGGTCCCGCCATCAAACGCTATGTAAAATAAATGCTTTTCAGCTAGAAGGCCACACAACTTTCACGATATTATATCTGATTGCATGCGCTCCAACACAAGATAAGCACAAGGCTCAGTTAAATATGCCCACTTCCTTCTCATACACTAACCGGCGTTACCTATGATGTGAGTTCATTTCTAAGCCTCTACGGTGCCGAGGTCAGCAACACAAAGTAGAGGAGAACCACTATGAATGAAGGAAAACTGGAGCAACTTAGTGCTTGAAAAGAAGGCATGGCATTACAACGCTCGGACAGGAAAGACGGCGACCTTCAAAAACACAGATTTTGAACGTTGAGAGATGGGAAATAATATCGTGGATTATTCTCCGAATATGGATATTGGGAATGAAGTCAATGATAGCATTCCCGAAGTCATCAAGCAAGAAAGACACATAAAAATAGAGAAAAAATAACCTGACACGTCGCAACAAAAGGATAGCTGATGAGTACTAGAAAATGACGTTTATGAAATATCAGGAAATAAAAATTAAAGTGCTCAACTTAAAAAAACGTAAGTAAAACAGCTGGTACGTGGGCCAGTAGAAGGAAAGGGCCGGGCAAAGTGGCCTTCGCGGGTTTTGGGGTTCGGGAGTCTCTCCCAATATCCACCTGATAAAGCACACATTTCACAGACGAAAGTACTCGTATCATTCACAGCCCAAGTTACACATTTCACAGAAAGGTCAACTGTTTTGTTAATAACAAAGACATAAACTGAGCACTCACAAAACATCAGTATTCACCTAGTAACATCAGGGAGATCAAAAACCACTTGAAGAAATATTAATAACAATGAAAAAGCAAAATCAATTAAATTAATCCTATTTGAAGGATGTTTTATCAAAAATTTCATGTTGTGGTATTTCAACAACCAAAAACTTCTTTTTCTGTTAGCTCAAAAGACATTGTTCTAATGTCTCATACTACAGCTGCAAGAAAACGCAAAAACAGCCACAATAAAGGTTCTGCGCAGTTGTTAACGTCAAGCCCATACAAAAATGTATCTGAAGCATAAAAAACTTGACAAAAAGAGGTAGAAAATGATAAAAACTAGAAGGAAACCACCAAGCGCAAGACGTTTAAACCAATAAGAGATTTGTTTGACGATGACGATGATGATCAAAAGACACGTATTACCTGTAATGCTACTAAACTCTTTGAGCTTTAAGATAATAAGAACAGTGCCAAACGTGTTTCACTGGGATCAATACCATGTCGAGCAATGTGGCCGTTTGGTTACTTTAAAAAAAATGAATTATATAAGGCACTTAACTTAATCCAAAATTTTAGTGTATGCTAGGATAATTGCAGTGTGGAACCACTAATTTTGATGAGTATAGGTTTATTTTAAGTCAGCTTAAAACATCATCAAACCTTAACTTTGCCTTTTTCTCGGCTCTATCTTGCCTTCCAGTTTTTTTTTAAATTTATTTATCATATAGTCAGAGAAAAGTAAATCACATGTATTACATTCGAATTGCTAGGAAAAATTTCACGAGAAAGACTAGACCGTCAAAAATTAAAATTAATATTTCTCAAGTGCATATTTGGTTGCTGTGTGACCACCACTCTGACCAGACATGATGCACAGTCTGTCTTTTTGCTCCACAACCACACTAGGAGGAGTCCAAACGGCCGCATTTAAAGAAGAAATCAGCGCATCTGCCATCCTGTGGGTATTCTGTTTAAGCCAGTCCATAAACTTGGCTTACAACTGACGCAGGACAGAAAGCAGATTGTCTGATCTGAGGACTTTTCCCTTCTGTCTTACAATGACTTTTCGATCATGAACCCTCTGTTTTATAGACTTTTTGCTGTTGTTAGCGGAGGTCTTCCTGATCTAAGGCTACTACTTGATAGCAGGTAGTCGAGATCCCGGCTTGTTGGTAGAGCGGGATTCTTAGTCAGTTTTGCATATTCATTAACTAAGAGGCCTCGCCAGTGGAGGTCGTAAGGTTGAATGTGGCACAGCTAGTATGTTGGTGTGGACCTCAGCGTGCAGGGTGCTGTTCAGCAATCCTGTGTGGGTGCAGAGCTAGTTTGTGCACCCTGGTTAACGCTAAGTGAACTAGTACACTGATCACCAGTCAAATCGAAGTTGATCTTCTGGTGTACTTCACATCATATTGAGAAATTTGGATTCCCTAATCCAGTGTGGGGGCGCTTTAACGCGCACAGCCACGCTTTCGAGTATAGTCCCAATATTATATTCAACTTGTAACTTCTTAAATTTAAGATCTGATTTCTCGATCTGTGTTAAAGACTCTACTAAATTCATAATTCCTGGATCACAGGACACCAGGATGCATCTAGTGACATTATTAGAGCGGTCAATTAAACTCTCCAGGCTGTTGTAATGGAAAAGAAACTACTGCTTATATCCCGACAGAGACAATTATTTGACAGAATGGTACATCAGACTGACAGCGTGTCAGGTGCACTTTTTTTACTGACGCATCATGGAAAACTGGTGAAATGTTTTGTTAAATTTGCTTCTGGCACAAGTTTTCAACTTTGCTGATACATTGCTGTCGCCGGAGCCCGTTCTGGCAGCGCCGCTGCGCTGCATGATGGGAGAAACACTGGCCACTCTGAGCTGACATTGCTGCATTGCGAAGAAACCACGAGCACCATCAACAACACTCACTCTACGACAGTGCAAGTTGTTAGCACCGGATTAATTCACTATGTCACACAAACGCAAAGTCGAGTCTCTAATAACAACAGTAATAACGTCCTGTCGTCTAAATGAGATAGTGACACAGGTTTGCTACCTGCTGCGCATTCCCCATTTGTCGTAAGCGCTTAATATTTCCCGGCTGTCTTAATGCGGAAAGTGGATCTACTGCTTAACGTTGAATCTCAGTCACGGAGCATCCTAACATACTTCACATTTAGAAAGCAACGCATTACCAGAGGTGAAAGTTGTTTTTAAGATCCGTAGAAATTTCAGCCGATACCACGGCAGCATAACAAAATCCCTACCAGACCGATCTATAAAGTGAATGAATTTTACCCTTGAGGAAAAACATAGGAGATCGGAATTTACTGGAAGTACGCTGGTCTTCCGACAAGAAATTGTTATCTATATGAAGCAGGCTATGTGGTGACCACGAACATATTCACGCTTATTTGCAAATATCAGGACATCTAATCCACCACGCCCCACACAATCTCACGTTCTCAATAGCCCATAATCATCGAAATATTATGAGGGCAGGTGGAAAAAGGATTTTTCGTCACATTCAAATGCTCCTGTCACGTTTAGGCACCGCCAACCATACAAACCAAATCATAAACCAACCCAAATGTTATTGAATTACAATCAATATAAAAATAATAATTAACGGTTTTTAAGCGAAACATACTAAAAATATTAAAGAATTGACCAATCACCATAAATGTTCTATTAAACACAAAGGTATAAAAAATAATGACAAAATCCACTGATCAATTATTCTATATCAATGCCATTCAGTAAATTGCAGGGGATTTCATTTTGTTCTTAATAATTTAGTTGACTGGAATTAGTGGGTAGTTCGGGCACTGACATTCCTTCTGTTTACGCGCATCAATTGTTCTGATTAATGTCGTGCTGTCTAGGCTCTCTGAGTTTTTTACCGCCAGCTTGCTCTCTGCTGGCCAGCACTGGAGATATCGTAGAGGACCGAGTATGGACGTAAGATCGAGGCGGACAGTTGGCTGAGTGCTGTTATTCTAGTGCTGTTGCCACGAAGCGATACTAGAACTCGTTCGGTATAGTTGGAAAAAGGGATGGAGCTCATTGTAATCTTAAAATGGCTGAATGACCTTAATGCTTGTACGGTAATCTTTGAATTTTCGAGCAGTAAAGTTAGCAGATGTTGTGGTAAGTTTTAAATGCAGCCTGGACCACAATGACGATTGACATTTCGTATAACAGCATCCAGCACACCCCGCTTTGCGTAAGGTCCGGTAGAATCGACGTATTCCGTTAATTCGGGAAGTAGCTGGTGTGAATTTGATGGAACTTGGAATACATGTTTCTCACTGGATGGTCCGGGTCAAATTCCGGTATCGGCTGGGATTTTCAAAGGCCCTTAACCCGACATTTACCTCTGGCATAGTTTACTGTTTAATGTGAACTATGCCATAACGCTTCCGTGATTCGGATTCCATGTTAACCTTTTATGTGATAGATTAATCGATGGCCTTAGAATTTATGGCACTTCGGTGAGACAAGGTGTTCTTATTTGCATACTATTTTATGATTGTTTATGAACATATTTAACGTTAAATACACCTATGTCTGTGTGTTTCAGACTCGTTTGAAATAAAACGTCGCGTTACTACGTTTCCTTTTTAGTCATCAAAATATTGTTATTTCGGACCCTTTCTTCCAAGATCACCTACCCAAATTATGTAAATTTAAGATGTACTATTGATTTTTATTAAATGGATACCTTTGCTTAATTTGCATAATTTGAACTTGCATTAATTAATTTAAATCACCCCCGATGACTATACCCGTACATTAAAGAACACAATAGGGTTAAAATGATATATGAGACACTGATGACAAGGAAAATATGTACCTCCCGTTTTAATACATAACGATCTAACCGGATCATACAAGTTCTTTCCTCCGCGGTGCGGATTGCTGAACGACTGAACGAAGACCACTGAGATTTTACTGTGTGGTGCGCGTCTTTATTTTTTCGATAAAATAGGATAGTGTTCGGTCTTTAGGTATACGTATTTTCTGAAAATAAACGTATACAGTCTTGTAAAGTGATACAACAGCATATGTAAAATAACAAGAATAATCAGATATAACAAATCATACCCAAAGAACCATATTCTATAGCGATTTTAATACTGCAGTGCACTCTGTGCCCTTTTTTAAATCTACCAGCGTCGCTTCACCTCCACTCACTGCCCATCAGTTTCCGAATCGAGCTTACGTCCATACTCGAACCTCTGTTCCGGTAACTCCAATACTTGGCCGTAAGATGTCACGCTGGTACTGGTAAACCGAGCGGTCTTGCAGGCCACTAGTATGCAGCTTATTCGTGGTTTTCACTAAATTGTGTTCTCACATCACAGTTTGTAATGCTTGCTATTTATATGTTTAACAAGCACATACAGAATATACGTCATATTTGCTGCAGTTTTTTCGAAAGAACACATACAGATATTTCATGATGGTGACTGATATAACGTAGTATCGAGACTGTCCGTGCAGTATACCATTTTCTTGCTTTCTCTGTTATATCATCTTAAATGCTTTGCACACGCGATGAAGACACTGTACGCTATTCGTACATTACCGAGCTTTCGTTTATCCGCCGATCATGGGGAAGCATGAATGAAGCTGCAGTCATCACAAGTCGGCCGAGAAGAGGGGACTTGTCACAGGTATAACCGAGCGAAATCAAGCTTGAGTAGATCAAAGACAGGGAAGCTGCTTATTTGGAAGTGGATTAACATTAGTGGCTCCGAAAATTTTCTCATTTTACAGCTCTGCGAAGTACTGAGTGACAGTAGCTGTTACTCTGTCACGCTTTGATCTAACTGCACTGATTTCGTCTGATCGTTAATAACACATAGAAGCAACACCTGTTAAATGCGATTTGACGATTCAATAAATAGCGCATATTCTACATTTAAGACCTCTATCTAACCGTATTACATTTACATCATAGTCGACAAAAATTGATATGTTCAGCACATGAGGTAGATTCATTAAACTTAATGACTGGGGCCAATGTAGTAATAAACGACTTCTGATAAAGAAGAATCAATAATATTTCATAGCTGACTTCTGACATAAATGGAACACAGTTTCTAGAATCTTTAGCTATTTATTTTAAACGTCTATTTAAATTTTTAAATTCTCAAAATATCTTCACAAAAAGTTAACCGAATATAAATCTATATTTTCTTACGAATCTAATTTTGTTATTGGCTTCTTGCTGTTGCTTGTAACAAAGATTTGGAAAGTTTTTAAATTTTGTAAATTTAATATTTGTTCAAATTATTTAGGAACAAAATTTCTCACAAACAATTGAATTATGAGACACTTTCAGAAAACCGAATATCTTTCTGTTTAAATAATTAATAACAAACTACTGGTCCTGTAAATATTATTTAGAAGTTCTCTGGTCATTGATATGTAAAGATTCAACGAACAAAAATTTACAGAAACTCTTATGTGATGATCAAGATTCTTTAGCTTTGTACATGTAACTAATATGTTACAAAAGCCCCTCGATTGCAGCTTTTATGATTTTAAGTGTGATCGCAAATGATGTTTCCAAACGAGCATTTCAGGTCAAAAATGAAAGACCAAAAGTGAACAATAAGTCCTGTTAGTTTTGAAAAAATCAAATGTTAATCGATTCAGTATTGTGGAGACATGTCATGATAAACTTCACTGGAATATTCTGTTGGAAAATAAGATACATCTCATACGACCACAGACGGCGTAAAATTTTAACAGTCTCCATGTTATATAGGAACGAAGTCTTTCTCGGCGTTGAGAATGGATGTAGTCTTCTCGGGAGACTAGCCGAGTAAGTAAGATGTTTCCACACGATATTTCGGCGATCTCAGACTCAGACTGGTGAAGATGGCGACGGAGTCTGAGATCGCCGAAATATCGTGTGGAAACATCTTACTTACTCGGCTAGTCTCCCGAGAAGACTACATCCAGTCTCCATGTTATAACCATAATGACCTAAGGTAGATTCGCGTCTAGCAGCACTAGTAAATCATTGTAATCGTGGTTTATGATGAATTTTACTGCCTTTGTTTTCGGAATAATGTGACATACAGCCAATGGTAAGCATTTTACACTTTTGTTTCTTTTATGTGCAGTAAAATATCAAAGCGTCATCATTTTAAAGCACATAAAGCAAATCAAAACACTGCTCAGAGAAAAATATAGCACTCATTTTAGTTATTACATTTAGCATTGTAGAACTAGAACCATTGCTTTTATTTTGTGATATAAGGTAAGAAATCGAAGCATAATATTCTCGTTTCAGAACTTTGAAAACAGTTTTGACTTCGTAATTATATATTTTGAGTCCAGAACAGTTGAAATGTGGGAGACAATGAATGGCGGATACTCCTAGACAAATCGAGCCTCTTGGGAACGATATTCCTGACAGAAAAGTTTTTAAATAATTTTTTGTCATCATGTTTGCAATCAACTCTATCATCATATATTATTTCTAAAAGGTCTTTTTTTTTGGTGACCAGGCACTTAACTTTCTTCACACCAAACTTAAAAATGAGGTATCATTTTAAAGATTAAGGTCTCCACTGCATAAATTAAAAAAGGAATTTTTCTGTATTATGATGACCTGTTGCTCATACCGGTAGGATGTTCGCAAATTTCATGTAACTGGTACTATGTTATACAAGGTATTAAAGATAACACAGCACGAAAAGAGCAAAGGCAATGATATCAAAATCTAAAGCTATTCAGCAAAAACCTAATTAGATCTGTTTTTCAAAACTTTGCTGCTTAGCATAGAAATGATAATGGTTGCTTTAAGGTTAGCATTAAACGTTAAGATTCATTCGAATTTTGGACTGGAATATTTTTACATTACATAGTCCATGTTGTCGGATATGGAGAAAATCTGGGTTAATAACGTGTGACGACGATGAGACTAGTCAACTTGTTACCAAAGCCTTACAACACTGTGGACTGCACTATGTAGTCACGTACTCGTAGTAATTTTCCGATATACCGACAAAAGATGTTGAAGTGTCACGCGGTAGTTTGTAACACAAATAACATTGAGATAACCATAAACAATGTTAGTTTGCTGTGATATCCTGTACACCGTACACAGCGGAAAAATAATTCGATTTCTAGCTAACAATACGTGTTTAGTCACTTGATATACATTGCATCTAATATTGATTCCGATTTGTTCCGCTAAGAACTTACTCTCTCGTTAACATCCCTAAGAGGTAACACCGTAGGTTTAGACAACGCCTTCCTTAAAGGAGCGTCTACACGAGCATCATTTTTACGGCAACATACTAGCATCTATTGCTAAACTGTTACCCGGCAACATATCTAAGCGATAGATGCTCAACATATGACCCAGCAATGTGTGGCTCAACTGTTACCTGGCATTGGATACTCCATATCATAATGCGATAGTGGGAGAAGGAAAAGAGGAAAATACTGTGGAAGTTTTGGTCTAGGAGAAATAAATGAGCGAGGAAGCAGGTTGTTAGAATTTTGGGAAAGATATAAGCTAGTTGTGGCAAACACACTGTTTAAGAACCATGCAAGAAGGAGATACACCTGGAAACGTCGAGAGGATACAGGCAGATATCAGCTAGATTATATCATGGTCAAACAGAGATTCAGGAATCAAGTTCTAGATTGTAAAGCTTACCCAGGAGTAGACAAAGACTCTGACCACAATTTGATTAGATTGAAGTGCAGGCTGAAATTCAAGCGAATAAGGAAGCAATATAAGTAGAACAGACTTGAAATGAATAAACTGAAACAATCTGGCACGACAGAAAAATTTGCAGAAATGGCAGAATAAGGTCTAAGAAGTAACTCTGAAAGGAACTCAACCGAGGACGAATGGAATGCATTAAAGACCGAAATAATGAAAGCTGGTAAAGAAACACTAGGTTTCAGGGAACAAGCCACCACAAAGCCTTTGATCACAGAAGAAATTTTGGAGCTGATGGATCAGAGGAGAAGGCACAAAAATGCGCAGGAAGAGAGCAATACAGGCAATTTAGAAATCAATAGAAAAAGTAAATGCAAAAAATCAACAGAAAAATGGCTAGATGAAAAGTGTGAAGAAGCAGAAGAGGAAATGGTCATAGATAAAGTAGATGTTGCTCTGAATGACCTGAAAGCAATTAAAGTAGTTTGAATTAATGAGATCCCAGCAGAACTTCTTAAATCTCTAGGAGAAGAAGGAATCGAAAGATAATTCAAAACTGATATCAAAAGTTATGAAACAGGAGAAATTACAACTTATTTTAATAAAAATATAATCTTTACACTTCCAAAGAAAGCACAAACCGACAAATGTGAGAATTGTCGCACCATTAGTCTAACATCATATGCTTAAAAATTACTGACCAGAATAATATACAGAAGGATGGAAAGGGTAGTAGAAGAGAGAGAAGGTGAAGATCAGTTTGGGTTTAGGAAAAATAGTGGTACAAAAGAAGCAATTCTGGATTTAAGATTAATACTTGAAGGGTGGATCCAGAAAAACAAAGATACTTTGTTGGCGTTTGTTGATTTAGAAAAAGCTTTTGTTAATGTTAGGTGGGTCAAGCTGTTCAAAATTTTAAATAAATCAGGTCTAAAATATCGAGATAGATGAATAAACTATGTAAGAATCACGTGGCTATAATAAAAGTAGAGAACCTTGAGAGAAATGCATCAGTTAAAAAGGGTGTGACACCAGGTTGTAGTATATCACCGTTAATATTCAACTTGTATGTAGAAGAATCAATAATGGAAGTAAAAGAAAAAATTTCATGTGGTTTAAGTGTCCAGGGAGAAAAAATCAGTATGCTACAACTTCCTGATGGCGATGTCGTGTTAGCAGAACAGGCTGAGGATATTGAGAAGTTACTGAATGGCATGAACAAAATATTAAAGGAAGATTTTGGACTGAATATTAATCAAAGCAAGACAAAAGTGATGAATTGTAGCAGAAATGATACCAATTCTAGTAGATTAAATATAATAATAGTATCAAATGGAATAGGAGAAGTAAGTGAATTCTGCTACTTGGGAAGCGAAATTACAACCGATGGCTGAAGCAGGAATGATGTTAAAAGCAGAATAGCACTAGCAAAAAGAACCTTCATGAAAAAGAGAAATAGTTTGGTTTTAAACATTGATCTAGGAATTAAAAAGAACTTTTTAAATCTCTATGTGTGGAGCACAGCACATTATGATAGCGTAACATGTACTTTAGGAATACCAGAAAGAAAGAAAATTGAAGCATATGAAATGTGGTGCTACGGAAGAATGTTGAAAATTATGTGGACAGACAAAGTACGAAATGAACGAGTTTTGGAAATGGGTGAGTGAAGAAGTTTGTTGATGAAGCTTACTGAAAGAAGAGACAGGCTGGTACGTCATATTTTGAGACATGCAGGATTGATTAATTTGTTAATGGAGGGAACAGTCGAAGGTAAGAACTGTAGAGGAAGACAGAGATTAGAATATATGAAGCAGATAATTGAAGACGTCAGAAAAAAAAATAAAAAATGTTGCTCAACATTTCCCATCTACCCTCATGGTGTGATCGGCAATTAGCATCATCGCAGAGGAGGGAGTTGTAGTGGCTGTAGCATATTATACTGGAAAATTAAAAGATTGAAAGAACATAGGGTGGTTGCATCCTTACCTAACTAAACGTGATACGATTACTCGTATTGACTAAGGAATCGTCTTCTGATTCTATTTCCCGTTTCCGGGTGTAGGCGATCCCATTGAGGAGTACACTCTTGGGAAGATAATCTGGGATGGTTTCCCGTTACCTTACCCCGTTGGAAGTTTATGATTGCGATAGTGTGTATGTTGTACAGTGTTGTCTTTGACGTATGAAATGAGAGATGAAGAAGGTAGAGTTTGAAACCACATGCTGGCCCATTGAGGTCTATTCTCTCGAATTACCATAAGCATGGTCGTGTACCCTCGCTCTGTTCGCACTGTGGAGAGGTTTGGACTATAACACAGAACTACGACGCACAATCTGGTGATTAGGAACTGTGCACCACCTCCTCTCCCACCCTACCCGCCAAGTCCCGATGATGAATTTTTTTTCGACTATCATGTCTGGAAGCAGCTAACCTCGTGCAAGTACCGGACACCATCACGGTGCCTCAGCCACTGTGGTATGACAGTCACCCACAATGAATATAATTAAATAAATTAATTAATAGTCAGATTTTCTTTAATAATATTCAATTTTGTAAGGTGTAAATACCGTAAATAATAGGGATATTGCATAGGTAAATAATTGTATATTATTAAACCCGGGTAGCGTGAGGTAATATTATTATAATTTTAATTTCTGCAAAACTTGCTGCTACAGTAATGTAGTGGATATGGGAAGCTGGAACTGCCATTTTCGAACGGTCGAGAGCGGGACAATAGCTGGGTCTCGCGAATTAGCGGCGCCGACGCTCACAACAGCGCTGGTCCGTTAAAGGGTACGAACAGAAAGGACGCAGGTAGCCTGCACACCTGCTGCCAGCGTGACCTTGGCCGGTCGGCGGAAAGAATGTTTCCTTGTTAGCAAATGTGCACGTTCACAATAGCGACAGGTACCTGCTTGCAGGTGTTTGTAACCCGCGCCCACCTGCCCACCGGAATGAACAGATCATTCCGGTGGGCAGGTTGGCGCTGGCTGCACGCAAACATGGATATTGAAGTGTTAATTTCTGCAGTATTTGATAAGTCCCCGATATGGGATAAGAAGAATAAGTTGCACAGCAACAGATATGTCGTCGACAGATGCTGGAGGGAAATAAATGCAGAAATGGAAGAAGACGGTACGTGAAATTATTTTTATTTTTTTACATGTTTCATATTCTCTTTCGTTGAATTCATTTAATATACAGTAAATGATTATATGAAAAGTATGATACATAAATATCTCTCACTGGACACTGAACACGTACATGTTTGCTGTCGATTGCACCAATAACGTGAGGAAAGTTCCAATCTTTAAGGAAATCACTGGCTATAGAATTAAGTGTTACCTTTGTCGGTACAGGCATGTACTGTTGATATAGCTCTTCCCAGAGTACAGTAACTATCTCCGCAACAACTTCTCCCACTGTAGATGCTCCCATCTGAAAAGCAAATGCGAGAGTCTTAAAAGACGACCCTGTCGCCAAATATCTATTTAAAAAAAAGTTAAAGCTATTAGTTACAAAGCCCATTTAAAAAATCTAATGAAAACTAATTTCGCCATTATTATTTACAGAAAAGACGCTGAGAAAGAAGTGGAAGTATCTACGAGACCAGTTTGCGGTGGAACTGGGTAAAATGCCTACACCTCACTCAGGAGATGCTGCATATGCAAACTGTTCGAAATGGCTTTATTTTAATTCATTGCTTTTTTTTAGGGATGTTGTAACACCGAGGCGCTCAAATGGAAATCTTAGCTCTGTTTCAACACCCGAAGAAATATCTACAGGTGTTCTTTCCCCCGATGATTCACAAGCTTCGATTTTGCTACCCCAACCATGAGAACAAGAACAGTGTAATACAAACAATGAGAATGTTGATCGTGGTGGTGAGGGATTACCGGTTCCATCAGAGTTTCTCTCGACACCAATTAAAAAAAGAAAGAGGGTTCTAAGTACTTTTAGTGAGGCTATGTTACAAATTGAGCACCAAAAGTTGCAATATTTAAAAGAAAAGTCGCTTCGAAGAGAAACCAAAGAAAAGAGCGATGATGAACATTTGAATTTTTTCAAAAGTCTACTTCCACATATGCGTAAAATTCCTAATAATAAATTACTTTCGTTTAGAAGTCGAATGCAAGAAGTAGTAGAGCAGTTTGCATATCAGCACCAGTCAAGCTGTTCTGTAACACAATCATCTCAAAGTTCGCCGTGTTCAGTTCAGAGCCCCGTCAGTAATAATCAAGGAGAGTATCAAGAATGTTCTGATACGAACAATACAGGTGTCTCGCAATTGAATTATACTTATTATTAAATGTATGAAATGCTTAATATATGTCTTTGTGAATACCTTATAATAAATCAGTAATTTCTTAATTTTTGTATTTATTTTATTAGTATAACTTTGCTCACCTGATAGTAATGACCAATCTCTCTTCTGGTAATACAGGCTGACGATGCCAATTACACCAGTTTTTCGCTATAGCGATGTACCACTTTACTTAATATGAAGTTAAAGGTTTCCAAAGTCATTCTAGTATATTGAAAAAATCTTTGTTCGTCTTTCTTCAATTCATTAAACAAATGATGATATTCACCATAACTTTACCTGCCACGATTTATTGGATGAATCCCGGTCTTCTTTCTTAATTTCAAGAAAGTGTTCCCCATGAGAAGAAAATCCTCGTCCGAAGAGCTCGACATCTTAACCGTCAACTAGCAGCTTTACCTGCTTTCTGTGTGTTCGCAATCTGCGTGAACCGGCGTCGGCTCGCAGGCTCGAAAAAACGCCGGCAGCAGGTATGCAGGCTACCTGCGTCCTTTCTGTTTGTACCCTTAGACGGGGGCGCTGACCTCACCCCTCTCCGATGCTTGCTCGAGGTCAGGCAGAAAGTGCGCAAACGGAGATAGCGAATGCTGGCCGCGATATAAAACACATGACGACGGACATGTATCGATGACCAATCGTGAACGTTTATAGGGGTTCCCAAATGTTAATTCAAGGGGATTCTGTTACATGTGGCGAGTGGGAGACAACTTTGCCGAAGAAGAAGAGAAGAGGCCATTTTGAGGACACTTGCTGCCGGGACGAGCTACTGTGCAGACGTGTCAGCCGACACGCTCTCGTCCGGTCATCACTGTCTGGTTCTGATCACTCTCTTGCTTTGGGAAGCGAGAAGTTGTATGGCGTGCCAGCCATTACCTGGAAGCTGTTGTGGTAACGCGGTGGTACCCGCTAACCTGGCTTTCACAGCTGCAGTGGCACTGTGCGTGTCGCACTTCATCACGGCGATGCATTCATGGTAAAGTACCGGACGCATACGATCACAATTCATTGGGTTTTGACGAGACTTGTGAGCCCTTAAGCGGCACTGAGATAAGACTCTGCTCCCGTCACAAAATCACTGAGCTAGCTAATTTTCATGCTTCATTTCAAATTCTAAGCATCTTGCTAATTTGTAAATTCAACACGATGCTTTTCTTTAACTTTATATGGCGCCCCTGGGATACTCCTTTGTTGTAGTAAATGTTAGCTTCAATTTGATGGCCTGTGTTGCCACGTTGATAATATGTTAACTTTGCTATTTGTTGAAATAATTAATTCAGTTTTGTGTTTGCTTTTCATCGGCGGATTGTAAACGTCGGGTATTGCTTGTTTTTGTTGTCTTTGAATATGTTTAACGTAAAGTTAACTATTACCCGGCCTTGTATAAGCCATAAGAATCAATAAATGGGATATTATTTTGTGTACAATATTCATGGTTCTAGTTCCTTTATAGTTCACCTTATTAATTTTAAAATCATTTTTCATAATTAATAATTAATAATCCATTCCCCCTCCCTTTATGCAATCAACCCTGCCAATTACACCACCTAAGCCAATTGGGCAGCCGACAAAGAAATAGAACTGGATAATTACTTGTTCGAAATAAGAACTTGAAACTGGTTTTAAAAATTTGATTTGTATGATTGAAAAATTAAAACTAAAAAATGCAATACCAGATTGGCCAACACTCTACGATTTATGTGACTCGTACAAAAGTTTGATGTATTTCCTTAGACTATCGTATTGTAACCGAGATGTGAAAAGCTATGATGAAAGGACTAAAGGAATAAATAAAAGTATAAGTAGCTCCAAACTGTCTTTAATTTTTAATCAGTTTTTGGAAATAGATGCTTCTACTTCCCTCAACTTTGGGTGTAAATGTATTTTGTTGGTGAAATTTAGAGTGTTTCTCATTGACCAGATGTTCACGTCTATACCATGAACTACTTTAATGATTTTATTAAAAAATAGGTAAAGAATTCCGTACAATATGCCTAATTGCCGAATGAGTGAAGGTAAAAACGCATTGTATTCGAATAAACTAGTTTCTTTTTTTATTTTATTTTAAAAAATGACGTTCGGCCCCTTCCAGCCATACACCTAGCTACAATGTTGCATATACACAGACGGAAAAAAAAATCCCAACACCAAGAAAAAATTATTGTAGAGTAATGAAATTTGGACAATGCATTTGTCAAGTTAACATGTTTAATTGATTAAATTTTCAAGATCACAGGTTAATTTAAGCTCAAGAAAATGCATTTCAAATGTGAAATACTGTTAAATTAATAGCCGGTGTAACCTCCAGAATTTTGAATGCAAGCCTGCAAACGTGAATGCATTGTGTCATACAGGTTTCGAATGTCACTTTGTGGTATGGAGTTCCATGCTTGTTGTACTTGTGCTGTCAATACTGGGACGGTCAGTGCTGGCTGTGGATGATGCTGGAGTTGTCGTCCAATGATATCCCATACGTGTTCAATTGGAGACAGATCTGGTGATCTCGCAGGCCAAGGTAACATGTCGACACTCTGTAGAGCACGTTGCGAGACAACAGCGGTATGAGGGCGAGCGTTATCCTGTTGAAAAACTCCCCCTTGAATGCTGTTCATGAATGGCAGCACTACAGGTTGAATTACCAGACTGACGTACAAATTTGCAGTCAGTGTGTTTGGTATAACCACAAGAGTGCTCCTGCTGTCATAGGAAATTGCTCCCCAGACCATGACTCCAGGTGTAGGTCCAGTGTGTCTAGGCCGCAGACAGTTTGGTTGCAGGCGTTCCCCTGGCCTCCTTCTGACCAACACTGGAGATCTGTTGTGTTTTCTGATGAAAGCAGGTTCTGCCTTGGTGCCAGTGATGGCCGAGTGTTGGTCAGAAGGAGGCCAGGGGAACGCCTGCAACCAAACTGTCTGCGGCCTAGACACACTGGACCTACACCTGGAGTCATGGTCTGGGGAGCAATTTCCTATGACAGCAGGAGCACTCTTGTGGTTATACCAAACACACTGACTGCAAATTTGTACGTCAGTCTGGTAATTCAACCTGTAGTGCTGCCATTCATGAACAGCATTCAAGGGGGAGTTTTTCAACAGGATAACGCTCGCCCTCATACCGCTGTTGTCTCGCAACGTGCTCTACAGAGTGTCGACATGTTACCTTGGCCTGCGAGATCACCAGATCTGTCTCCAATTGAACACGTATGGGATATCATTGGACGACAACTCCAGCATCATCCACAGCCAGCACTGACCGTCCCAGTATTGACAGCACAAGTACAACAAGCATGGAACTCCATACCACAAAGTGACATTCGAAACCTGTATGACACAATGCATTCACGTTTGCAGGCTTGCATTCAAAATTCTGGAGGTTACACCGGCTATTAATTTAACAGTATTTCACATTTGAAATGCATTTTCTTGAGCTTAAATTAACCTGTGATCTTGAAAATTTAATCAATTAAACATGTTAACTTGACAAATGCATTGTCCAAATTTCATTACTCTACAATAATTTTTTCTTGGTGTTGGGATTTTTTTTTCCGTCTGTGTATGTTTTCTGCTCAAGTATTCGTGTTTCTCACGTTAATTTAGGGTTGGGTATGAAAGACACAAGATTAACTCAACGTTTAATTAAAACCACCTGTGCCCCCAGACGGAATCGGAACGGTGACCTTCGGTACATGAAGCCACAACTCTAGCCACTTTTCTACCGTGGCCGGCAACACGGGAAGTTGCCGCGAATGTTCGGCCGGCGAGCGATCTCACCGTCAATATTCCGGACACACTCGGCAACATACAGCAATACCGTCAACAAGGCGGACATATTGCCGCGCAACTCGGCATTATTACCCGGCCACAGGACCATATTACCGCAAACATTGCGGCCATTCAGACGTAATACTTGCCGGCAACACATGGCTGCAAAAATGATGCTCCTGTAGACCTCTTAACGTAGCCTCAGATGGTAAGACAATTGTTGCACCGAAGGAGTGAATTGAGACAACATCTGAGATTGTTATGTTCACAATGCGTGCTGAGGGTGCTAGGTTTTGAAAAGCTAACTCTCATTAATGTTGGGAATAGCACTTAGAACATAATGTTTTTTTGCCACGCCCTGTATCCAATGGTGACTATAATGCAGAATGATACTCCTTCACAGCATATACTTGAGGAAATTTGATTCAGATCCCGTTGCCTAAGTAAACTATAGTTAATCGTTCGTATTATCCTCAGAATCGTGCTGCCGAGTTTAATGTCTTCTGTGCACAGATAATGACTAGCGACTGACCATGTCTTATGACCCCACTCCATATTCACTGGGGAAACGTTTCGCATCTAACCCAGGATTTTGATATACAACAGAACGATCAGGAATTGAAAACTGCAACCTCTCCTCTGCCGATCAAGCAATGGATGTTTGAAACTACTTTCACCACAGGGGGTTCTGCCACTAACCAAGTGTCAAGCGCCAGGTGTAGTTTCTGTGCCTTAGCGAAATGTGACCAGGTGAGCTGGGATAAGCCACTACTAGTCATTACTTGGAGATATAAACGGTGTGCGGCATTCTGTAATTAACGAAGTATTTCATTCCAATCGTAAGTGAAAGTAGAGAATTGTGCCACTCTGATGCTTAGATAAATTCTTTCTTCCTTCGTGCCATTTGGTAATGGAATGCTGAGATTAGAGATTAATTTTGGTGCAAAGCACCATTTCTCATCCTCAATATTGTAAATTTCAGAATATATATGTAATTATCGATTACTAGTTTATTATATTTTTTTCTGATATCTTTGTTTGTATAGAGAAGCAGGTGGGACAAGATCCTCCATTTAGTTCTTCGATAATAGCACAATTTTAGGGTGTGGCTTTGATATTACCGGTGTGGTAGTCTGGCGAATATTTTTGCATTCGCACTGCCACTTCCCAAGAGCTACATAAAGGTAAGACGCTCTGCTTGTGAGCGGTAGAATTCAAAAATGATACTCCAGCAAGGTATGTACAATATTTACATTTATTTACAAAATTAGATGGTATTCCTTTTTGCTCCAACTGAATCATTAATTCCCTTTTATACTGTTACGTCCATTATCTATTGCATCTAATGACACAGCCCGTTATGCTGTTAACTGCCATAATATTCATGTCCCGTTCTACATTGCCAACTTAGTTATTTCCAACCTGCTTTACTGAAATCCATTTGTCACTGTTCCGTTGTTGTTGTTAGGATGATTCGTTCGAGATCGTGTCCCTTTGATGACCTTGACGTTTTTAGTGTATATAACTGTCAGAAATCTGCGTGTGATTCAAGTTTTTTTTTTTTTTTTTTTTTTTTTTTTTTTTTTTTTTTTTTTTTTTTTTTTTGTAACTGCTTTACGTCTCTTTTTAACATCGTGGTCTTTAGAGACGGGAAAGGATGGGGGCAAGGAATGGGAAGGAATTCGGCCATGGCCTTTTGAAGAAAGCATCCCGGCATTTGCCTGGAGTGATTTGGGGAAACCATGGAAAACCCAAATCTGTCAAGTTTGTGTTAAGTCGTGTAAGGTGCTGTACATCTCCAGGGAAATAGGTTTTATATATTTCTATTACTTGATTACTTACTTCATGGAATACATGTTTATATCAGTTTCTATTTCCGGGCAGTAAATTCTTGAAATGATCCACCCATGCCTCCATGGTAACACGAGAAATTTAGGCTTATGCCTTTATATGCGTAGTACTAACATTCTTTATTACCTAAATTATTATCTGTTAAAGTAATTTCTTTATCAAATTAGCCATATAGTGTTTATTGAGATTTAACATTCTATATTCCCGTTGCGAATTTTAATTTTTAACATGTGCTTGTTTAGTCATACGAAAATGGCGTAAAAAATTTCCTATTGAAAAGCAGTATTGGGGGCTCATGGCAAATAAGGGGAACGAAAGAAAAATCACAACTTGCAGTTATAACACTCGGTGTACGCAAGTACTTTATTTGCAGCACAGGAATTAATTAGACAAAGCTCGTCTACGCAGAAACTCGGTATTTGTGCAGGATGAGAGTGGCTGTTAATTTGCGATTTCGCCGCGCACACGTTCAAATTAGTTGCGCGGCGTCAGCTGAGAGAGAAGTAAGTCTGCGTGGTGCGGTGCGGTGTAGTGTCGGCTGACTGCACTGCCCTGTGTTTGCTGTTAATCTCACATATCCGCCGCCGCGAGCCCTGCGGATTGTGCGCCAGTCCGACTCCTGTTTGCAGACCAAATATTTGACGGAACAGAGATCTGTCCTAAGAGCATGCACAATGCTCAGACCGGGTAACAGGAAGACACGTATCTGTATTTGTTTACTAACACGTCTCTCTCCCTCTCGAGCGACCATTGATCGAGAATTTAAACGTGACCAATTATTGAATCTTATCCGCTAAAACTAGTTAAAATATTCAATTATAAACAAGCCTGAGATCTATGCCGAGGAAAACACCATTTATTTAAATTATAAGCTCTCTGATTCTCATCTTTTATGAGGATGAACGAAATAAAATAACGTACTTTGCTTATCACCAAACACGATTAAAAACATTACATTTACAGTAATGAAAGCTTATTTTATACTTTGGGATGTACAACTGAGTTACTCCTAAGTCAGACAAGTGATGTTGAGAGAAACACAAAACATCATTTCTGGATTTTTAAATCTCTTCCGGGCAAAATGTAATTACATCGATTTTACTAAATATTCCTCTTATAGTCTGATTTAGAACAGTGATCTGAAGACTTTTATTCAATGATTTGGAGTTGTTTACTTTATTGGCATTTACAGAAATATCACTTAGAATTTCTGGTTTGGATAAATTTAGATTGGCAGAGTGTTTTTATTTCCTTTAAATATGTTGATTTATTTATTTTATTTACCTATCAGAGGAAAACCTCTTTCAATAACCTGGTATCCACCTATATCATCAACAATAAGAAGCAGAAGCTTCCTCTTTCATCTGAAATTAAGATGGAGCCTAGAGCGAGTATAACTGTGGTGCACTTTTTTCCCCCGTTATCTGTTGTGTTCGATTCGAAATATACCGTCTATTAAAAGCAATATTGTTTTGTCATTCAACATGTAATCTGCATGAAAGAATTTATTTCTACGCGGATAATACTCTGTTTGCATGTAAATAGAATATTCTGTAATTTATTTTTTCTGTTGCTAAATATTTTTATTTCAATCACTGTTTACTTAGAGGATTCTAATTTGTTTTCGTATTAGATTACGGTCCTATCTTTGGTGTGATATTGTTTCTGAAAATCTGTGCAGAAAATTATTGTAAACGTGAGCGAGAAGTATCTGTGTTCTCCATATTTCATTGATGTTAAGAGGTTTCCAAGATTTAACGTTTTATGCCGTATGCTGCTACGTGTAAAGGTAAATGTAGAACGTGTGTAATCACGTTGTTTACTCCTGTTTTATAATTTACTTAAGTACACGATACTAGTAGAAATAATATAACGTTATTCGTAATTATATTTGGGTGCCAACATCTTAACTTATATGATATAAATGTTTGGTTCTTTTTCGCTTTGCAAGGATTAAAATGTTGACTGGCACTTTGTTGTCATGGTGAGCCCTTCCTTTTGACGTATTACTCCTAATACTTCTACCAATACCCATTCAAGTCTTATTGTCAATACATGTACCTTTGCACTGTAAATGAAGTCTTACGTCAATTTGTTTTTAGGAGATCCGTACGCAGTTCCCACGAGAGTGTGACAATAGTCACGGAAAGGAAACCTGGTTTTCAGAAATGTCCGTAAATATCCTGTATAATTCTGTTACTTATTCTATATTTTGTTATGATTATAATAATTGTTGTTATTGTTTTCTTTTAAGAAAAGTAATAAAAAATAAAAAATAATGAAACTGAGTACTTCAGTTTTCCAGCATCCTTTCTCCAGCAATTCTAATGTGTTATATATATATATATATATATATATAAAATGAAATAAATATATTAAATAAAAGGGAGGGTAATAAAGGAAATAAGCATTTCAAAATTCTTGTGTTCTAATGACGCCACAATGGGATTCTCTGAACTAATTCATAGAGCGCTACCATCGGTGGCCAACGTATACTGCACCAATGTTTATGCTGGACTTTTTTTTTTGTCGTCAGTCTTTCGACTGGTTTGATGTAATCCTTCATCCCTTCCTATTAGTCTCTCTGTATATTATCTCTGGTAAGTATTGGGACTTTGGCCATAATAGAGTGAGTGCTGCAACTGAAGTAGGGTGTAGTGCGACGCTGCCCATGAAAGAAGTACAGATCGTGAGAAGACTCAGTCGGCGTACTAACAGAGTGTAGGGTAAGTTACTTAGGCACAATGAGGAGTTTAAAACCACAGATCTTGGATACAGAATAAAGACGCGTCGAGAAGCAGGAGTTATCATTTACAACTAATATTCGCCAGTGATTTGCTTCGAGATTGAGTGACAGAGACATTTCAGTAGTAGGCCTACACAATGGTGACTAACACGCATTTGTTAGAATCTGTATCAAGGTGCGACAACTGATGTCAAAACGGCTCGCATAATCAAAAGCGAAACTTCAACAGAGTGCGTTGACATATTTAAAGACTGTTAGTGATCACTGATAATAATTATTTCCTTAAAGGACTGCGTTGGTTGAAAAGAATGTTTAAAAACCTTTTCCTAGGATAACATAACATTTATAAAGATAGAAAAATTATGTGGCTTAGATTTTATATAAAGCAAACAAAAGGAACAAATGCAAGTTATCTCTTTATTCACCTAACCACAAGAGTTTCTCTGCACAAGGTAGCTCTATTGTGCAATCGTCTGCAAACATTTTCAGTTAACGAGATAGAGTTAGTGACCTGTCGGTGGTTGTTATGGATACTGTTTGATTCTACCTCATGGATGTTTAACCGAGCCCCGTGGGCATTCAGCAGGACGCGGACACAATTTGCCGCCCGACGAACTAGATTTCGGATTTACAGCGTTCTCCTAAAATCACTCCAGGCGAATTCCGGTATGGTTCCTTTAAAATGTCATGGCCGCATTTCTCTCCGGCCTTTTCCTCCACCATTTTCCCGTCTCTAACGACCTCGTCGTCGATGAGAAATGAAGCCCAAAGGAAAAAATAATAATAATGCAAGGTTGCAGTATTGAAAATAGAAAGGTAGAGGAACAGAGATCAAACGTAGCTCTGCCAAAAATTTTGAAATAGTACTGCAACATTCGTCTGGCGAATTAGAACAATAATTTAGATTACGTAAAAGGTGTGGATTAAATTTTTATTATAATTTGATTAAATGGTTGTTTACACATTTTTTTCGTATCTTTTTTCCCGAAATAGTGGAAATATCGTAAAAAACATGTTATATACGTATTCCATTTTAGTTTCTTACATTTATTACCGTAATGATATTTTTGTGAGATTAAAGATTTCTGCAATACATTGCTGAGATAAGACCTCTTCTACAGTTTTAACTATCAAAAACCATTCTCTGAAAGCAGAAACAAAACTTTTATGCAACAAATACTACAAAACTATGTTGCTTTTTGATTGTTACTGAACTCTTTACATTGCTAGATGTTACGTACATTCTAATTCAAAAGTAAAGTTACCCGCAGGCTCTTCTCGTTACCAGTATGTTCTAATGTCAACAATTTCAACGATCGGCTTGTTAGCTTTAAAGCCTATTGTGACATAAGCATTATTTGTCATCACCTGTCATAATAATCATTTCAGCGCGCAATATACTGGATGGAAATGCCGGAATATTTAATTTAATTTAATTTAATTTAATTGCAATGGAGCACAGGCTCCGGTGGCAATTTCACTACACACCCATCTTCCCCCTATCCTGCACCCACCTACATTTGCCCTCTACAAATTTTATCTTTAAATTCTTTCAAAGTTTTCGGTAAATTATTCATCATTTCTGTTGGTAACTCATTCCAATCGCTGACACCCTTACCTAGAAAAGAGAATCTTCCTACACCCTTGTGCCTGAAATCGAGTGCCAGCTTGTGGTCATGGTCATCTTTTCCCTTCCATGCACTACTTTTCATACCTGTTGCAATATCTTTCCATGCCTCACCGCCAATATATGGCCTGTACACCCCCATGACCCTCCTCAACCTCCTCCTGTTTTGCAATGAATCCGATTTCAGCTCCTTTATCATATCCGTCACTAATTGCATTCTGCGATAATTTCCAGAAACAAATCTAGCAGCCCTTCTTTGCACCCTCTCCAACTCCTGTATTTGATACGTAAAATGAGGGTCCCATACTACACTACCATATTCGAGCAATGGTCTCATCAAAGTTTTGTAACCCAGTTCCATTACTTCTCCCGTACATACCCTCATCACTCTCTCCAACAAGTGCAGAACTTTGAAACCTTTTCCTACCACCTGTCCAATGTGTCCAGCCCAGTTAAGCTTGTTATCAAAAGTAATGCCAAGATATTTACATTTCAAGTCCTCAGCAAGCAATTCTTTCCCCACCCTATATTGTGAGAGTAAAATCACCTTTGATATGATTGGATACCTTTAGCTATTGCAACGATGAATTAACTTCCTATATTCTTGTTCCATTTGACAATGCCTGGCGGAATTGTTTCGTTATTGTATTATTACTGCAATCGCAAATTTTAGTAATTTATTAACTTATAATTGAAATAATGTTTTTTTTTCGTTCTTTAATGTACAGAAGGACTTACATTTCTGTTACACTACTGTAGCATACCTTCCTTTTTACCTGTTTCGGTACAACTAATCAATCAAGCATCATCTATACTTACAACGAGAGGAAATCATTTATTTTATGACACAAATCAAAACGTTCGTTATCTTTTACTACCATACAACATAAGCACACAGGGACATAAGTGCACAATCCAAGCTTGGGAGTGGGGCTGTTGTACCTGCCCTCTACCTGAACTGATTCCGACGTAATACTGCCCACAAGTTACCGTACGCGGCGAAAAGGGCATTTTGCTCAATTGCTGTTAATACACAAAATCGATAGTGCTTGGCGGGATATGCTGAATATTTATTTTTATTGATTTGACAAGTGACATCAATATGGTTCTTGGTTACTGGGAATCGAAGTAGAGTCATTTGCATAATTATTTCTTGTAATCCAAGTGTCACAGATTTGTTGTAGACATTAGATACATGCGTTGGAAGTGTTTTGTTTAGATTAGATTAGATTAGATATGTTCGCTTTGATCGCATGTGAAAATAGTCTCGGGGATATGGGACAGTACATAAAGTGATTGATGAGAAATCAGTAATATTACCAGCTACTGATTACCGGTTAGTTAATTAACATCCAATTAGTATATTCAATTTCCAATGTTAACTGCTAATACATAATTTCCTATGTTGACTACTACCGGTAGGTACAGTTTCCAGATACTCCAATTAATTGCTGCTTATGCGAACAGTTTAAACAAACAGAAAATCATTCACTACTTTAGAGAATGTGAATAACTCTGTCACCTTCTCTTTCTGCACACGAAGAACATATACTATTTCTTCAGTCATCTTTAGTTACGAGATCCTAAGAAGAAAATTCTTTCACTTAGGAAAGTGGGTACTAAAGTAGAAATTCTTTCTGTCTGCATTTAAATGTTTCAGGTTTTCGTAGATAACCTTTTATTTCTTGTAGTAAAATAGAAAATAAAGAATCTCCAGTAAATTTATTTCTTTCTGTACAATTGACAACGGGTTTTTGAATGTTATATTTATTCATAATATTGTAACTATGAATGACAGCATTGAGGCTAAAGTGTTAATGATTTTCCTCTACAAAATATAGTAAGGAGTATATATATATTGTGTTGTTGCTGTAAGTACACCATCCGTGGGCTTGTTCCGCAAATAACACTAAGAGCACGTTTTTTGATTCAAATAAGTTTTGTGTGTGTAAAGAGTTTCCCTAGAATGAGATGTGGGTGTTTCCTTACGGGGCGCCACATGCTTCTTTTAGTAGTTCTTTTTTTTTGGTAAACTATGTTTTTCAGCTATCTCTATTACTAGCTTCCGAAGGCGTGATACATTGGTACTGATGGGTCAGAATTTTACAATATAAGGTACTAAAAACTGTAGATAAATACAACTTCTGTCATATGTTTACGTGGAAGCTTGGCTGTTTTTCAAACTCTCAAATACATTTTTCTGTATACAAAGATTTATTACATAAATTAACAACATATTCGTTGTGAAACACGATTTTCAAGCAACAGACGCATACGGGCGGAGATTAATTCCTGTCAGTAGAACCTGATACTATTTGCGACAGCTGTGTCGTTTTAAAATGGGTATTTGTGCGTATTTTTAGTTGCTGATATTTTTGTTCACATGTACGCTCATTATAACTGAAAACAGAGTGTTCCATTTGCGTGACTAAATAATAATCGCCATACACGCCTTCAGAGCTCGAATGTTCGTCTTTCTTCTTTTTTTTGTGGTGACACCAACCTTCCAGGGTTATAGACCTCTGTGAGCTTTTAGTTGGACACCATCTTTTACTTCCAGGCTTGAGTCAGATGAAAGATTCAAACGAACATTGATTTTATTGCAGCAATTAAAATGGTGTTTGCGCGTAGTGGTGCCTGATATGACAGCGTTCTCTGTGATGTATGTGAGTGGTTCTCCGTTTAGAGAGAAGTCCGTGGCAGCCAGCAACTGTTTGCAGCTGACACAGACCGGAAGCGAGAGCGATCGTTGCAGCAGCAGCAGCAGTAGCCCGCCGGCCACAAACAGCACTCGCCACCAGATGTCACCAGCTGCGACAACGCTCACCACTGCGCTCCCACTTCATCAAGAAAGCTGGCTGGTGCGCTAGATAGCCCTCGCAGGCAAGTTAATGAAAAACAGTTTTCCAAAAAGGAAGGGACACAGAAAAAAGATAACAAATTGCTCTGAGTAACAGGAAGTAAAACATGTTTCTTTTTTAAACATGGTAAAAATCATTCAATATATGAAAAACTAGCAGTTACCCGCGACTTCGTCCGCGTTGAAAAGTGTTGTAATATAAGATATTCTTGAGAGGTCTGGTTGCTCAGTGGTTAGGGCGTCCAACTGGAGATGGAAAAGTCCCCAGCTTGAATTCCAGTCTTGGCGAGGATTTTCAAAGGTCCCTAGCTCGACCTTCACCTCTGGCATAGGTTGGTGTGTGATGTGAATTACGCCAGAATACTCACTTTGTTCTGATTCCGTGTTGAACTGTGGGTCCTCTATGTCCGGTAGGATTACTGGGTTACGTTAAGAGGCTACGAAAGGGACTGATTCCGGAGACGTAAAGAAGTCTTGTCACCAGGTCAATACGACCATACAGTTTATTTAAGAGCTATTTTTATTAGTAATAGTAGTAATAAATGTTGCAATAAAATAACAAAAATCTATTTATGTTCCACAACTACTTCACTGAATTGATAAAGCAGTAAAAATATTCAGTTTGTAAGGAGTATTTTCAGTTTAATATATCCGTATATACAATATTGAGGATTTGTCTCCTAGGTTTTGGCTATTTTCATAGCCCTAGTTTTCTTACATTTCTTTGAAAGATTTGAATTTCGTTTACCCAACATCTCTTAAAATTACTAATTTCATCACGCGAATAAAAATGAATATAGTTTTAATTAATGGAAGCTCAAAACGTCAAAATATTAGCAATACATTGATGGAATCGACTAAATATCAACAACAAAAAAATACTAACATCCAAACAGCAAATAAATACTTAAGTTGCCCAAGGACGTTCATTTCCATTAGTAAAATTGCGATACTAAAAATGAATATTTTGATTTGCATTGAGTACTGAAAAAAATCTTTAAAAAAGAAGAACTTAATTTTCTCTTTGAATATTGATTTTTTTTAGGATATATTGGTTCCATCAACAGAAATTTACATATTATAGTAGTAAGTATAGTAGTAATTGATTCTTTTATCCATAATAATCAGAGGTATTGCGGTAATGGTTTCTCTATCTCTGGAAACAACTGAATTGCCTATAGAGCAGTTTACTATAGTTCATTCGTTTCGATCCATTAATTCTGGACTAAAATATAAATTTCAATATTAAAGTAGTAATAGATTGTTTCTTCATATTCGGTTTCTTATTCTGCATACAGAATTGAATGACTACCGGCGAATTACCACTCCGCTTTTCCGCCACTCCACTATCTGAACAAAACATTGATAAATTTAGAAAATTTACTTCGGGCAACGCCGCATGGTTCTGCTAAATCGTCCAAGCTTAATATAGATCTTTTGATACAATATCGGTACAAAGCGATACATGATGTCACTAAAATGGCGCTCATGAAAGAAGCTTAATAACTAATAATGTTTAAGTTCTCATTCTGGCCCAGGCTGCGTTTTAAAATTACCGCTAGAAAATCAAAGCTTCTATCACTCGCACATTAATACATTCACTATATTGTATGTTAGTGACGTCAAGAATAGCGAAATAAACTTGACTTATTATTAACGCAGTAAATTAAATACTGAATACGTCTAAAACTACATTCAGCCGCATGAACTATGTCGTCAGCTTCATGACAGTTATTGAGGTAACGTAATTAAAAAATTTATGCTAAAATGCTTTTAACTTACAGTGTACAACGGAAAGTCCACAATTCTCTACGATCGTTCATATTGCAGGTCAAATGTACATCGCGATAAAGTGACTTTTATTGCTCGTGATTTAATAAGGTGTATAATGAAATTAATTGTGATAGTAATGTATGATATACTAATTAGGAATTTTGATATAGAAAATTCTGTTACCACTCGAAATGTAGGTCCAGAGCATTTAATGTGTAGAGATGTGTTCGTATCGTTTGATTTTGTAGCGGCAGTATTAGCAGAAATGTGGTTTGGTTGAAATGCTGCCTGGACCAGAATGTTTTTTGTTACGGCAGAAGGAATTTAGTTGTTATGCTCCGTGCAAATGAGGTGTATTGTGTTGTAAACGACTTTCAGTGTTACTTCATGAAACAATAAGTTTCTACATTAGCCCATTGAATACATTCGCTTTAAGTGTAGCGTTCGATAGATATTTGCAGAATATTGAACAGTAAATAAAAAGCAGTACTATTCGTACAAAAATTCTGAACAAAAAATAAAAAGGGTTAGTTAATTTTTAAATTTCGGCAAAAATAATTTGTAATACACAGACTGTATAGTAACAAAAAAGAAACAGGAAATAACCGAGATAGAATGGAATCCTTTACATTTTTATAAATACGACATTTGGGGCACGACCATTTTGCACTTTCAGTGAACCGACTTTCGTGCTGGTATACTCATAGCATTTTACTTTTTTTTCCAAGCTTTGATTTTTTATATTTATTATAACGCATATATTACGAACGAAATTATGGTGTAATATTTGATATGTCATAGTATTTTATGTACGCAAATGAAAACATCTCTTTGCGAACTTGACAACAGTACCTACCTTTCTTTTTTTAATTTAAGGTTAAGAACAGATTTATATTTCCTGCTTCAAAACTATTATTTGCCATTGCGTCAGTTTTATGGCTTTTAAACTAAACACAAACTTGCATTCTGAGAAGTAGTGTTTGCGATTTACTTAAAAAGCAAAGAGTAAACGTGGCACGGCTATCTACGAAGTAGGAAACTCTTTGTTGCTTCCGAATTGATATTAATGGCAATTTCTAAAAGAACTATGCGTTTTTGCGGGATAAAATCTATCCTATTGCACTTCGCACGCAATTAACTGACTTCATGCCAAATTTCATTTAAATATGTTGAGTTATTAAGGCGTGATTGATTGCCAACGTACATCCAAACACACATCCGAACTTTCTCACTTTCTCATTAATAGATATATAGATTATTTTTTTGGGTTGAGTAATCGATATCAGTTTTTCGTAAACTCTAATACTAGTTGCGGCCGCGACTTCGTCACTTCAGTATCGTTAGCAAATATTCTCCAACACTGTCGTATATATGCAATCACCATTATAGATATTACACCCTAATAGGTTAATTATGCGTCTTTGTGCCTTGCCGTTGGCTTATTCTTAGTCTTTTTCGAATTCACTAATTCATGCAAATCAGTGGTTTGAGGTACATCTTCCATTTTCGGCAATATACATGGTTTATGATAAATAGTTTTCACATGTTCTACCCTATGTAGACCAGTTTGGCAGATAGTGAATTTTAAAGACTTCCTCAAATTCTCTGATTCTAACATGATCACCAATTTTTAACCTTACCGGATTCGATTTACGAACCAGCTTGTTAACTTCACGGTTATGGTAGTAATCTTAATTTACTGCTTAAGTTATTTGTGATTGGGAAATAAAAATTTGAACTGCTTCGTTGATGTTTCACAGGTAATGACTAGGTCCCACCCACTCCGATAGCTCAGGTCACTGGAGCACCGTGATGGTCGCTGGCATCCTGTGGGGTTAAATGGTTCGAGTCCACGTGTGGATGGAAATTTTAACGATCAGTACTTGGTCAGAACGACTGAAACTGAAGGATCGAAGTTTATATTACAACTGTAAGGTTTTCGAAATTCGCCAAGCCGCATCATATTTCAGAACACACACAGTCTTCATATTAATCAGAGGAGCAAGTACTTTCTGACCTTTGCGTTAACGTGTATTGATAAGTGTTTCCCTCGGGTATGTTATCTGACGCGATGATATTAAAACTGTCTTTCAAGTATTCACAAAACATTGCGATGTACAGAAAGATAAGGAGCTCACCCGACTGCGGGCGTAGGTGGCTTCCATACGAGAGGAAGGGGATGTACCCCTCCATTGGAGTTCTCTTCGATAGGTGAACTGGGGTGGTGTTCCGTTGCCTTCCCTGGTGTATGTTCGTATGTGTTATTGTAAATGTGGATGACTGTGATAGTGTTGTGTGTTCAGTATTGTAATGGAGCAACTTATGAAGAGGGGGGGGGGGGAGCCATTACGTTGAAATTTTATTAAGAAGATCAATATTAATTTGCTAATTTGGTGAACCAGAATCTTGACTGCTGCAAGAATTACAGGTAAACAAATATTGAATTTATTGTATCTTCTGGCTTATACCCTGCCGGGTATATTTAATTCTAACGTTAAGCACAAGATATTCAAAACAAGCAAGCAATACCCGGGGCTTACAATTTGCCGGATAAATGCAAACATTAATAGATTTAAATATTTCAGAGATTTGCAAAGTGAATATAAAATAATGTGGCGTCGCAGGCCAACAGATTAAAGTTAAACATTTTACGAAAATTCTCAGGGGTGCCAATTAAAGTGAAAACATCATTTGAATTACGTTATGATGAGCAAGATGTTTAAAAGTTTAATGTTGGTGAAATATGGAATGTTAGCTAGCTCAGCAAATATTTTCATAATCAGAGCAGATTCACAGGGATCGCTTATGGGTCTGTAAGCCTCGTCAAAATCCCATGGGACCAATGACCTTGCGTCGGTACATTACCGTTGTTGCAACTGCTTGAAGAATTGCGACACGCTGTGTCGCAGTCAGATGCAGATCCGCGGATAGCCCATCCGCGCTAATGCATCAGTGGTGATGGCCTCTACGAGATAATACACTATGCTTCCGGCAACGTCTGAGCCAGAAAGCATCTATCTTCAACCATGGACGAACAGCTGGAAGAGTGTGTCGGACCACACCAGAACAGTACGTCTGCACTCCAGCTCGTCTGGACAGCAAGTCTCTAATGATGGTGTCTTTTCTGCCGCCACGAAGAAGTCAGCTTCCCCTCTCCCAGCACATGGAAAAGAAGCCTTTCATCAACAAATGTAGACCCTGTGGCTATAGACGTTTGGTGAAACGACGTATTCCACGATCAAGTGTGTCGCGGCGTGGCTATCATTCGCCGTTCGTTTCGCGCATTGTTTGACCATGCGCCCTCAGCGCAGAGCCGAGGCACATTGCCCTCGCCAGCTAACGGTATCTCTCCACCCTCCACCGGTCGTTTCCATTATGTACGGGGCGCGTCTGGCTGCCGTCAGCGTTCAGCATTGTCCGGCTATTTGAATGTTCAAAACTGCCACTGAGTGCTAACATTTTGCCTGATTAATTTTTTCCTAACAGCAATGTTGCAATAAAATAAAATTATACCATAATAAATTCGGCCACCCGGGCTTAATATATATAATTACCTACGAATTGATTAGCTCTTAACAATTTATACATTTGAATAAAATAAATATAATTAATCTGAATAATAATTATGAATATATTAATATTCATTGGGGGATGACGCTGTCATACCAAAGTATAGAGTATTGTTTGTGTTGTAAGAATTGATAGGCGAGGAGGGGAGAGAGTGAAACCTGGTGCCAGCACATTCAGGCTTACTCCGAAATACACCAAAGAGACCGTCAAGATTAACATCCCCATCCTATCACCATCAACAGTGCCGTATGACTTCACTCCATACGCAGTGCAAAGAGGTTTGGGATTTAACCCAGTACTCTGGCACACATTTTCTAACACCTACTAGCAGGATAAAGTAAATTGATATTTTTAACCAGCATGTTAATGTTTTAAGAAAAAATAAGAGTTAAAGGCAATAAAATGTCCTCAGGTAACAGAAGATCTAAAATATCTGAATGATGTATCTACATCATTTGAAAAGAAAAGTTTTTATTTTGTACAGTTTCGAAAATATAAGCAAGACCTTTCAGTGATTCTTTAAGATTGTCCTCTCATTCTTTCCATATTTTGCACCTGGTTCCTCTAGTAATTAAGCTACAGGTTGCACCCTGTCAATATCGAACGTTCGAGAGTAGTTTGATTAAGAGGTTCTCGGCCGAAAGTTTTTCACTTGTCATACCTGAATGTTACATCAGATTATACAGGTAGGTTTGCGTATATGCAGTTAACAACATGTGGTCCTCTTCATCGCATACACTCACCACTTAACGGAACTATAAATAATGAAGTATGGATAGAATTGACGGGATATGGGTCTAATTTGTTGGGTTGAACTACCTCCACTAATAATTTATAATCACAACAAAAACTAACAGAGTACTACAAGATGAAATAGACTAAAATTAAAGACAACCCAAAACCTTTAGCCGTGTACAGTCGAATTGAGATTGCCACTCCAACAAAAATAAAAGTAGGTGACTGTGTTAAAAATCAGAGTGTTCGAGGGACAGTTTGAGAATTATTATCTGCCAGACTGACCAACATGATACCAGGCTTATGACAGCTGTGTAAAATAAACGTTGTATTTATTATTCTACAAACCTCTGGTTTGTCTTGAAAATATGAACTTGTGGCTTTTAAAAAGACTTGATGAATAAAGTATTGCCCACAGTCCTTTCCCTGGACGACGACGAGGGTACAGCTAGAAGGAGAAAAAAAGACTTCAAAAGAAAATTATGTGTATTACCGCCAGTGAAGCTAACGAGCCATGGCAAGCGTCCGAAAATTAAACAAGATAGTTTTTCAGGCGTCTTAAAAAAAAAAAAAAAAAAAAAAATGGACATGGAGCAGGGTTTTGACGCAAATTCCTTATGCCAGGAAATGATATATACAAGAGGCATATTCTTCTCGTAATCGCAATATGCTTTTCAGCATAGCGTAATTATTTAATTATTGCTATCTATGTATCACAATGTAACAGATATTTAAAAATTCTCGAGGACACGAAAATTGTGTGACTGAACACTGAACGCTTGATCTGCGTCTTAAATTATGAATGGAAAGTGAAAACGTTGGCAATAGGGGTGTGTCCCACTCACTGGCACTCATTATTCACAGAACACTACACTATGAATCGAATAGCGTGATAGGATCTTGTTAGTAATCGCATGATGCCTCTCGGTTATTATATCTGACTACGTTCAATCTCAAATAACTGCGCTTAAAATTGTTTTATTGGATAATGAGTGGTTGAGATGTTATAATATATTTTGAAGGAACAGAGAAGGCATTGGTTTCAGAAAATCATCTGGAGACAAGTCTGTTGAAATTCGGATAATTTAGGATGGACATCACTACTTGAAGTGAAATGAAGACCATTGCTGCGATCATTTTTAAAGGATATATGTTTTTTAATGCTACATGTGAAAATGAGATACAATATTTTAAATTTTCAGTTCCTACTTTTCAGCAAATCTAATTACGCGGGACTTTAAATCCGACTCATCTTGCAATAAACATCATCATACACTAATATGGTTTGTACATAGTTTAATTTCTAGTTTTAACTGTGTATAGTCTAACGCTGAGTTGAGATTGTATGACACCTAACTCACACTGTGCGCATCTATAAGTTATTGCACTAGTATAGTCGCTCATTACTTTAACTTATAACTGTTCTCATATTCGTTCTGGCAGTTCTTAGCTTGAAGACTCAATAACTTCTTTATATTGATGGCGCCGGTCATTGCAGGCTGATCGTTGGTCACATCCTGCCACGTCGAGCCATCGAGTCATCGAGTGACGGTAATGGCAACCGAGCGTGGTGGGTGAACGGTTAACGCTCTGACTTCGCATTCGGGACGACGCTGTTTCGAATCCCCGTCCGGGCTTCCAGATTTGGTTTTTCCATGGTTTCCCCAAATCACTCCAAGCGAACGCGGGGATGGTTCATTCAAAAGGCCATGGTCGAATTCCTTCCCGTGTCAAACAAAATATCTGGCGTTTGGAACTGAAAGTAGTTCATAATTATTAATGCGTAGGCTGATGGTTTTTAATATAAATAGAACGTTGTATTAAGCCTTTAGTGTTGCAAATAAAAACAGTTTAGGACAACAAAACAGCTTTTCTTCATTTTATTATTTATTGCGGTGTTTAGTAATGCAATTTATATGATAACCATGGCGCTACAGTTCGTAATAACTGAAATAAATCGAAAGTAAAGAATTTCTTTTTTATATATCTCGCTTATTTCTGAATACTTAATATACATCGTTGAATACCTGATATTCAACTATACAGGTACGAAATATATTTTAATTTTTAGCTACAGTGCCAGAGGAAGTAGCATAATGAGAATTTTTTTAGTTCCAGCGGCAGATGAGATACTAGGAAAATTCGATCAAAATCGATTCAACAGTTTTCAGATAAGGTTTCATTATTCATAAAGTAAATGTTCTGACCTAAGTTTTGTACCCCAATTCCCTTACTTCTCTAGTCTATCCCGTCATCATTCTTTCCAACAGGTGAGGGATTTTGAACCATTTCCCTACCACCTGTCCAATGTGTCCTGCCCAGTTTATAATCATAATCAACCTTTAGCTTTATATCTGTGTACCTAATAAGCTGGCTCTTCTTTGCATTTATCTTTATCCCATGTTTATTCACCCAGCTAGCTATCATTTCCAGATCACCCTGCGGCTGTTGTTTTGATCCTTTAATGTAGCATTATGTCATCAGTAAATAATCTAACTTCTGACAGTAAACCATTAACACAATCATTCATTAGAATAACGATTAACAATGGTCACAATACGTTATCCTGTGGGACTCCCATGTTCAGTTCTACTTCTTTTGATACTGCATTTCCTACCCTAACTGTTTGCTTTCTACCTTTTTGGAATTCTTCTACCAAGAAAATCACCTTTTTATCAACTCTAATGGTTTTACTTTATTAAGCACCATTTTATGGCTCACTCTGTCAAAGCCCTTTGAAAGATCTAGGGCTATCAACTTTACCTCTCCTGTCATTTTCATCAGAAATAAATTGCATATAGCCTACAAACTGAGCTTCGTATGAATGTCCTTGTCTGAATCCATGTTACCGACTTGAAAACCACTTACATTCGTCACAGACACTTCTAATATGGTTGCATATTAATCTTTCCATTAATTTTCCTACCACAGATGTCAAGCTGATTGGTCTATAGTTTTCTATCCTGTTTGTCGCTCCTCCTTTATGGACCGGTATTACTATCACACTTTTCCAGTCATCTTGTAAACAACAAGTATCCATACTCAATTTAAATAATGTTTCAAGGTAAGGTACAATGTACCATCCTACTATCTTTAAGACATCTGTAGTAATATTATCAACACCGGCCCCCGTACGTTTTTTTAGATTCCTTAGTTCCTTCATGATATCTTCATATTTAATTTCAAATTTTCTAATTTGTTCACCACCATCTGTGCTGATAGGCTATTTTCCAGATTTAACCACTGAATTTTTGTCCGTAATGGTCTCACTGAACCAGTTACTCAATAACTCTGCCTTTTTTCAAATCCTCAGTTACTTCTTCTCCATCCTTATCTATAATTGTCGCAGCACTCTCTCTTCCCCTCAGTTTTCTGATATACACAGACGGAAAAAAAAATCCCAACACCAAGAAAAAATTATTGTAGAGTAATGAAATTTGGACAATGCATTTGTCAAGTTAACATGTTTAATTGATTAAATTTTCAAGATCACAGGTTAATTTAAGCTCAAGAAAATGCATTTCAAATGTGAAATACTGTTAAATTAATAGCCGGTGTAACCTCCAGAATTTTGAATGCAAGCCTGCAAACGTGAATGCATTGTGTCATACAGGTTTCGAATGTCACTTTGTGGTATGGAGTTCCATGCTTGTTGTACTTGTGCTGTCAATACTGGGACGGTCAGTGCTGGCTGTGGATGATGCTGGAGTTGTCGTCCAATGATATCCCATACGTGTTCAATTGGAGACAGATCTGGTGATCTCGCAGGCCAAGGTAACATGTCGACACTCTGTAGAGCACGTTGCGAGACAACAGCGGTATGAGGGCGAGCGTTATCCTGTTGAAAAACTCCCCCTTGAATGCTGTTCATGAATGGCAGCACTACAGGTTGAATTACCAGACTGACGTACAAATTTGCAGTCAGTGTGTTTGGTATAACCACAAGAGTGCTCCTGCTGTCATAGGAAATTGCTCCCCAGACCATGACTCCAGGTGTAGGTCCAGTGTGTCTAGGCCGCAGACAGTTTGGTTGCAGGCGTTCCCCTGGCCTCCTTCTGACCAACACTGGAGATCTGTTGTGTTTTCTGATGAAAGCAGGTTCTGCCTTGGTGCCAGTGATGGCCGAGTGTTGGTCAGAAGGAGGCCAGGGGAACGCCTGCAACCAAACTGTCTGCGGCCTAGACACACTGGACCTACACCTGGAGTCATGGTCTGGGGAGCAATTTCCTATGACAGCAGGAGCACTCTTGTGGTTATACCAAACACACTGACTGCAAATTTGTACGTCAGTCTGGTAATTCAACCTGTAGTGCTGCCATTCATGAACAGCATTCAAGGGGGAGTTTTTCAACAGGATAACGCTCGCCCTCATACCGCTGTTGTCTCGCAACGTTCTCTACAGAGTGTCGACATGTTACCTTGGCCTGCGAGATCACCAGATCTGTCTCCAATTGAACACGTATGGGATATCATTGGACGACAACTCCAGCATCATCCACAGCCAGCACTGACCGTCCCAGTATTGACAGCACAAGTACAACAAGCATGGAACTCCATACCACAAAGTGACATTCGAAACCTGTATGACACAATGCATTCACGTTTGCAGGCTTGCATTCAAAATTCTGGAGGTTACACCGGCTATTAATTTAACAGTATTTCACATTTGAAATGCATTTTCTTGAGCTTAAATTAACCTGTGATCTTGAAAATTTAATCAATTAAACATGTTAACTTGACAAATGCATTGTCCAAATTTCATTACTCTACAATAATTTTTTCTTGGTGTTGGGATTTTTTTTTCCGTCTGTGTAGCTATAGAAATTTCTAGATGTATCAGTCACAGGTCCCTCTGCACCAATAATGTTCTTCATAAACTCATCCATAGCCAGTTTCTTTGACATTATTAATGCCTTGGTTAATTGTTTCAAGAAATCCCTACTGCTTTGGTGTTTCTTAACTCTGTTATGTTCTCGTCTCTCCAATCTCTTTAATCTCCTCACCTCCCTGTTATAGTATGAAGGTTCTGTACTTCTCTTTATTCTATGTTTAAGAATAACCATTTCTTCGCCATTTTTTTTTATTATTTCCTCGAACACTTCCCACTTTGTCTCCACTGAATTCTTCCATTTAATAAAATTTACCCTGAAATATCTTTCCATTTCCAAGATTTGTGCCTTTTAATAATTGTATCTATTTCCCCCTTCAATTCTGGCCACTGGTTTACTGAATCCCCTTAAATCAATCAGGACTGCATTGTGATCAGTTATTCCTTCAGTTACTTCACATCCGATTAGGTTATCTTCCGGCTTTATTAGGAAAATATCCAACACGTTTGGTTCCCTAGTTTTTTACTCAGTCACCTGTGTAAAACCTCCTTCGATTATTAAGGTATTTGCAAATCTCTGTTCCTTTGTATTATTAATATTATTTCCTACCTAGTTGACACCTGGCAAGTTCAAATACCCACCAACAGTGACCATTCTATGCACACTTCTGAACTCTGAATATTAATTTATTTTTTCCCCAAGAGCCTCATCTTTATCATTCATTTTTCCACAATAGTAAGCAGCCAACACCATGACTTTATCTTTTTTACTTCCCCAAGTAACTCATGGTCATGATCTCTGAACACCAGTGAACTGTAGTAGTCTTTGCTCCCAGTGTTGCTCCTCTGTCTCTGCGGTACACTCTGTAACCATCGGGGAAAACCCCATTGTCTAGTACTCCTTCTTTTAACCAGGACTCTACCCATATAAATACTTGAGGTTCATGCTTCTCTATTAGGTTTGCAAACTCCATTACCTTGTTCATTAGACTTCTACAGTTTACCAGTAACACTCTTATCACTGTCTTTGCGATATTTTCCACACTGACATTCGCCTTCCCAGATCTGCCCCCCTCTGTTATTGTTTCAAAAGCTTCTTCTATTTCTTAAGTATTAGTGATTTTTCTAACTATGTATCTACACTCACTATCCCTATGATTACCTATTTTTACCCCCTCAGCAGCAGCCATTAATCTAAAAAATGCACAGTCCCAACCCCGTCATCACTGGAAGTGGGCTCCCTCACAGACCTAGTTAACAACTCAGAAAGTATTCCCTTGCCCCTCCCATTTAGGCGTACGCCATGCCTAGTGAAACCCCACAGGCACAACCCCCATGACAGAACTAATGCTGTTCCCAAGCAGCACCTCCGTCTGCACATTTACCCGCCTCACAGCGCAGTTCAATTGCGGCTTGTCATGGCGACTTAGGACTTGCATGAGCTCCGCTCTAGTGTGCTGTGCCTCCTTCAACATTTACTTCAGGTCACTATCTATACTATAATTAGCATTTCTATCGATATTGTTCCCCGAACCTCCCATTATCACCACCCAATGTTCCTTGGTGAAAAATTTACACTAGGTTTGAAAAAACTTGTGACCTGGTAATTTGTGCCCAGCTGATCCTGCAAAAGAGGGCCTACACCTCTCCCGTGGCTAGTACCTAGCAACAGAACGCTTTTATTCCTATTCTTTCCATGTACGCCTGTACTTCTAAAGGTCTGCTGCACCTTACCTACTCCTACATCTACAAGAGGCTTCCTCCCCTCCAGACTCTGTTTTCAAGGGCAAACCTATTTATCCCAACAATTTCTGGAGTGCCTGGCTTCTTCATCCTGTATACCGTTTTTCCCCTACGACCTGTATCAGCTCCCAATCACCCTTTTCTCCCTCTCCTCCATACCCACCATCTCTATCTGCCACTATAGGCTGAATCTTCAAAGGCAAGGCCTTCACAGGCTTTTCCACCATACGTGATGCATCCGCAGGCTTAGTTTCAAGGGCCCTTCCTCTATCCAACAACACTCTAATCTTATATATAAAAATCAATGTTTGTTTGTTTGTATGTTCGTCTTCTATGCGTTCCTGTACCATTTATCAGATTGCAATGAAACTTTGGAGAGTTTTCGAGTGTGCGCCTGCGAAGGTTCCTGCGAAAAAAAAATTCCAAAAAGTCGCCCCCTATTCCCCATAACACCCCATAGTTTAGGCAAAACCACATTTTTTATCCGATTTAGATAGGAATTTGTACACTTATACTTTAAAACAAACATAAAAATACTGCCTACATACGGTTTCCGAATATTAATCCCCTCGCCCCATATCCACCCCCATAATTTAGGCAATACCACATTTTTATCCGATTTAGATAGGAATTTGTACACTTATACTTTAAAACAAACAGAAAAATACTGCCAACATATGGTTCCCGAATATTCATCCCCTCTCCCCCTTTCCAACCCCATTACGTTTTCACCCCATAATTTAGGCAAACCACATTTTTCATCCGATTTAGATAAGAATTTGTACACTTTTACTTTAAAACAAACAGAAAAATACAGCCTACGTATGGTTCCCGAATATTCATCCCCTCTCCCCCTTTCCAACCCCATTACGTTTTCACCCCATAATTTAGGCAAACCACATTTTTTATCGGATTTAGATAAGAATTTGTACACTTATACTTTAAAACAAACAGAAAAATACAGCCTACGTATGGTTTCCGAATATTCATCCCCTCTCCCCCTTTCCAACCCCATTATGTTTTTACACCATAATTTAGGCAAACCACATTTCTTATCCGATTTAGATAAGAATTTGTACACTTATACTTTAAAACAAACAGAAAAATACAGCCTACGTATGGTTTCCGAATATTCATCCCCTCTCCCCTTTCCAACCCCATTACGTTTTTACCCCATAATTTAGGCAAACCACATTTTTTATCCCATTTGGATAAGAATTTGTACACTTATACTTTAAAACTAACAGAAAAATACTGCCTACGTATGGTTTCCGAATATTCATCCCCTCTCCCCCTTTCCAACCCCATTACCTTTTCACCCCATAATTTAGGCAAACCACATTTTTTATCCGATTTAGATAAGAATTTGTACACTTATACTTTAAAACAAACAGAAAAATACAGCCTACATATGGTTTCCGAATATTCATCCCCTCTCCCCCTTCCCCCCATTACGTTTTTATCTCATAATTTGGGGAAACCACATTTTTTATCCGTTTTAGATAAGAATTTGTACACTTATACTTTAAAACTAACAGAAAAGTACTGCCTACGTATGGTTTCCGAATATTCATCCCCTGTCCCCCTTTCCAACCCCATTACGTTTTTACCCCATAATTTAGGCAAAACACAGTTTTTATCCGATTTAGATAAGAATTTGTACACTTATACTTTAAAAAAGAGGGATAAATATTGTACACATTAATTTAACAAAAACCCAATCCATCTCCTGTCTTTCCACCACCTTAATTACCCCCTCTTCCCCAAAACACCCCATAATTTAAACAAACCCGCAAACCGCTCGTCCGATTACGGTGAAGCTTTGGTGAGTTGTCGACGGGATGACAGAGAAGGTTCCTGTCAAAAAAAAATAATTAAAAACCCACCCTTCCTCCCCATAATTTAGACAAAACCACATATTTCATCACATTTCAATGGGAATTTGCACACTTATACTTTGAAACAAACAGAAAAATTCTGCCTGCATATGTTTTCCAAAGCGCATCCCCTCTCACCCTTTCCAACTGAAAATGAATGAAACAGCAGTTTAAAATTTATATGTAAATATTTTTTCATTTAATCTATGCGCCTACTCAAGTCCAGCAATAGTGAAGCATTGCCGGGTAAGCTAGTCGTTTCATATTTCTCCCTCATCCTTACGCCCATCTCCATGATCCTTTCATCCCTAATGCAAAACGGACAAAACCATGGGAGAGCCTTATTTATTTTCCCTGTTTCCTCTCCACTGCATGCCAAATAAAACTCCTTCTTACACCCACTGCACCCCATACCATTCTTCATGTTCCAGTGACAGGCGCCACATTTTTTCAGACATGATTTTTCCAAAATACCTCAAGTACCTTACAAACAAATTTTAAAGTAGCAAGAATACTATATTACAGATTAAAATATGGTATAACCGTTGTTAGATTATTATTGAGTGGAGTAGCTTTTTAAACTACCAGATTCTAATTTAGGAGAATTTAACCAGATTACCCACACAACACCTTTATTCCTGATAGCTGTAACTAAACCAGTATACCACTAACCTGGAATGGTACCATCAACTCTGCTATATATGAGTTGATTGAAAATTAACTAAGCAATTTACCTACTCTACTGCCGAAGTCTATAGACACACAATTTATTTTAAGATCCGATACTTGTCTTAATCTCTAGGTACTACAGTACTGAGCCGTTCCAAGACCCTCTACACACTTGATCTGCTACAGAACTCTAAATCCACTAAATACCAACCTCCACTCTACTGTTAAACTATAAATACCTGTTTTTGTTAAGCAAGTGAGTTATCACAACGTCCGCTTCCCTCAGTTTTCAGAAAATTTGTTTGTTAATCCTGTTGGTCACAGCTGTTTGTCAACTTTCCCAAACGCCTTTCCTATGTAATTCAAACCAATACTTTTACTACACAATATTATTTCAGGATTTACATGCGTCTCTCAACCACCACCACAGCGATTTTTTTTTCTCCGGTTGCAAATTTAACCTAACCTAAACCCACTTTCTGATTAGTAACGAACAGCACTCTCTTGGATTTATTTCACATGGTATTAATATTTTGCAGTATTTTTATTCTTACTGCAGCTAGCTAAACCATGAAAACTACAATTTCAAGCATACATTTAACAGTAATTTAATATAGATTGCCCGAGCAAACTCTCGATATTTCACGTAGGATAATTTGCACAGAATACGTTTTTCTCCAGTTACCAGAAAATAAAGCAGTTTCAAACACTAAATCCGTTAGCAATAAGTTTTTCCTTCCCTTTAACCGTTGTTAGTAAAATGCAAACAATCACATGTGCTTCGGTTTTATTTGACCCAACACCTATCCAAACTATTTAAAATATGAAAATTATATTACACGGCGTTTTTAACACTTAATTACACTAAACAAACCACCAGACAAATATTTCTACACGTAATTTAATAATTAAAAGTAGTTTTGAATGCTCCTGTTGCTTTACAACGTTCCCTTCCGAAACCAAAAACCTTAGTCCACAATCCTAAATTTGGTTGCCTCCTACTGAAGGAAGTGTACTAACCCTAGTGTCAGAGGCAGGATGACCAGTACCTTTCCTCCGGGGCCAAAAGTTTAATGTGTTATCCGAACTATGGGCCTGGAAAAACTCATGAGATCAAAGTTCAAGCTTCCATCGGGATTTCAACCTGGGAACGTTTCCTGAACCTTTCTAAAGTAAGTGCCTTCACCACTGTGTTAGCAGTCCACTCTGTTTTATTACATATGTGTGGTATGCGGATCAAACAGTTTAATGTGCCAACCCAACTACGAAACGTCCCTACGTAGCTCATTTAATCAAATGCAACTCTTAAAAATTCTTGCTCCTACTGGGATTTGAACCTGTGATGGGAGACAGAATGGCCTGGAAGCAAGAGATTTAACCACTTTTTTTTTTTTAAAGTTGGCCTTTTTTTCCTTTTTTTGCCATCTCAGCCATCAGTAAGTTTATTTCTGTTTCTTCGAATTTATCTCTACTATATTATCGTACAGACACAACACCCATGCCCTCGGTCGGACTCGAACCGACGACCCTGACAGCGCGAGTCAAGCTCGCTAGCCCCTACGCTGCCAGGGCAGGCTACCACTGAGCTACCAGACCGCCTTGTTCCGAAATATACGCGTGCTAAGTACCGTCAAAATCGGATAAAATTGTAGGTTTGTATGAAGAACGTTGCCAAAACCAAGGGGTTAATGTAAAGGTGGAGAAGGGTAAGTTTTTTAAAACAATTGTGGATAGATTTTTTTATTTGTTTTAAAGTATACGTGTGCAAATCTCTATCGAAATGGGTTTAAAACTGTGGGTTTATACAAAGATCATTTGAAAACGTTAAGGGGTGTACAGGGGAAGAGGGGGTGAGTTTTGTGGATATATTTTTGGTTACAAACCCTCCCATGAACGCACACAATAATTCACCAACGTTTCATCACAATCGGGTGAATTGTATAGGAAGGCATTGAAGACGAACAAACCAACATTCATTTTTATTTATTAGACCTTGAAGTTGGAATCTACGTGCATTATTCAGAGAACGTTAATTATAGTGGAAGGCGGAAAAAGGTTATGGCGGGAAATCACTTGACCGGAAGTCGAACTGGTTCAGAAGGAAAGGTTTCTTTCTATCAATGGTACACTTCGAAGGAAGTATCTAATTTATTTCTATATGTGCTAGGAATGTCAATTTTGAAAAAAGTTATTTTTACTAAGCTTATAAAAACATATCAAGATGTTTTTAAAAAACACTGTAATTTCACCTACTATGAACATAATTTTGTTAATACTGTTATATCAACCTTGAAAATATAGGCATTGCCTCAAACGAACAGCTGTGAAAACATGCTTTGTCGTCACGACGATGCTGGTGACGGTCTGTCGGAAACCAAGTTACACACGTCACCTGTAGAAAGAGAAGACATTATGTGTTTTCAGAGTGTGCGTTGGCAGCGCTCCGATGAATCGGATAACTGTCATACCCTCATAAAAAGAAAACGCAAAAGTCGGCGTTCGAATCGCCGGTGATGTGGCATGAAGAGAAGCGGGTGGCACAAATCATTGCGGGTCAGGGATTGACAGTAACAGGTTATACATTCCGGTCAGGAGCGCATCATCAGAGGGGAGGCAGGGAACGATTGGAAGCTATCACGATGATTTATCCACTTTTGTTCCAGAGGGGTTATATCAGCCAATAAGACTCACATATCCGGGAAGTAACCGGAACGTCGTATTGATGTGCCAAACAAGAATCATTTAGTCCTAGAGTATTATATATCAATCGGCAACTTTTCTGAGTCTTGAGTAGATAGGGTGGCAAGTGACGATCAGTAAATATGCCAGCATTAGAAACGGTTAAACGCAGTCGCAAATACGCCATTAACAATTCGGAGATCGATTATCGTCTAAATGTAAAAGGCCGTAATATGCGCATCTCTGTATTTCAATCATGTTTTGATACGTGATCGGATTTTGCAATAAAATGGCTTGCTTTTCAAAGCTGAGGCTTTAATCAATATTCTATGTATCTACTTTGAAAAATGATTTTAAATATTATGAACTATATTATCAGGGATTCAGTTATCTATTTAAGTGATTCTTTTATAAATGTTTTGTTTTTAGATTTTAAAGATTCTATATTCATGATCTCAATTGTCATTGTCGCCATGTTGATAAGTTACAGAATGGCATTTTAATGTTTTTATTTCATGAGTTAATCTCCAGTGCCGAGCAGGTTTCCTTAAATTTGCAGTTAATCTTCTATTAACTGATAGGTGTTTCTCTATTGAACGTAATCATTTAATCGTCATGAATTAGCTCTCAAATCCCAGTAACTACACTTATTAATTCCAGTTGTTGAATATATATATATATATATATATAATACCAACCATCTCTCTGCAACCGGAATGTACAATTAGAATCAAAAATTTATCTAACATTAAATTACTCAATTAATAAAATAATTATTTCTCAAATTAATGAAGTAAATTTATAGCTTATAATAATAAGATATTTGTCATTGGGTATGTTACAAATGCGATTTTAGAATATGCTGAAAACTTGTATTCGAGTCATTTAGAACAAAGCTCTAAGAGATACCAGGAACCACAAAATAATATTCTTTTTGCAAATTTAAATCACTACGTAGCGCAACTTAATTATAATTACATTTATTTTGACTTTATCATCTTAAATACTAAGCCAAATGAGTCATTGGTAACAATCGGGGCTGACACGCAAGAGAATGCAAGCTCAAATGCCCCTTTTTCAGATTTATGTAGTTTATTTAAATAATTTCAGTCAAATACCTGAATAGTTTATTCAAAACTTGCTGACCCGGCGAACTCTGTTCCGCCTTAGAGGCAATAAATAAGCAGATTTTTTATTTTATTAAGTTTAATTTTTTATTAGGAAATACAAATAAAAAAATTAAGTGTTTTAATGATTCTTTATTGTTCATGTATTTTGGTGCATATGTTGCACTCTTCAGTTAAGTACCTTGTGATACACCACATTTTTTGTTTTATTATCAGGCGCAAGAACAAACAACGCAGATGGTCTTCCGACCCGTGAACATGCCACATATAATTGACCATGGGAAAAACGGGGATTTTGTCATTACCCATGCCAAAGAGGTGTTTTGAAAACATTTCTTCAGATCAATCATTTTGCAATTCCAAAGATAATCATAAAGCGCCTTTGTTTTGTTTTGATTGACTGGCAGTAATATTATTTTCGTTGATGACATGGAAACCCTTTTTCCCTTCGAACTTTATTTTGGGAAGGCATAGACTAATATTCATACAGTCTAATCAACTTGCAGGCGTACCATAGATAATCCTAACGCATCTTTGTTTTGTTTTGATTGACTGGTTTGTATGGGAAAAGAAAAGTATTGATTTTACTATTTTCCCCGCAATTTTTACGTTTTTTCTCTCCATAAGAACTTTCCTTGTGGATTAACGAAAATATGGGGGGAAAAAATTAGCCGAATTGGTCGAGCCATTCTTGAGTTTTGCGCTTAGAAACACATTTAGTAATTCATTTTCATTTATATAGACTTTAAAAGTAAGAAAGTATTATTACTCGCAGCCAATTCAATCATCGTGAATTCTACCTAAGCATACTTTAAAACGAATGGAACTCATCAACACAAGGCTTACTAGAACTTTGCATTCTTAAAAGAATAGGATAAGTGTGGTTCGATCGTCAGACGCTACCGCATATCGCTTCTCAACTAAAATACCAGTAATCGATTTTGTTTTTTAGGTATATTAGTATTGCATGCTTTTAAACTGATGCATTCTATTTTCATAGTCAAAACTTTCCTGATAGGAGGCATGGGTCTAAATGTAAATACACTGAACAAATAAACACACAATTGGTTTTCGAGAGAAGCGAAAATTTAAAAGCAACCAAGAAGATGCCACATACGGAGAAAGGAATGGTAACACGTAGTTTAGTGGTATTATTTTTGCTGATCATAGGCAGGCATAGATCAATATCCATAGAGCCTAATCAACTTGAAGGCATACCAAAGATAATCCTAACGCTCCTTTGACTTGTTTTGAATGAGGGACACGAAAAGTGTTTTTGTTACTATTTTCCTTCCAATTTTTACGTTCAACCATACTTAACCATAGACAAAATTACGTTTAGCTGTCATTTGCGTTTTGTTATTCCAAGTCAGATGCGTTTTTGTTACACCACGTTTAATAGTAACTTGTCACGTCACATGGGAACGCGGTCGAACAGGGTAAAGTATCCTATGTCCGTCTCCTGGTTCTAAGCTACCTCCGTACCAATTATCAGCCAAGTCGGTACAACCGTTCTTGAGTTATAAATAGTGTCACTAACGCGACTTTCTTTTATATATATAGATATCATGGCGGAACTTCTTCCTGTTCTTTTGTCCAAAATCATCTCCCGCCCTATATAAAAAGTGATTCTACAGCAGCTGAAGGTGGCTGTGAAATATGTAACGAGATGTTCTACATACTATAACGTTGATTCTCTGACGAGGAGAAGCCGAAAACGGGAAGTAAGAAATGAAAAATGAGCCAGCAGTTCTAGGTGTCAAAATTATCGACCACAGATACTTTTTTAGTTATTTGCCAGAGATTTTGGTGATTTAGCGATTATCCAGTGGAGGCTATCGCACATGTTTCACATCACTTGCTTGAAGAACGGACTGACTGTTGGATCACTCAGATGTGCAACACACGCCTCTTCTTTGTGTATCACGTCGGGAACGACTTTGGTGTAGAGCCAGCATAACTGAAATGTGATGAATGGAGATCACTAAACCTCTCACGATCACCCTTAATTTACATAATCTTTTTCTTGTGCAGATATAAGTTAATATCTGCTTAATTGTTCCTTTTCGCTCTCCATGGTTGAATTTCACCATGTCCGTTGTTAAAATTGGACAACGTAGAAAAAAAGCTATCTATAGCTATAGCTTCTGTACATCATATGCATCATACTTTTATTTGTTAACTGTTTATTAACGCGAAGTATCAGCTACAGTTATTCAAAAACGTTGTGACACTTTGGTTAAGTGAGGGACATTGTATTTGTAAAAATGTTCTTATACATTTGTTTCTCTTCTTTTGTGGCAGAAAAGTATGCCAAGCAACGGCTAGATATTTAAAGAAAACACTGTAAGATAAACAGAAATGTAGCTTTGTTTCTTACCAGCCTATTAAATTTCTTGTAGTTTGATAGTGACCAAAGTCTCCTCTGTTTATTAATACTGAAACTCAAGAATAAACAGATTTTTCACTGAGTTCTTTTGATTTGTCGAACAGAGATGAAGTACGATTTACCGTTATTTTCATTTGAATTTAGCTTCTTATTAACATTCACAACATAGTATAGAATGTAATAAAACCAATTCCAATAGGGTATAGACTTTTTGAAATAAGTTAAACATCTGAAATCATAATGGTTTGCAGTCATATAGTGTCACACTTGTATGTAGAATGCGGTGGTAAATAAGCCTTTTTCTAACAACAACCTTCATCTGTGCCTCCGCTGGCATAGGCTGATAGTATAAATGAAACTAAATAGTATAATTTCGCATGGTATTAATGACCATGTGAACTTCCTGTTGCTCAATCTTCCTTTATCGTAGGTATGTAAATAACTCGGTAATACAACCTGATAACAGAGTTATCCTGATAACAGGCAGTTATAGTGTAACGTGCAATTGGAACCACAGAGCGTGGTTGTTTTAGTACCAAATTATTTCATTTCAATACCAAATAATTTGATTCTGTTGGTACGTATCCGAGTAAAAATTACAACTTCACGAAGTAACTTACCTTTATTGCTCAGCTATCTAACGTCATATTAAAGTGAAATACGCCTTATTATACTCCTGGAACCATGATCTATATGTTGCTTCAAATCCCACCAAAATAAAAACAGTAGTTTTTGCGTTAATCGCGATCATTCTAATAGACTACCAGCTAAAAATTTCCTGAAAGTTTTATTTGACTTTGACGGTTATCATCGATGGTGCAAAGACATTCGTTATAAAAAATGTCTTAAGTACAGAAAAGTTTTCCGCTTACAGTTTTATTATCATTTGTGGATAAGGCTATTAGAACTATGGGAAGTACTTAGAAGCGTCTGTTTGCTTTCTTTTGTGCCCATATCTCCTTAATACGCTTACTGTGTGCTTCTTTTCTCTCATCAGACCATATTATTCCAGGTCTTTTCTTCATTCTTTACTCCCGGTCAACTTACCATTTTTTAATTTTAGATCTAAAAAGTCTCTCTGCTTTTGATGTCTTTTGGAATGATTTCAGCTAATTTAAGGTTTTTCTTGATTTCGCCAATCGACTTGATTGTATCTGATACTACTTTACTTCGGTTTTCATAAAATTCAGCAATTGTGAGTTTCTCAGGGTTATTATTTTAAGGTGTCCGTAAAATTTTAGTCTCCGTTTTTCTAATATCGCTGTTTTCTGCATACTATAACGTTTCGCTACTACTTCTGAGTCTGTATTGGTATCCTGTGAATTTTGAGTTTTTATCACAATAATTTCCTTATAACTTGGCGTTATTTTTTTTAATGTTTCATAAGTGTTTTCCTGTACAAATTGAGTATTTCCGATCCACAGAGACATTCTGTTTTAATAACTGTACTGTAATGTCCCAGTTTTGCGTATTTGGTTGTAGATGTTTTGTGTTCAGCGACAGGCTGTTTCCAACTTTTGGCATCTAATTTAATTGGCTTTTGTTTCATTTTCATTCTCTTCGATTGTTTCGCCGAGATGCTTGATGTATGAAACTCGTTTGAGTTTTCCATATTTTGTTTCCACATATTTTTAACCGACTTCAAAAAAATGAGGAGGTTCTCAATTCGTCTGAATATTATTATTATTATTATTTGATGTATAGTATGTTCATCGATTTCTTCGCCAATTTTGTACCGATTACAATGAAATTTTTTTTTGTGGATGGGGTATAGCTCCAAAGTGGTCCCATATGAATTTCATTGAAAAACAACCCCTACTATCCCTTTACATCCCTTAATTTTAATACAAACCCACATTTTTTATCCGATTTCGATGGAACTTTGGACACGAATAGTAAAAAATAAAGAGAAAAATATTGTCAAATTTTGGTTTGAAGAAAACCCATCCACCCCCTTAATATTTGCCAATGTTCTATATACAAAGCTACAGTCGACACCATTTAACTGATTTCCATTAAAGTTGGCATATACATGTAATTTTCATGTAGAAGTTGTCTTACCAAAAAAAAATTAAAAAAACACCCCATCTTTCGATGGAGCTTTGATCATATATAGTCGAAAATAAAGAGAAAAATACTGTCAACTTTTGGTTTGAAAAAACTGAACCCCTCTCCCCATATCCACCCCCTTAATTTTTGTCAATGTTCTTTATATAAAGCTACAGTCGACACCATTTAACTGATCTCCATTAAAGTTGGCATATAGATGAAATTTTTCATGGAGAAGGTTTCTGACCAAAAAAAAACTCCAATCTCCCTCTTTATGCCCCTTTATTTTATACAAACCTACATTTCTTATCTGATTATGATTGAACTTTGCACATGTATTCTTTAAAATAAAGAGAAATCTCCTGTCAACATTTTGTCTGCCAAGGCCCAACCCCTCTCCCTTCTAGCACCCCCTAAATTTTTCTCAATGTTCTTTATAGAAAGCTACAGTCGACACCGTTTGACCGATTACCATGATAATTGGCGCTTATATGTATTTTGTCACGAAGAGTTTTTCTGACCTAAAAATCTAAAAACCGCTTAATTTTTATAAAAACCCGCAGTTTGTATCCAGTTTAGATAGAACTTAGCATACTTTTAGTATAAAACAAAGTGAAAAATAATGTCAGCTTCTGTTTTGCAAAAACTAAACCCCTCTTCCCGTTTCCACCCCTTTGTTTTTTTGTCAATTTTCTTTTTAAGAAGCCACAGTTGACACCATTTGACGGAACTTTATGAAAGTTGGCACATATATGTTTTTTTTTATGGAGAAGATTTCTGACCAAAAAATCCAAAACCTACCCTAGCTCCCCTTTTACACCCCTTAATTTTTGTACAAACACACATTTTAATCCGATTTCGGTGGAACTTCGCATGCGTACACTTTAAAAGAAAGAGAAAAAGAAAAATACAGTCCACATTACTTTCAAAAAAACGCAAACCCAATCCTCCTTTCTACCCCTTTAAATACTGTCAATGTTCTTTATATAAAACTACAGTTTCTATCTAATTTTGAAGGAAGTATGCAAATGCATACTTCAAAACAAACAGAAAAATACTGTCTACATTTGGTTCAGAGAAGCCAAACACCTCTCCTCCTTTCCATATCCTTAATCTACACAAAGTTATAGCTTCTATCCGATTCTGAAGAAAATGTTCACATGTACACTTTAAAATATACAGAAAAATTGTGTTTAAATTTGGTTGCAGGAGACTAATTCCTCTACCCTTCTACCCCCTCCCCTCCTAATTTCCCGTGTGCTAGAAGTTGTTGGGGTACCAGAAGTTCACAAAATGAGAACTACTGCGCCATTTTTAAAATACAAAATAATCTATAATACCACTAAAAATTTAAAAATAAATAATTGCTTAAAAAACATAAAAATCGCCTTCAAAGAAAACACACTAAAATTTTAAAATAACTTTATACCTTGCTTTGAAGAAAGTAAATCTTACTGGACAATATTTTTCATTACTGTTATTGAAATTTTTACATTAATTAGTTATTTTTGGAGTCGGTGCCAGCCAAAGCAAGAAAAACAAAAAGATAAAAACAATAATGGATAACAATAATACATAAAAATCATGTTACTTTTTACCTACAATTAATACTAGAAAAATGTTTCAACAAAACTTAAACATACAGATGATACGCCGATATTATACTAACTGTAAAGCATTTACTGCATGATGCAGCCTACCAACTTACACTATAGTGCCACAGATGCATGGACGACCAATGAGGCCGAGCCACAGATTAAAAAACTGTTTAATTTGTTTCCCTAAACTGTCTCCCGTAATAACAATATATACCTCACTACATGCTGTAAAATATTCGGAATTTTTGTTCGTAGTCCCCGTTTCGCCTCGAACACCAAAACACCAAATAAAGTTCAGTATTTCGATCTTTGCAATGTGACAACTGGCGCCGACTCCAAAAATAACTAAGTAATGTAAAAAAATTAAATAACAGTAATATAAAATACTGTCCAGTTAGATTTACTTTCTTCTAAGCAAGATATAAGGTTATTTTAAAAATTTTAGTGTGCTTTTTTTTTTTTTAACGCGGTGTTTTAAACAATTATTTTATGAAGTTTTTTTGTTGCAAGTAATAAATTCTGTATTGTAAAATGAAACCTGTAGTGTAACTTTCTATGTTGTTTCCTTCTAGAGTTCGATTTGTTTTTGGGCTATTGCAATATCACGGGTTAAGACTGCCAGATCGTTTGCAATTACTCGGCAGACTATCAGTAATTTCTCTTTGCCTAATATTGTTAATTTTAAGAACTGATTATTTTCCGCCATTCCTGTATTACTTTTTCGACGACGCAGTTGAATAGGAACGGAGAGAGTTTGTCTTACTCAGGTTTTAATAATAAAGGGTTCTGATATTTCCCCGCAGAATTTTATTTTGACTTTGATTATGTTGGTGTTTGTTTTAATAAAGCAAGAGTTTTGGAGTCTAAGCCTTGTTCTTTCAATATTTGGAACAGCGACTCACGATTTTTAAAGAAAAATCGATAATGTGCAGCATAAACTGTCACTACCAATCCTTTGGCGTTTGAGGATAAGCTTCAGATTGAGGATCTGTTCTGTGCAAGATCTACCTGTACCTGGTCTAAATCCTAATTACTTGATATTCTTCGATCTTTGTTTCCAGTTATTGTGCCCTATCGAGGAGACAGTGGGAGAAAATTTTGTAAGGCACAGACTGCAGTGACAGTCCGCTGAAGTTTTATTGTGCCTATAAATAATATATTATTTTAAAGAAATAAGTCTTCTAATCAGAAACACTGATTATGAATGATAACGTTCAGTACATACAGTGACCGCTATGTTTTGTTTCTTTTTTATAAGAAATAGTTTTCAGGTAGCTACATCATACTTTGATTTGTGAGTTAGTTGATTTTCGAATGCAGCATCGCTTAGTATTTTACCAACGTTGAAGCAAATCAGACCAGAAGAGGTGCATCGTATCCTTACTAGTCAAATCTTAACCAATTATGAAAACACTTTAGAAGTCACACGAATGACTCAAAATTACGAAAGACGTGAGCAACTAACGCGTTAAACTGTGTTGACACAATTTGCAGTCACAAGCCGACATATGATTCCAAAGACTCCTTTCGTTGCCACAGCACCATTTCTAAAGTAACATAACGCTAATAAGTTGCTAAAAAAGAAACTAAATAATAATCAACTCGGAATGAAACTAGAGTGCTGTTTTATAAGTGAATTTAACATATTAAAGATTTTTGTTCAAAAACTGTTGTTTTCAGAGAAACTGAGTTTCTTGACATTTGTGTCTGAATTTGTGCTACATGGTTATTTGTGTCGGGAGATTCCTTAATGGAAACGCTTAGAACCTCTGTTATACCTGAATTTGTAATGAAAACTTAAAGAATTTCATATCATACTCATTCCCATAAATATTATCAGCTGTAAGAATTAATGCAATCAATGAGTCACATTTGTTTCATTTGCCTCGTAACGTCATTTAATGTGATTTTAGGGGAAACGAAGGAAAACAGATTTACTTATTTCTCTCAGGATTTCAGAAAGGAAAAAAAAAATATTGGGTATGATTTTACCAGTCATCATAAAACTCGATCTAAAAGGAAAACAGACGATGTGAAGTGTGGTTAAGAGTTTTAAATGCCATTGTTATGAGTAGTTACTACGCTCGTAACGAATGGAGGAAACCGGCAGTAATTTGAACCGAGCTTGCTGCTAACATTTCGCTCTAATCACGATGTTGTCATGGTGACAGTGACAAATGAGGCAGTCACCATGTCGCAACTTCTCTCTCCGCGGCAGTTTAGGAGGCGCAAACTGCGTGCGAGGGATGTGACGCAGCACTTCACTTACCTGGCGTCTTCGTTGGTTCCATGCTTGGATTGTGATACTCTATAAATCAAGAATGATTATGAATCCGAGGTGTTTATTCAGAAGAAATGCATCTAAACTGTGATAAATTTATAAACGACATCACACATACGTCATTACCAAGTGCGAAGATATTTCTAAAAGAAATCTCGCTTCCAAACCTCAGACCTAAATGAGAGTAATAATAATAAAATTCATTCACTTTTATTTTGTAAATAAGCCCAAGTTTCATGAAGATTATCATCGATTTCTTGCATGCCCTAAAGTGTGTGAAAGGTTAAGATACTCCTTGAAATAACATTAAACTAAATGGCAACCAAGTTACTCTTCTGACAACTGCTACTCATGAAAAAACAAAATCATTTTGTAAAATATTTAAAAAAGTATATCAGATCACAAATTTTAAAGTGAATATGAAATATTTTTTAAATTAATTCGTAAATAATTCATTGTTGTTAAATACGCTTTATATAAAGAGTGGTAACTCTTTCACTATGCAGAACAGTTTATAAGGTTTTCCGAGTTTTTAAAGTGAACATGTTTATAAATACAAATATTTGATGACGGTTATTATTTCGTAACAGGTTTAACAACTTGAAATATCTGGGATCTTTTGACCTTAAACATTCACATTCTCTGTGCATGAGATGGAAGATTCATTTGCAAAAATTGCATTTTTAATATTTTTGGTTTGCATTAATAGGATGTAAATTGAGCTTACACACGCTAATTACAATAAAAGGAAATTCGAATGCAGAATTTTAAAGAAATAATTAATTTAGAAATATTATCACTGAGAAAAAAATCAATATTAATTTAGCATTACATAAAAATTAACTCAGCCAGCAAAGAAAATTAACGGAAGCAAACAGACAATAAACACAATGTTCTCGGCTAGGAAGAGCAAGAAACTCCTTCAGTTTGGGCGTATACTCAGTCAAAATGTTTATATGAAATTGTCACTTATCGTAACTGCAGGAGGCTGTCGGCGACCTTGATGTTTCCTTCACTATGAAGAAACACTTTTAACTCCATCTGGCAACTGAGTGGGTTCACTTGTGGAAGCACATGAAGAAAATCGCGACCTTCACGTTTCTTTGAAATCCGCGTACACACACACTTGCGGACGTCTCGCCCCCAAGTGCCTCTCGCTACCGCATGTCCACTAGCAGCCCTCCAACCGTCGAGGGCTCCATCTGTACCTGCGTCAAACAAAGCAATCTAGCCGACAACATGACGCCAGATAGGAATTCCACCCTCCATCGTCTCACAAAACGGCTGGGCGAAATGTCTCACAAAAATACACGGAGAGGTGACGAAAAATTAATAACTGCAGAGGCTGGACAATACAAACTGTACTGCAGAATCCATTGGTCTTCAGCTAATACTGACGAAACTCTAATTCTTACATGACACTAGTTCAATGTCATAGTCGAATTAGACCACATTTTGCGTTCCAGATTATGCTTCTGTTCCGGCGAATGTGGTTCATTTTATTTCACCAAACTTCCACCGTAACCTGAAAAGCAATATACTTGTCCTTTGCTCAGCATTCCGTATTTCTTTTGAAATGTTGTTTTCCGTCTCGTATACAAATGACAACTCTAATATGAAATAAAGTAGGAAAAAATTATGAATATACTCCGCTTGTTACAAAAAAAATAAAAGAAAAGACTGTGAACACACACGTGCGCCAGATTTAACCTTCAATTACACTGCAAACCTCGTGGGTCTGCGGAAAACTTATACTTCAATGAGAAACTCTTCAAAAACAACACTATTTTCTAGCTCGAACAATGATCTGATAAGTCAATCTAGTAGCTAGGTACTTGTAGACTTGTAGAAATCAGTATGCTAAAAAAAAAAAAAAAAAAAAAAAAATCATCTAGCTTACTTAAGTTCGAAGATGAAGTCCAGCCTCGCATCCTGTTAGAGTGTGGACGAATCCTTGCCTTCCCATAAGACTGAAGACGAAGATGAACAGCTGGTAGCAGCAGGAAGATGACCTCCCTCTGCTCAACTCTCTTACTGGTTATTCTGAGCGATCCACGCCTAGGCTCTTATCCACTCGCTACTCATTCACCGTCTACATGAAATTAAATATAAATACTTATATTGCTGTTTACCTATAGCTATTTTTACAATTTCATTTTCACCCGCGCTTACAAATCACGCAGCTGGACAATACAAACTGGACTGCAGAATCCATTGGTCTTCAGCTAAAACTGACGAAACTCTAATACTTACATGACACTAACTCATACTGTTTAGCAAACGTAAAATTTTTTTAACTACGTCAAACGCGTCACGTCTAGACACAATGCTGGTACTTGATAAGGATAATTGATTTTAACATCTCTGTTTCTTTGGAACTAGTTGGACCAATTTCAATAAGCCGTCGATGCCTTATGAAGCCGCCTTCCAAGTAACTGACAAAGTGGCACAATAAAAGCACTTTATAGGACCCAGGAATAAGAAGCAATAAATAGGAAAATAATCCAGCATATCTTTCAGTCATTCTCTTCTGTATACTGTAACTTCATTATTATTCAGCCTAAATACATTAATCAGTTGGTTTGCTAGTAACAGTTTAAATTTTCCACTTTCGCAGTAAATTTTAAAAGGCATTTGCCGTTTGGGAAAACTGTGTACAGTATTTCTCACCACTCTGTTCTCCGAAACATGTGCACAAATTTAGTATTCCTTATAACATGCAGAAATTGGATAATTTTACAATAATACAAGCGTAACAACCACAATAAATGTGTAGATAATATAACACTTTGTTAATGGCAATAAGTGATAACTTCCTACACGCACGGAAATTGGGATTCAGTTTAAATTTTAGAAAAAAAAAATAAAAACTGTGGGATTCATAGCTCTTTTCAGTTTTTACTTTAAGACAGAGGTTTATTCCGTTTGGTTTATCTCTTCTTGTTGATTTTGAATATTTTCTAACTTGCGTCTAGATGGATGTGGAAAAACTGCAAGTTGAATAAATACCATAGAAATCTGTAAAATCGATGTCATTTAGACAGTACTACTATATTGCCCTTGTAATGTAGAAGTAAATGGGAATAAATTTCTAAAATTCTACGCACTGCGATTTGAGGTTCAAATTTCTATATGGGACTTAGCTAATCATACAACTGACGCAATATTTTGGATTTACAGTTTTTTTTTCCGTTTTTTTTCAGAAACAGGAGAACAGAATGAAATTATTGATATAGCCACAGTATAGAGAGCGTGATATGGCAGCTACGTCACTCTTCACACAGTTCTGGTACGTTACGTGTTCATCATTATGGCTGAGCAACTCCTTCAACAAATAGTGTTGCCTTCGTTTCTCTAGATATCGCATATGAAGTATGTGCGGACTGGCGCGTTCAGGAAGGATAGCGGTGCCCATGTGTAGAGCAGCCACAAGGTCGACGGGCTCACAGCCTTCCGAGCCAGGCACGTCTAGACTCTGCGTCTGCTTATTGCCATCAGGCGGCGCCCATTCCACATGTAGAATGCCAGTACAGAAAGAGCTTTCATTAACATTTGTTAAAAGTCCCTGAATCAAATGCTCTCACCTTGGCTTGCCAATCTGGTGACCGGTTGCACTGTCTAAAATAAGAGTGCCTAACGTTGATGTTTAATTTTTAAGGCAATCAACGTTAATTTATCCTGTGCTTCATAACTGTTCGTTTCCAGGCTGAAATTGTTGATACCTACACTAAAATTAAAATTCGAGATGTATCGGTTAATAAAATATAAGGAGACGGATAAAGTGAGTATACAGTATTTTAGATCAATTAAAAATTCATCCTACCTTTTGAATTTTTATATTTATTATCAATTACATGAAACCCTATGTCGTTTCCATTAAACATGCTAAGCGAAACATAATTAATATGAAAATCGACCTACTTTTTGGAATAAGATAAAAATTGTTGAAAAGACAGAATCTCATCATTATTGAATTTAAAAAATTCGTCGAATACATGCAACTAACTGCTTTTAAGAAGTCGAATCGAAGTGTATCTTTGTTGGTATATTGCTTCAGGTTTTTTATGGATCATATTCTGTTTAAGGGGTGTAAGGGTTTGGGAGAGACTATACTAGTCTTTTCCAACCAGATGTCAACCTCTCCTTAACGTGGTGCACCCTGTTTGAACGGACGAGGCTCTGGCGACTGAAAGATTCCCGGTATAAGGAGTCACCCACTGCTTGCCAACGGCCTCCGAAAGGAGGGCGGAAGAGCGGGGAGCGCTTCAGGACACCCTCTTGCCCTTGAGGTTGGAAACGGCCCCTAAAGGCGGATGAATCAGAAATTATTAACGGCATGGGGATGCAGAAGGCAACGGGAAACCACTGCATTAAAGACCCAAAGGGTATCCCGAGGACATGTAATCCTCTCAAATTACATATATCATGATGGCTTCTTCCTGGGTAAAATATTCCGGAGGTAAAATAGTCCCCCAATCGGATCTCCGGGTGGGGACTGCTCAGGGAGGAGTCATCAGAATTGATAGAAACATTCTACGAGTCGGAGCGTGGAATGTCTGAATAGGGCAGGTAGGTTAGAAAACTTAAAAAGAGAGATGGAACAAATTAAGTTAGATGTTGTTGGGATTGGTGAGATTGAATGGAAGGACGCACAGGATTTCTGGTATGGGGAATACAGGATAATTAGCACACAAGCTGTCAATGGAGTAACTGGTGTAGGATTTGTATTGAACAAGAAAGTAGGGAAACGGGTGAGTTATTATCAACAGCTTAGTGACAGGATTATTTTGATGAGGTTTGAAACTAAGCACGTCCCAACCATATTAGTACAAGTATATATGCCAACGTCACAGGAAGATGTCTAAGAAATAGAAAAAATTTACGCTGAAATTGAAGAATTAATCCAATATGTGAAAGGGGAGGAAAATCTAATAATCATGGGTGATTGGAATGCAATAGTGGGAGAAGGAAAAGAGGGAAATACTGTAGGAAGTTTTGGTCTAGGAGAAAGAAATGAGCGAGGAAGCAGGTTGCTAGAATGTTGTGAAAGATATTAGCTAGTAGTGCGAACACACTGTTTAAGAACCATGCAAGAAGAATATACACCTGGAAACGTCCTGGGGATACGGGCAGATAGCAGTTAGATTATATCAAGATGAATCAGGAAGCGAGCAGTACAGGCAATTTAGAAATCAAATAAATAGGAAATCCAAAATAGCAAAATAAAAATGGCTACAAGAAAAGTGTGAAGAAGTAGAAAAAGAAATGGTCGTAGGAAAAGTTAATGTTGCATATAGAAAGATCAAACAGAATTTTGGAGAAATGAAGAAAAGAGGTATGAACATTAAAACTGCTGATGGGAAACCTCTTTTAAGCTCAGAAGATAGAGCTAACCGATGGAAGGAATACATTGAGGAACTGTATTTTGGGGACGACTTGAACAATAGTGTAATGGAAAAGGAAGGCGATGTCGACATTGATGACTTATGAGATCCTGTTTTGAGGATAGAATTTAATAAAGCTCTGAATGACTTGAAAGCAAATAAGGCAGTTGGAATTGATGAGATCCCTGAAGAACTTCTTAAATCTCTAGGAGAGGAAGGAATCGAAAGATTATTCAAGCTGATATCAAAAAGTTATGAAACAGGATAAATTCCAACTGATTTTAATAGAAATATCATCTTTACACTTCCAAAGAAAGTACAAGCCGACAAATGTGAGAATTATCGTACTATTAGTCTAACATCACATGCTTCAAAATTACTGACCAGAATAATATACAGAAGGATGGAAAGGGAAGTAGAAGATATACTAGGTGAAGATCAGTTTGGGTTTAGGAAAAATCGCGGTACAAGGGAAGCAATTCTGTCTTTAAGATTAATACTTGAAGGACGGATCAAGAAAACCAAAGATACTTTTATTGCATTTGTTGATTTAGAAAAGCTTTTGATAATGTTAGGTGGGACAAGATGTTCAAAATTTTAAAGAAGTCAGGCTAAAGTATCGAGATACAAGAATACTCTATAAACTATATAAGAATCAAGTGGCTATAACCAAAGTAGAGAACCACGAGAGACATGCATCAGTTAAAAATGGTGTGAGACAAGGTTGTAGTCTATCCCCGTTAGTATTCAACTTGTATGTAGAAGAAGCAATGAAGAAAGTCAAAGAAAAATTTCCGTGTTACATAAGTTTTCAGGGAGAAAAAAATCAGTATGCTACGATTTGCTGATGACATTGTCTTGTTAGCAGAGAGGGCTGAGGATATTGAGAAGTTGTTGAATAGCATGAACAAAATACTGAAGGAAGATTTTGGACTGAATATAAATCAAAGTAAGACAAAAGTGATGAAATGTAGCAGAAATGATAACAATACTAGCAGATGCAATTGGAGAAGTTAATGAATTCTGTTACTTGTAAAACAAAATTACAACCGATGGCCAAAGCAGGAATGATGCTAAAAGCAGAATAGTACTAGCAAAAAGAGCCTTCATGGAAAAGGGAAACCTTTTAGTTTCAAATATTGATCTACGAATTAGAAAGAACTTTGTAAAATTGAAGCATTTGAAATGTGGTACTATAGAAGAATGCTGAAAATTAGGTGGACAGACAAAGTAAGAAATGAACGAGTATTGGAAATGATGGGTAAGAAAAGAAGTTTATTGAAGAAGCTTACAGGAAGAAGAGACAGGCTGGTAGGTCATATTTTGAGACATGCTGGATTGGTTAATTTGTTAGTGGAGGGAACAGTCGAAGGTAAGAACTGCAGAGGAAGACAGAGATTAGAATATAGGAAGCAGATAATTGAGGACGTGGGTTGTAAGGGGTATATAGAAATGAAGAGGTTAGCACAGGATAGTAAAATAGTGAGGATTGCATCAAACGAGTCAAAAGACTGACGACAGCAAACAAACAAACAAAAAAAAAAAAAAGAAAAGAAAAAAAAGAAAAAAAAATGGTTAAAGTTAAAAAATTATTTTATGTTAAATAAATTAAAGTTATTAGACTCTAATAAATTGTATCCATTAAGAAACTAGTGAGCTGCTATGACTTTCAGTATTCTGTCGTATACTGAGAAGTCATTTATTTGTGTTAGAAGTCCCTACTCGCGTCTTGATATCTTCAGTTGTTTTTATCGTAGTGCATTTTTTTTTTTTTCCTTCAGAAATGTGTTGCTACTTACGAAGCAATTTCTTGCTTGAGATATCTACTCTTTTATTTCTTTCAAGTCATTTATTACTCAAGACATTATAAAACTCATCAATTGCATACACCTGTAGAGAAAGTCTATCTTATGTATGTTATTTTAATCATAAATTTTATAGAAATGTTTTTATCACCTACCATCTATCTACGTTTCTATAAATGTCATTTACGTTAAAAAAAAAATCCTTTTGAATTTTACCTATTTCTGCTAGTCTGCGTTAAATTTTTGCTTTGATTCGTCCATGTGCTTCAAATAAATATCGTAGTTGTTTTGCTACTGCTACCAACACTTCGAAGGATGTAGAAGTTGAATCTGTTGTTGTTGTTGATAATTCTGCAGCAATCCTTGAATTTAGTTTATAGTTAATCCCAATACCGTGGCTAATAACGTGCACATTTGTTTGCGTAATTATTATAACATTTTATTTCTTTTTTACTGTGTTTAGAAATCAAATGATAGTGGTTATGGACCGCAGCCTTACATCATTAATATTTTCCCTTTTTGCATAATTTACGCTGATCGTAATTGTTTCTTTGTCTTACCCTCAGCTGGTTCTAAAGCTTAAAAACTAAGAGCTCACCTTTAATAACCGTGGCTCAATCGATGTATTCCTTCGCAATATAACGGGTTCCAATGAAAAAATAAAACAGAATGTAGGTTACTTTGAGATAAGAATCGGTTGTCGTGGGAACAAGGAGTAACAGGCAGAGAGTGCGATTAATAACGTTAGTGTGCAGATGTGTTGCTACTATTTAATCAGTCACTGTTGAAATTGGACTTTATAATCTTACTTCTTGAATATAGTTCGAATGGATAAGAAAAGAAACGATATTAAATTTTTAACATAGTAAAATACCTATTTCCTGACCGTAGGGACTGGAGTAGACATACTGTATTCGGCGACACGGTCCAGCCCTTTTTCTTTACCTTCCCGCGGAGTTTCCTCCATGCTACTCATTTGATAGCGGTTGATAGGTCTGAGGGGCTGTCCCGGACGTTCAGCTTCGAGGAAAAATTCTCGGGTTCGTCGGGAATCGAGCCCCCCCCCCCAGGAAAATATAAAAGACTATTTTTCATCACTTAATGGTCTAAAACAGTAGATCATATTAATTAGAAATACAACGGCTTAGCTGTAAATACGACAACTACACTTTATCTCGTCGCACGTCACAGCACATTTATTCAAACCGAGACTTTACCGCTATTCTAAAAAAAGGATGAACATAATATAAACCTACCATACAAGTATAACTCAAATGATTGCTTAGCCACATCTCTCACTTCTCATTCACTCACTAGTGTGACGTTCGGCCATAATCTCACTTGTCTCTCTCCTCTATCTCCATACTTTTCACTTAACATGTACCAGCAACATCCTCTCTGTTAGTCTGACCGCACACATCAACCACCGTTTTCAAGAATCCTCTCTGTTGTCATGTGTCACAGGCACGGCAACTTAGACGTTTTCGGTAATTTCGCAAATGTAAAAACATTTTTTTTAAAAACTCTATATATTCCGTGACATAAAAAAATGGAGAGGGAACTCTATTACCTGAGAACATCCCTAAAGTCGGGTACGTTCCGCGGTGCGTAGATTCATTGTTCAGACTCTGCTTCGCGTCAAGAACCGTGTTCACGGCAAAATTCATGATGCGGTTTAGTTCTTTGTGAAAGATAAAGAAGGAAGTTGCTCCCTCGGGAACTTCTCTAGCTCTTTTTGTATTATTAACAATAGCAATATGCGCTATCAAAAACAAAAACAAAAAAGATGGCTGGTTCGCAAATTATTTTATGGCTGGAATGAATGCGGGAATTATTTCTTGCACACCTTAAAAATTGTAGACGGCATGAAGTTCAGATTTTTTTAAAGAATGTCTCCAAGCAGTTTTGCAGCAATTTTAACCGAAGTTGATAGTAAAATTTACGAGAATAATGATTTTAGGGAATATATCTCCCAAGCGAACTAATTAGCTGTCATCCCCGATTTTTAGCTAGTGGAGATTCGTACACAAGCCTCATGTATACTTTCAATATTTCGAAACAATCAACATCTCTGTTTTTGTAGGAGTTGATCGAAGCCATTATTCGTTCTATGACAATACATCTACTTAAAAATTAATTGCAAGTAAAATATGAAATACAACATTGAGCAATTTTCATTGTTTTGCTTATATTTTACAGAATATATAAAATAAGAAATGATGAAAACAGATGAAAAAAAAGAAATTAGCTTTTGAAAATAAATTTCAACCTTCTTGGTCCTGTTTCGCGTTTTTATCATTACTGTTCTCCTTCCTTTTGCGTCTCTCAAAGGCAATAAAAACGACAATAGCTTTTAAACTAACTAACTACACTATATTGGTGCGTTTCCACTTTAAACATTTTTTAAAAACTTTTTTTAGGTTCTCACTAAACTGTCCTATCAACGTGTGATTTTATTTTCAATATCCGCCACGAACACATTATATTTGTCAGCCAAAACCGTCAATGTCAATAGAAAAATATCACAAATAACAGTCGGGATGCATCTCCTTTATAAAGTGTTAAGTTAATTCCGTACCCCACAATATATTTGCAAAATTAATTAAAAAAAAATCCATGAAACGGAACCGAAGAGCTAGTGCGTGGCGTTTATTGTATCTAGCTTGTCGAATACACGTCCACACTGACCAATGTTGCACAACACGAGTCTGAGAATCCCATATCGGATGGGACGCTGAAAATACTCGCCCGCAACACACCAGACTCACCGCGACAATGAGTCGGCGCAACCAAGACACAAGCGAGACGCACGAGGGACTCTCCCCAGACGCAAGAGTCGACTCAAAGAGTCCTAAATGGGCATTAGCTTTACCTGAACCACGTGCGTAAGACTTCAGTTTGCTCGGCCCTCTACCTGGGTCGGTCGCTGACCTTGGGTCCTTTAAAAGATCAATCTGAGCCTGTAATGACGCGACCACACGCCTCTCCAAGACGCATCGCTACATTTAGTGAGCCACCAGCAATTTGAATGACGAAGACTGCAGAGCTCTGTGAAGCAGAAGGAATCAGTGGAATAATTCGTCGTAACGTGAATATTTGGTTCGTTCATTCACATAAGTTGTGTGACTACTCATGTAATTAATTGTTGCACGTCGGACACACGACACTCGCCGAATTTTGCAGTTCTCTAAGCCCCTATTGCAATGAAGTGCAGGATGAAATTCAAGCGAATAAGGAAGCAATGTACGCAGAACAAACTGGAAGTGAATAAACTGAAACAATCTAGCACGACAGAAAAAATTGCAGAAATCATCATAGAATTAGGTCTAAGAAGTAATTCTGAAAGGAACTTATCCGAGGACGAATAAAATGCATTAAAAACCGAAATAATGAAGCTGGTAAAGGAACATTAAGCTATAGGGAACAAACCTCCCGAAAACCTTGGATCGCAGAGGAAATTATGAAACTGATGGATCAGAGGAGAAGGCACAAAAATGCTCAGGAAGAGAGGAATACAGGCAATTTAGAAATCAAATAAACAGAAAATGCAAAAAAGCAATAGAAAAATGTCTAGAAGTAAATTGTGAAGAAGTAGAAAAGGAAATGGTTATAGGTATGATGCATACATGAAGATCAAACAGAATTTTGAAGAAAGGAAGAAAAGAGGGGTAAACATTAAAGCCGCCGATGGGAAACCTCCTTAAAATTTAGACGATAAAGCTAACCGATGGCAGGAATACATTGACAAACTTTATGATGGGGACAACTTGAAGAATAGCGTAATGGAAAAGGAAGACGATGTCGACATTGTTGATTTAGGAGATCCTGTTTTGAGGACAGAATTTAATAGAGCTCTGAATGACTTGAAAGCAAATTAGGAAGTTGGAATTGATGAGATCCCTGCAGAACTTCTTAGATCACTAAGAGAAGAAGGAATCCAAAGAATATTGAAGCTCATGTCAAAAAGTTATAAAACAGCAGCAATTCCAACTGATTTTAATAAAAATATCATCTTCAAACTACCAGAGAAAGCACAAGCTGACAAATGTAAGAATTATCGCACCATTAGTCTAACATCACATGCCTCATAATTACTTACCAGGATAATATACAGAAGAATGGAAAGAGTAGCAGAAGAGATAGTAGGTGAAGATCAGTTTGGGTTTAGAAAAAATCGAGGTACGAGGGAAGCATTCTGGCTTTAAGATTAATACTTGAAGGGCGGATCAAGAAAAATAAATATACTTTTTTGGCGTTTGCTGATTTAGAAAAAGCTTCTGATAATGGTAGGTGGGACAAAACATTAAAGAAGTCATGTATAAAATATAGAGATAGAAGAATACTTTATAAACTATATAAGAATCACGTGGCTGTAATAAAACTAGAGAACCATGAAAGACATGCAGCAGTTAAAAAGGGCGTGAGACAGGATTGTAGTCTATTCCTGTTAATATTCAACTTGTATGTAGAGGAAGCAATAAGGGAAGGAGAAGAAAAATTTGGAGAAAAAAATCAGCGTGCTACAATTTCCTGATGACATTGTCTTGTTAGGAGAACTAGTAGATTAAATAAAAATAGAGTATCAGATGGAATAGGAGAAGTAAGCGAATTCTGCTACTTGGGAAGCAAAATTACAACCGATGGCCGAAGAAAGAATGAGGCTAAAAGTAGAATAGCACTAGCAAAAAGATCATTCATGAAAAAGTGAACTCTTTTAGTTTCAATCATTGATCTAAGAATTAAAAAGAACTTTTTAAAATTCTATGTGTGGGGCACAGTACTTTATGGTAGCGAAACGTGGACTTTAGGAATACCAGAAAGAAGTCAAATTGAAGAATTTGAAATGTGATGCTACAGAAAAATGCTGAAAATTAAGTGTACAGACAAAATACGACATGAACGAGTTTTGGAAATGATGGGTGAGGAAAGAAGTTTGTGGAAGAAGCTTACAGAAAGAAGAGAAAGGCTGGTAGGTCATTTTTTGAGACATGCCCTACTGGATTGGTTAATATGTTAGTTGAGGGAACAGTCGAAGGTAAGAACTGTAGAGGAAGACAGAGATTAGAATATATGAAGCTGATAATTGAGTACGTTGGTTGTAAGAGATATGGGACATGAAGAGGGTAGCACAAAATAGGAAGGGATCGAGGATTGCATCAAAGCAGTCAAAAGACTGGTGACAGCAAATAATAATAATAATAAAAAAACCATTGATATTTTTGTTTCTTTTCAAATAAACAATCAGATCAACTGTATGCTATAACATATTTCTTTTTATGATTAACAGGATATCTAAATTAACAATTAATTTGAGTATCGGTGATTTACTTCAGATAATACAAGCCATTGGTTGTCAGAACCTATTGGTACTCAACAATTGAGAATCATGAACAATCATTTTCTTTTTTTTCATCTCAGTTCATATGCGATGCCTTATACAAGAGGTATTACGTCTGCTAACATGTGCTATTCTGAAAGTAACTTCTATTACCTTACAATTCATTTATTTACAAAATCTTACAAACCTTACATTATTTTCCGATATAATACCGGCTTCGTTGAGACACTTATTACAGTGCGCCACAAAAATGCCTTTATTATGAAGACGAAGGTAGAGTGACGCTATCTTCCCAATCTAAACGATCTAATTACATTTTAAATACCTTAGATTATTTCCTATATAATCTCCGTCTTCATTGAGACACTTATTAAAGTGCTCCACAAGAAAGGCTATAAGGCCAATATTGCAGGTACAGCTATGCTATTCTTCGCTTCCAAATTATCTGTTGGTAGTTTGGTGACAGTTATAGCGTACGGTCCAGAAATATTGAAGCGTAAATGTCAAGATGAACCGTTCTTGTGGTTCATTTCACAAATATGTCTATGAATTCCCAATTATATATCTGAATTCACAATATGCAGCTCTTCTAGCGTCCATTAACATAAGCATCAACAAATAAGAAACCTGGGCTGAAGCTGTAGTGCTGGCCCAACTCGCAAATATTTTGAAATTTACCTCGCGATTTCAAGCAAATTTCTTACTTTAATCCTAAAAAGGAAACGTATGAAATTTATTATTCTATTGTATTCAATTTTACTCTATTGTATTTAAAAGTTAATAAATTAACGAGAAAAAATGATAAGAATTGAAAATCATTAAGGTATTCCACACAATTTATCAACATTGCTGTGAAGAATCATAATTTTAAAAAATAACACAATGTGAGTCTTATATCTGTATGGAAAAATACGGAAAATCAGTGTTACCATTATAAAAATAACTCATCGTTATCTACCCTACACAATAAATTGTAGAAAAAGTGTATGAGTACATTTTTTGTTGTTGTTGTTGTTCAAAAAGCGTGATTTCAATATACATTACGGATAAAGAGATGCGAAAATCACAAAATTTGGAATTTTTGCCTTTCTCTCTGACAGCATATATGTATGTTCGCGCATCCGGAAAAAACTAAGGTATAGACTTTAACGAATCAGCACATTATGGTAGCTTATTTTACTATTCAGGACATTTTTGACCATATTAACAACATACTTCCTGATAATACAGGGGCCCACAGTCCAATACCGTAAATCAGTGAGTCGCGCAAAAACTGGATAGATTTGAATGAAATAGCAAACAGAGATTGCTTATGTCACATATATGATACCTTTTATCCAGACTGTACCGTATTTCGTCCACGATTCAGAGGACTAATCTGGAAACTAGATACTTTCTTATTTATGTGTGTTGCACGGATCAAGCAAAAATCAGCGTTTTCAACGAAAATATATGTAATGTTAATTTTATTTAATGTTGATGACAGATTTCCTTATGTTTCAATGTGACAACTACAAGCCGTGAAATAATAATAATGATGGTAATAAAAATGGCACGCTAATTTAATTGTTCTGTAATAGAAATAGCCCATTTGATATTGTCATCAGGTTAATTTACATATTTCGTATCAATGGATTGCTGATACAATACTTGTTGCAAGAAATTAAAAGAACAGAAAAGGAGGAAAAAAAAAACAAGCAACAATCTTAATTTATATTGCAGAATACTAAAAGTCCCTGGTTCGAAATATCTGTCTCGGCGGGGGTTTCCATAGACCATTAACCCGGTCTTCACATCAGCTTCCTGTGTAATGTGAAGTATTCCAGAATACTTCCGCGTTTTGGTTTCCACATAAAATTGTAGGCCCTCTGTACCCGGTAGGATTATCGGGTTAGGTTAAGGTGTCTAAGACAGGAGCAGAATGCGCAACCACTGGAAACCCGGTCACGGACCCAAAATCAATCCACATATATACAGATGGGTCTAAAAATAACTCAGGAGATCCAGTCGGCAGTGCACTTTATTGCCACAAGACGCAACACCAGTCTTTACACACCTTACCATCGCAAACGGCAATATATTTAGGTGAGGCGGAACCGATATTAGAGACAGTAAGATACAGCGAGACTAGGAGATCAAGGGAGGTGATAATGATAGCATACTCCTTGAGCGTTATCAGGAGCATAACAGAACCCAATTACTGGAACTGTAGGACGGCGTCGCTGATAATAGAAATGTTACACGAATTACACCGTAGCAGTAACCTAGGTATCAAAACACAATTAATATGGATACCCTCACATAAAGGAATCAAATACAACTAATATGTAGACAGGATAGCCAAAGAAGCCATCCTAAAAGGACAAAGAATAGAATTACCACTGAGTCCTACCGTATTCTTGCCAGATGTTAATCAGGGAACGAGGAATAGATTGTAAACGGATTGGAATAATTCGATGCATCAGGAAGGAGATTTTTACGGCGGTATCCCCTGCATACCGTGTTTCTACAACTGGATAGTTAGCATACGTCATTTAATCAATATTATTAAAAGCCGATTTCACCATGGCAACTTTCCCAACTGCATATTTAATGGCAAAACTAACGTTGAAACAGATTGAATTTCGGAACAGCCATCCCCTTACAGGAACGTGGGTGCCAACCAACCGGTCTATGCTCTAAATATTGTCATTCATTATCACTCTCACGACTGGGGCCCAGTAAGTCATTTGTTAAGTGTTAGTGCCCTATCTCACCGGGACGCCATGGCGACGTTGCCAGCTACGTATCCAAACAATTGCTACTGAATTATATGGCAGCTAACTCAACTGGCGATTGTTTGGCGTCGTGCACTACTTTGGAGACGTAGCCACGATCAGCGACTCGCTGTGCCCTAGCTGGCTACTCTGGCGCGCTGGCGACGTCGTACAGTAAAATACACACGTGTAAGCAGCACCGCACTCACTCAGTGCCCAGCCAGCTGCCAACTTCGACTCTCGCTCAATTTTAGAACAATAGTATTTGTAAAAATGATTTGTGTTGTGAAAAATGAGTTTTGATGCAGAAAGATTTATTGTCGAGATTCAAAACCGTCCGTGTTTATGGGACAGTGCATCAAAAGATTAATCAGACCGTAATTTAAAAATGTTGGGACGAAATAGTTAATATATTCAAAGATAAGAACGAAATGTGTAACAAAAAAAAAAAAAAAAAAAAAAAAAAAAAAATAATAATAATAATAGGTAAGTGTAAATTAATTAAATTTTATTTATTTAAACACACTTGTCTTGACATGGTAATGGGTTTTCAATCACAAAATATTCTGCTACTTTATCTCGAATTGTGAGTGCCGTTCTTCCTTTATCACGATGCTGATCTGTAGCAGGTTCAAATCCCGTTATCGGGAGAGTGTCTTCGTAAGAAAATCAATCTCTGGAACGTACGAAATTGTGCAAAATGCAACATGTCTGTACAATCTTTTTTTATAAATCTATATGTACATTCAGCGGCCTGTGAAATATCCTCCACTTGTTGGATAATATACCAAATGTGCTTTCGATGTAACGGCGTGCTCTTGATAATCGGTAATTGAATATTTTTTTCTCATAACTGAGATTATATCCTCCGTATGGTCTCATGAGATTTTCATGTAAGCCAAAAGCTTCATCTCCTACTATCATGGATGGAATATTGTCGCCATTTTCTCTTAGTGGTTTGGCCTCATAAATATTTAGAGATTTGTTATTGAGATTAGTATAAAAAGCACTGTCTTTAAAAATGGATGAATCACTGCTTTTCCCGTACGCTCCAACGTCTGTATGAGTGAAGTTGTAAGCAGCATCACACAGAGCCAGTAAAACATTTGAAAAATAATGTTTTTAATTAAATTATAATGATCCGGCATGCTTAGGTTGGCTAACTCTGATATGTTTGCCATCAATAGCACCAATGCAATGGGGGAAGTTGGCGCTTTTTTCAAATCCACTTGCAACTTTTTCTCAATCATTTTCTGTATTTGGCATAGCAATAAATCGTTCTTGATGTTGGAATATATTGTCACACACTTCTCTAATTATTGTGCTAATTGTTGTATAACAAATTATGTAGTTGTAATAAAGATCCATGAATGTACATCCTGACGCAAGATACCTAGAAGAAAAGAAAAAATTATTAAACACATTAATTTAACAACTGATTTAAGTAAAGACGACTAAACTAAACGTATTTATTATTTTCAGCTGATGGTTTGTAGAAAAAGTGGAAAACTATCCGAGGTTGTTCCACACGAGAACGTAACTGGAAAAAATATTTGAAGTCCAGGTCTGGTTGTGGATCGCGTAAAAGTGAATACATTTATTTTAAACAACTTTTATTTCTGCAGAGAAACTAACCCAGTTGCAGCCGCTGCAGATCCTGAGGAGGACTCGCAACAAGACAGACAAGTAGGAAATTATGCGAAAAAAAAAGGAAAAACCTGTGTCTGAAGATGACAAATTCGTTGAAGTTTTTAAGAAATCCATAGAGTGTAGAAGAAAATTTGAGACTAATAATCAAGATGAACACACGTTATTTATGTTGTCTTTAGTTAACACATTGAAAATAGTACTACCACAAAGAAAAATGGTAACCAAAATTAAAATTATGTCCATACTCGACGATGCAACACGCTCTGTGCCTAACATTGAGAGTAGTCAACCCTACTCCCAAAATGTTTGGTCGCAACAACCAGAACCGCCGCCGTCTCGAAATTATCATCCTGGATATTCCACTCGTCGCGGAGGACCCGAAGTCCCACCTATGATGGACTACGATGTAGATTCTCCGAATCATGCACCGCCGTCAAATATGACAAATGTTTCTAATGAATCCTCTATTTTAGACATTTATGATTATTAAACATTACCTACAAACATATGTGTTATTTTATGTTATTAATCCTCTTACCTTAATGTCACAAATAGTTTTTCTTCTGCAGTTATGGATTTCCTTAATGTTGTATCTTGTTTGGTTAAATAATTCCACATAAGCACAATAACTCATCAAAAGATGCTATTGACATTCACACGTAGTTGAAAAATTTTGTAGGATATTTTCTTACATCTTCATATAGTTTGGAGAAAACACCACTTTGCCTTCGATCTGATACAAAAGGATGGACCCATAATTACTTCTTTATAATCTTTCTGAGCCGTACATAATAAATAAGAGCCATCTCTTCCACATCTATTCCTGAAGACGCAAATACTGACTGTTTAGGAACTCGACACTCGTGGCTTGGCCACTCTGTTTTGCCACAGGTAGCCAGAACTACACTGCTGGCCACGCTGGTCCTGGTGAAAAAGGGCCCTTACAGCTGGGATAGCTCGATACCATGAGAAGCTATTATCATATATTTAATTATTTTTTATAAAAAGAGTGGCTTCCCATAAAAGCATTATTATTTTCCCCGACCATTATTTGGGAGAATTTAAATATGAAAATATAAGCTTCGAGAAAATTTCTGATCTTCAAGTGTTTTTTGTTTTTGTTTGTTTGTTTCCTTTCTTTATTTACGTTCTCAATGTATTTCCAGACAAATAGACAGAAAGCCAGGGGCTAAAAGAGGGATTTCGTATGTTACATTACGTGAAAACAAGTTAGCCGATAAATGAACTAAAAGAGATAGGTACAACTGATATCAGTTGGAAAACTACATGCTTGTGAACAGCTAAAGAGCTGCATACCTTTTGGATATGGAATAATGCCATATTGTAATTATATTGACAACATTCGAAAGCAATATAGCTTTCGTTGAAATGCGTGGGTAATTACCATTTCGCACGTGACATGACTTTTCATTCCACTCCAGTGCTTTTCGTTTGTAGTTATGAAAACGTCTGTTGTCGCTTAATGGAATTTGACGACTCTGTGGCGTCATGACAATCGACAATCGCGCGGCAGAGAGAAATTTCCATTGTTTTAACAAAGTAATTACTTACCAACAGTGCATCCAATAACTTAAAACGGACTCTTCGTTTAAATGACGAATTATCTACGTAACGCAAAAACCGATCTTAAATGTTAATTTTAGTTATGCTAGCGGAAGCATACCACAAAGCTGGAGGTAATTAATTGATAGTTATTCTCTGATAGACCTTGTATCACTCACTTGGCGCTACTTGTAATAGTTTTTATCTCTTGCTTGCTGCTAGAAAAACTTGTAAAAAGTTTTACTTGTGCTACCCTCTTTCTGTCCTACTGTAGATTTAATAGATAATTAGAGCCAACTAATAAACATAAATTTTTATATAACTGTAATGATCTCCTTACTTCGTAACAATTTGTTTATTATATTCTCCATATCGTTTAGAATAAAAAATTATTTACGCTGTTTCACTTTTCATATTCAGTACAATATTCTCATTTAAATATTGCTTCCTGATAATCAGACCAATATTTTTATCATACTTGAGCCTGTTCTACACTCAACTCAATACATAAAACTATGTACTCTCTCTCCCAATTCTGGAGAACTATTACTCTTTTCCTCTAATCTGTTAGTCTCGCACAACCTCTGGCCAAAGATCAACACAGAGTTCATATATCTTCGTCCTTAAAAATTAGCACATATTAATAAATACCACTTTTACAAAAAATTATTAATATCAATTTATACGTCTAGTGGGATCTTTAAAGGTGGTCTTCCAAAGAAGCGTTCGACGCGTAGTTGGCGCTGCCTTTAGTGGGTCAGGCACTGTGCGATGCTGGTACTGAAAAGCCAAGAGAGAGGAGAACTTAAAATGAAGAAATTCTACTGTAACAGTATGAGGAAAAGGCTGAATAATATAGAATTTTTTAGACAAGAGAAGTGATAGTTTGTTTCGAGACACTTTTCAACTTTTAAAAAAAAATATTTTTAGTTCTTGCAATAGTCAACGCAAACTACACATTCATTTGACTGATGTCGGGTTATACGAGAAAGAAGGTGACAGTAGAATTTCAGAGAATAGTACAATCGGAAAATTATGTGCCAGACGTAATATATTTTCCTCTCTATCTAAAATGCCAAATTCGTATGTAGTACCATCGCACGTTTTTTTGTATGCAATAGAGAATTTCGACGACATTCAATAATGACGAAATCCTTTTCTCATTGAGTTGCAAATACTAGCAGCAAAAAAGTAATAACAACTACCGTCTTTATTTAGTTCATGGAGTTTCTCATAGTTCGTTTGTCCTATTAAGTCAAATTATTCGCATTTGTAATTTGCCGATCGGTACAAAGACAGAAACGATTGCTCATCTGATCACAGTTGTTTGCTGTTTACATAATTTACTTAGAGGTAAGTAAATAACGACGTTCATTATGAACTAAACAAAAATGAACAACAAACAACAAAAAATCTTTTACAATTAGCAAGAGGTGGCGGCTATGCACATACTGATGGGTTTTCTGATAGAACCTCAGTCGCAGAATGGCAAAGTCTTAAAAATATGTGTGTTTATTATTAAATATTCACAAATATATTTATATCCGAATTTGTAATACTAATTTTGTGTATCCATTATTGATTTATCGTACGAAATAAAATACTGATGATAATTATTAATAATTGTACAGATAAGGATCAGATAGATGAATCAATGAAAGAATATTTTTATGGAGAGGCCTACAGAATTCGACAGATGCGAAATATGGGTTGTATTTGAATCCCACTTCATGTATAAATAACTATCCTCTGTTTGAATACAACACTTCATTTTTTATTAATTAAGAACAGGGATATTTTCAGTTTTATCAATTCTGTTAGAATTAATAATAAATGATGAATAAAGTTTTATTACAATTAACCACTCGATATATTGTACTTCGATGTCGCGAAATAATTTCTACCTCTTGAAGGCGTCTATAAATAATAACAAATGACACAAAGATAAACAATATGAATAAACCTACGGTTGACTATATTGTGCTTCTTATTTGATCTCTCAACGAATTCGTTTATTTCTCTCCAAACATTTTTCTTCACAAATTGTTCTTTGTCCGGTGGTAAAGTTTATAAACTATTTCCACAAAATTTTTAATCTTCCTCGCTGTATATAACATATTTTCTACTGTATCCACTTACGGCTGCTTCTAAACTGTTCTGAGAACGGTGGAGCCAGACTGCTCATGCGGCTATTTCGGTGAACGCATGTCGCTGACGCGTCATATGTAGCAGTCCACAGCGTCCGACGCTGCGTAGGAAGCGCACCTTGCCTTACAACCTTTAACTTTTAGCAGTTACAGGTGTAAATAATTACTTAACCAAAATTTCGTCTATCTTTGTATGGTGAATCTTAATAGCCTTGTAGATATTTCGTAAATACGTCTAGTGACTGTATGTGGAGCAAGTCATCGTATGTGTTAAATAGTTATCTAAATTAATTTCATAGCGGAAAATTGAAATAAAATAATTTAAAATGCTGAAAGCCTGAATTCCATCATGTTACTATTATTTTCTAGACATGCTGAGTTTGACATATTATGGAGCAAACTAATAAGCTAATCAAAAGTCTATGTTACAGTTTTTTTGTGAACGAGGAAAATAATTCTGAAACTAATGGCACTGTCACAGTCACTATAAAAGGAAAATATTCTTGTAACTGCCATTGTTATCAACTTTTAGTTACGTTACGTAATATAGGCCAAATGCGTTGTACTGTATGTCATTGTCAGTACTTTTGGTAGAAGGTAACACTTGTCTATATATATATATTTACATCCATATATTTTTGTTATCACAGTTTTAAGACTCCACTATCAATCGTTTCTGTTTAAACGTGGCATAGATATGACGAATACAAGGTAAAATTTACAGTGAATTTGCAACAAACACGAATAATTTCGAGTTTCATAACATTTCCAAGTTTTATAACAATCACATAAGAACTAAATTTCGTTTACGCTGTCATTAATGGAAAATTTGTGGGAGCGAGAAGTTGGATAAAAACTACCAGATTTTTGCTTCGTAATTGTTGAATATGTATTCAGTCTGATGTAACTGTGATATTTATGCAACAGTTAATCCTCCTTTTTAATGCCAGAATTTGTAATAGTTTCAAACAATCACGATGCTCGTAATTCAATACATTATTTTGAATTCTATTTCAATAACTTCCATGACGGACTAGCACTATAAACTGTAATTCAATCACGTTTACTGCACAAACTAAACATTAATGTTATATTATTTCTAACAGCCATGTGATGCGAAGATATTTTGTAGAAATCTGGAGGGAAAAAAAAAAAGATCTTGCATGGTAATACCTTTCAGAAATCAATTTATAAACGATCTAGGTAATGTTTACAAATTCGTTTAGAATTACATAATCTTTACAGATTAATCGGAAATAAGAATTATTAGGTAACGGTTGGTAGCGATACACTAAAAATACCTTACCATAATTTACATCTTTTTGGTGTTTTTCCTTAGTAAACCGTTTTAATTTTATTTCCTGCATGGTTTCTGTGCACTTCTGTCCGTAAAAATATTTTGTGCACATGGTTACTGGGTTGTACAAAAACAGTATTATGGGATATTTAAGTATAGAAGAACAGGACATTTGGTATCTAGCCACTTGCGTTGCGTATAAATTACGTTTTGTATTTGCATTCCATTCTCAATTATTTTACTTTTGTTCTTTTCTTGCATACCATTTCTTAAAGAATTGTGCGAAACTGATATCAATTTGTAACAATATTTAATTTTCAGGTCTACTTGTTAACAAAAATGAAAATTAGTAGTTTTGCAATAAACATGTTACACAAATTAGAAAGAAATTTGTATAGAAACAATTACGTGATATATATGACACAATCATTATCATCCCTATCAGTTAAGAATTTTTGTTATCTCTACGGGAAAATTCCGTTGTTATCTTCACCGTCATTGTACACGTTTGTACAAATTTTATAAAATTGATTTTAAAGTAGAAACAGATTGATGAGTGTACCTATAAAAATACCCTTACATTAAGTATACATTTTTTTAATTATTTTCATTAATTTCAAGTACTCGGATGTTTTATTTACCACCAAATGTATATACAGACACACGGCTTTGTTAATAGAAAAAATAGAACAACCGTTTGATATCATTTCACCTAGGTCCGCCTGCTAGCTGTTTGAACGCCCACGTGCAATACCGATTATGCCGCCCCCCGTCTAACTACAGAAAGTGGTGGTTCTAGGAATTTTCCGAACCGGGTCAAAAAACTGTGAGATTGCCGCCCCTTCGAACATCATTTGCCGCCCCCATTGTTACCACCCCGAGTATCGCCGGCCAGCCGCCCCCCTCGACGTGCCGCCCGCGTGCGGTACACGCCTTGCACGCCCGCATACGGCGGGCCTGATTTCAACGTAATAACATAGTTTCTTAAAATAGTATGCTTAGACAGTTAAAAACAGTCAGAGTTTTGAGTGCCAAAAGCCATCGATACCTTCTCTTGATAAAGAACTGATGGATTAGTATCTGCTCACTGTGGACACCGAGTATTCGGGAACACGAAGATAAAGCGTGGATGAAAGAGACAGAATAGAACAACTAGTAATAAAGCGTTGTAGTAAATCTGGAATTAAAATACCGATTCAACAATTTACGCCCTGCCTTGAAATCCCGGTGAAATCATTACTAGCACGTAGCTTATTGTAAGAACGAAACTAGCCTAACATCCGCAAAATGTTAAAGCCTTGTTACAGTTCCCAACCATTCTTCCTCGAAGTAAATCGATTATGCTGCAGCACATTTATGCTCACGCTGTTAGGGTGACGTGAAATACATTGCTCCAGCGTGGCTGGTGAGCGGTAACTCTCTGGCCTCGCATTTGGGAGGATGCGGGCTATCCAGATTTCGGTTTTCCCTGGCTTTCCTAACACCAGGCGAATGCAGGGTCTGTTCCTTCAAATAGCCATGGCCGGATTCTTTCCCGTTCCCTACCTAAAGTCATTTTCTAATGATCACGACGTCGACGTCGACGGAGCGTAAAGCCTTAAGCAATAAAATAAATACCGAGTAACTGTATCCTTGAGAATAACTGCAAATACATTGTTTATATAAATGTTTCAAGCCGTTTAGTAAAACAGAAAGTAGTAAGAGAGAGCTACGAGTTAGGAGAGTCTGGAGAACGGGACTAGCGCCTTTCTTTGTTTTCGAGTAAACACGGATTGAAGTGCAACAGTCCACATACGCTGTATACTGTAGTGCGCACAGTACACTCCGTGTAAACGTAGAGCCGGACAAAATTGAGGCTTGGATATGAATGGTTCACTCATAACTTATAGCTGTGTTGCGATCCTGTTAGCATTGCTGACAGAGAAAAATCAATTACTCCAGGTTTTATTAGCACCAGCTTCCCACAATAGAATTTGCAACACTGTATTTGATTTCGTCCATTCAGTTCGTATTCAGTGGTTCTACATGCAGCATAATCAAAAATTAAAAAAGAAATTGGTATTCAAAAACTGTTAAGCAGTTACATGAAAGATAATAAAATAAGGCGTATATATTCAGCATCTCTAATACAAAGTGTTTTGTAGGTTAATATTAACTCCTGCTGAATGTTTTAAGGTCAGCCGGTGAAGATAAACTTCTCCACCCAGGTCGCTTCGTTACATAAGCACACTACGCAGTATGTGTATGGGGTTCCGTTTTGGTGCACCTTTACGTAACTCGCAAAGTAACTCGAGGCATCAGCTTATTCACCAAGTCGATGTGGCTCCTTATTTGATCGAAAACATTAAAAATGGAGTAAGAAATAATAAGAAGTTTCTTCGGTACGAAGAGATTTTAAATACTTGTGATTAATAGTTTGAAGTGTTCGTAGTCATTACTCTGCCTTGACCTCGCCGTTTGACAGGGAAGGGAAGTGTGCACATTGTAATATGGCCCGGCTGTGTTAAACATCTATAGTCTTCGCTCCAAGCCTGAACCAGCTGACGGTGATTTTCGGAGCACGCGTGTTGTTTGTAGCAGCTCTATGACAATACCTATGTCGGGGGACGACGGTAGAACGGATTACCAGTTTTAACTTTTTATGATTCTCAAATAATATAAATAAACACCCAAGACCAAAAAATACAACAAACTACTTACGAGAACGGAGAGCTGGATTATGCATGAAGTGAAAACTGATTGAGTGCTGAACAGGTGAAAACACCGAAAGTTCTCTGCAGAAAATTAATGTCTACATGGAGAGGAATCGACAACAACGGGAATAAAATGAACTAACGATTAAAACAACCATACATAGTCAGTAGAAGTAACAAATTCAGCTATACAATTTATTTGATTATACAGTAATTTCAACAAGCTTCCAACCACCAAAACTAATCGCAGAGGGAACCACAATCCCGAGGAGATACGAGCTGCTTACAATATCATGAAGCAGTGTTTTTGAAATCTGCTGTAGGAATCTGAAATTACTAATATGTCTGATTGAATTACATCGATAAACTGGGACTAAAAATCACTCTGTGATAAAGCAAAACTTTGCAAACTAAAGTTATTATCATTACTACCCAATTAGCATTTGGCTGCAACTTGGTCCTCGTGGGATGTTATTAGATTGTGAAACATTTCTTAAACCAACAATATCAAAAACTATTTATTTTTGCGTGAAGGAATTCAATCGTCCATCCCTTCCTGTCTTTTGATAACGTCTTCATCTCAATACACCCCTCACAACCCAAATAGTAAACTTCTGCTTCATATATTCTAATCTCTGTCTTCCAAACAGTTATTACCTTCGACTGTTCCAACCACTAACGAATTAACTAACTGGAGTTATTATCGTTTTCATTAAATAGCAGTTGGCTGCAATTCGTTGGCGGGGACTGTTAAACCAGGCACCACCCTTTCAGACCAACAGGATAGAGAACAAAGATCCACGGCCTCTAAGACTAACTGAATGCGATTTACTATCAGATAATGGGAGATTAATAAACTGTTACTTCATTCCTACGAATAAAATAATGAAATCACTATAAACATTTCTATTGTGAGAAGTGACTAGCTATAAGAGGATACTAATGTGTGAACACTTTAATTTTAATTCCTTGGCTTTTAGACGTCACATCAAAATGAACCATACTTTATTCTAATAATGGAACCACGAGCTGTAAATTAATCTTAACCCCATTAAATCCGACCTGCAGTTTTTGCGTGAATCGTGATCAACCTCAATTTCTCAGCTTTTCAACATCACGTCAGCAGTCGCTGAGTACAGTAGCGTATTTTCGATTTATATTTTATCTTCAGTGGTGTGTAGATTTGGTTAGTGTGATCTCTGAGCATTTACATTTTGCAGGAAGTATAGGTTAGTAGCAGTTGAGCAGTCACTGAGTATAGTAGCGTATTTTCTTTTTATATTTTATTTTGTAGATTTGGTTAGTGTGATCTCTGAGTATTTACATTTTGTTGTAGAGATGGGCAAACAGTTTTTTCCAGTAATACGATATTCAGTTATTGCTTCTTTTTTCTAACTGCTTTTTTTTTTTTTTTTTAAAATCGTTATGAATAGCGTATAGTTATTTTCTCCGACGTAATATCTGTGGAAACACCATTAAAATCTCTGCTCAGAAACGCTCTTGTTGAAAATAGGCAGAAATTACGTTAAATAACCGGATGTCACCAAAATAGCGACCACGCCCCCAAAAATAGCTCAAATTGCTCTGAAGTCACGAAAAGCCGCTTATTAGCGTTTAGCGATAACTCCCTCAAAAGTAGCTGAATAACGATACGCCACCAAAAGCGGCTTCCTAATAAGCGGCTTCCATAATAACTGTCAGAGACATTATATACGCCTTCGACTTGTTTTTATTTTTCTGTTTAGTAACTGGCGGTGATACCTTTGGAAATAATATCGAATTTAAACACTTAAACCACTTCAGATGTTTGATTACAACGTGATCAGACAGGATGAAATGAGTATAATGAATGTGTGGTAGGAGTTTTACGAACATATATAACGTTACGCATCGCCTCCTCGTAAAGAACAGGAAATTAATTTTGCTGAAAGTAAAATATTTTTTTCAGCCTGGTCATTAATTCGCATTAAGTTTTGTGTGGCTGTAGTGATTTGTATTTTATATTTTACATACGGAATAAATGTGAACCAATAACAGACCAGCTGCAATATAAATATGAATATACAGACGTATATAAAAGTAATCCGAAATGTAAATATGGTTTGCTGTTTGAAACTATTTAACCTGTGGGAATAGTGAAAAAAATATGACAAGGATACCTATCCGTTAAGAATCTGTAATCGAACGGATGTGAAATTAAACAAGTGTGGGATGAAGTTTTGTGTGGCAGTGTAAACGTCTATTTCAATCTGGAACAAAATATAATCATGTTTGGCGCATATTTTCCACATAGAGTGAATATGCTTTCCATCCTCCATAAAGTTTTTCCTGAACTTGAATAACTGATTGCAGAAGGTTTATCTAACCAAGTTGTATGTTAAAAGTAACTAATGATCCCAAGACTGATGCTTTGTGCAATCTCCCTATATTCTAACATTATGTAATTTTTTTTAAAGATGTTCACATGGAAAAAATATTCGCCAAATAGTTTTTTATAGCCACTTCTATAAGCAAGTTGCAAACACATTGTTACTCCTTTGTGATGGAAACATGATTTATCAATAACGTCAGCACTTTCAACCAAACATGAAAACTCATCCTATTGTCTATTCATACCTAGTCTGAATGTAAACTAATACATTGTGAGTAAATTTAATTGAAAATTTAAAGGTTTCTGGCATCTTCTAGTTTTATTTGTCAAATATTAAAGCATTACAACCTGAGAAACAGTAACTGATACCTTGAATTATTTTAACTTATTTAACCATCAGTGGAAGTCTTGGCTTGGTATACAGGAGTTAGGAACAGGATTTAGCATGAAAACTACAATGTACGCACTGCTCCCAGCAAATTCTAACTATTGGTTCCATAATTTTCTTCCACAGATCTCTGGAAGATCATGCTAGCGAAATTGCTGGAAACAGAGTTTGACAATTACTGCAATAATCTTAATAGAAATTGCACTGAATGAATCGTTATAATTAATAATCGGAATATAGTTAGTTGCAGACTCTATATTCATGGAGAATAACATGAGAACGTCATACTACATATACCTCTGCCAAAATAGTAAAATTAGTTACAAGGTAATTTTATTTTAAACTACATTAATTCCTTGTACTTGTGATAAGAATATTGCCTAGTTACAATTTCCATATGGGATCTACAGCATCGCAATTCTTGCTTAAATTGAAAGTCTCATTGCATGTGTATGATCTTCGACCTATGGACATTGAATGCGTGATTCTGGTCTCTCACCCATGTTGACTCACAAACAAAATCCTTATGCTAAACATACATGAAACAGAATAAAACTGGAAACAAATTAGTTACACGCATTCCAACAAATACAAACTGCACATAAAATTTTTCAATAATTCAATAACACGAGTCAGATCATTATCTTATATTATATATTATATCTTTAAACGAGCAATTCTTGTATATATATATATATATTTCGGATCTCGGAAACGGCTGTGACGATTTGGATGAAATTTGATATTTAGATAATGTTTTGACTTTTAAGATTACCTAAATAGTTGTCTTCCGTACAAAAAAGCGAGTTTGCAAAATACAAACAATTTTTTCACTTGATATCTCGAAAACGGCACTAGCGCCATCTCGTAGACAATTCAGGTACCAGAAAGCCTACAAATAGATTCTCTCTGATTTCAAAGAATTTTTAAACGAACAGTTCTTGTATACTGGCTGAGGCGTGGAAATAGTAACATTGCAAGTTTAATTGTAAAACATTTAAAAAGGAAGATAATTAAAAATTTATGATTGGTTTTGTCAGAGGTGATAAACTTCTTTGAAAATAATATTACCGGTACCAGTTATAAAGTAATCACCGTTTACTTTTTGACTGTAAAAGTGGTTGTTAGTTTGTCATTAAATACTACCACGCGAGGTATGAGCATAGTTTTAGCGGAGTGAATTGATGTAGCACTGATGATGTTCTATCATTACCGTGACGTCACAATATGATGATGAATTCTTATAGAACGCGACGAAACATATCGAAAATAAAGAATAAATGTTCTTGATATCTCGCTTGGTTTACGAGGTATAGCATGTCAAAAATCAGTTATAGGTATAGTTCCTTGTGCTTTTGGCGACGTTTCTTCTGGTCCATGCTGTATTTCAACCTAACAACAACCAATTTGGAACAAAATAAAACATTAAAAATACATTTCCACCGTATCGACATAGTGCTTTTGGTGGATTCTTTTTCTGGTCCAGGTCGGATCTAATCCTAACCTCTTCACTTGAGGTATCAGAAAAATATTTTCGATTTTTCTCGACGAGTTTCATACGAATTCATCATCAAACTTGGCTGTGACGAAATTTATCTTCTGGTCCAGGTCGCATTTCAACCAATTCACGTCAATTTTACGATATGATATCTCGAGAACTAAGCGAGATATATAAATTTAAAAATATTTTGTACTTTAAATTTTTCTCGTCGAGGGACATAAGAATCCATCATCAAGGGTTTTCGTAGAATGCCCTGAATTAACACAAATCTCGCAGCGTTAATCAATCCCTGACTGGCATTAAGATTTCTGTTTAACATAATAATAGCATTTTTCTTTGAAAGCAATTTATGAGGCGGTCTCGCAAATGGATCTAACGATTTGGATGAAATTTCATATGTAGATAACGTTTTGCTATTCAAGTTTTTAACACGATTAAAAAAAAAAAAAAAAAAAAAAAAAGTTGTAATTTTTGTATTTGGTTTCTCGAAAACGGCTCTAACCTCATTACGTAGAAGGTTCAGGTACCAGTAAGCCTAATTATGTTAGTGAAGTTTCTCTTCGGTTAACTGTGCACCTCAAAACGCCTAGGAAGTCTTCAAGCCTTTTACTTTAATCAAACTTTACTCGAAATCTTGGATACTAAATAGAAATCGAAAGATGCCGAGCGAAGATCGGTCACCCAGGTACTACACAATTCACTATGCAAATTCTGATCATGTGTTGAAGTCAATTTTACTTTTAAACTCCAAGAACTGAAGATAAGAACTGCAAATGACTGAAAATCAGTTACAAATTTTTAACAGATCGTGCCGTTTCTACCGAGTAATAAACCAATCGAGGTTGCTTATCAACGCCTCGGAAATACATCAAACAGGAAAGGCAAACCGCCATCGATTTTTCATGGATGCCGTGCAATAATTCCACTGAACATTTTACAGAGAACACTATCAGCTTCGTAAATAATCGGGTCAAAGTTCATCCCGTATAACGGTGAATTTGAGCATTTAATTTCGCTTTCTCGTTTGTTTCTGGCGTTTGTAGACAAGTTTTCCGTCTTTCGCCAGTTAACATGCAGTCCTTCAATGGGCTACTGGCCTTTGCGTATCAGCTCGTTAACTGATTTTCGTTGATCGCCTTCCTATCTGTGAGCGCCCGATCCGGTGCTCAGATAACGATCTTATTGGAACCTTGGTCCCTCCAATACCTGCCTCAGCTGTTACAAACAAGTTGGCATTTTCCGTATCTGTGCTAATATTAACGATAAACAGTTTACGCGATTCGCATTTTTGCATCTTGTGACCGGCGTACTTCCCTGTTTCAAAAATTGCTCATCAGATAAATCTTACTTATCTACTTGATCATTGTATTTACATTTTGCAGAATGTCTTAGGTGATTGCCCGTCAGCGCATTTCCGTCAATAATTTTAAAACCCCAATTGCTTTATGTTGCGCATGTTATCAGATTATTAGGATCGTTGACTGCTGTCCAAGTCATTGTAGTATGATTACCGTCGGTGAAAATCACTCGCTCTTTCAAGTGATACCATGAATTTCACGGCTCTCCTTCGCGTTTAAGAATTTCTCTATTCTCCTTATCAGTCCCATTTCCAACAAAGAACTGGTCCTCAACAACAAAACTGCCAATCGACGAGGTTTAATCCCCACAGTCGAACATACTCGCCATAGCAAAAGTACGCATAAATCATTGGAATTACGTATCAAGACAGCCAATTAACAAGAATCGCAACTTACTTTGGTTCAACACGATCTTGAATATAAATTGATTCAGCAGTCAACTCATTTTTTGGACCAAAATATTTTCTTCTTGATAAGAAAATGCGTAAAATGAGTTGTTTTTTTTATGCACAAAATTAACTCTGTAGATTTTGCGATTACCGTTTGCCATGTAAATCCCTAAAAATGGCGCTATTCGCACATCACATCTTTCATTATCTTACAGTGACTTAGAGAAAATAATTTTCTTCTTCATGCAGTAAAAGTCTTCGTTGATAAAACTCTCTCATTCTGCAATGATCATCAACCCTTTTCGTCCGCGCATGAAAACAATTAAATATTCACTGAACATCTCTAGGGGTAAAGTAATCCCCTGAGTTAACGCTGAATGAACGTAAATCTGCTTCATCGACCTGCTAATTAAGCCTAAGTATGTACATTTCTTGTGCTAAACAAATGTAAATTATTGTCTTCGCACGACCCTCTTATAGTGAAACGTTTTCTCCCAAGACACTCGGCATGACTTGACTCTAACATCTATCAGAAACTCAAAGACTTCTTTTTGTCTCCTCTCAACATATCATATGGTACATTTCCTGGTGCACTTCTCAAGCTTTTCTTGCGAACATTTCGTAAACGCAGCGAGACCAGTGGACATCCCTGCAGTCGCCAACTTAAGTGCTTACCGGAATCCTGTTGTAGGTTGTCTGAAGGATTATCACCACTCGGCCGTAAATCGGGTGACATTCAGAAAACCAGCTGATGTCTGAGGGGTTGCGGAAACGTTTGGACGATTGTCATCCGTTCCTCTGTGGAAAATCTCATATAATTGCGATCTCGCTTCTCCTCTGAAGTTGTACATCTCTGATTTCTTGTGCTGCCGTTCATAGAAACTGTTTGCTCTCTCAGAGTTCTCCTGTACAATTCCAAAATTTGTGTTTTACGAACCTCATTATAACATTCGTCTTGTGTTGCCCCTCGTGGTAGTACCAAAATTATGCTCTCTGACATTTTGGTGATTGAAACAATAGTCTCTTCTGATTGCAAGAACTTTGAATTTATATCTTCCCGCAAATTGTGTTGTATATGTTTCATTTGGCTGTTTTCTTGACTCATTTGCTCCATTATTCTGTCACTGTTATCCATCCTTTTCGCAACTACTTCGTATGCATTCTTCAATTAAACATAAGCTACACGGACCTCATCAGCAGGCTTTTCCAACGCTAAGACGTTCCTTCTCATTTGAGATTTACATTCTCTTATTTCCTGACAGATTTCACTGCGAAAGGTGGCTACCTTGTTATCCAAACTCTGCAACAATGAGCCCTGCTATTCGAAACGGTGGCTTAATTCTTTCTTTTGCGAATCGAAGCGAAGATTCAATTCCTCCTTTTGCGAATTGAAACGCTGGTTCAATTTTTCCAACAGCTGGTTGAATTGACAAAATGCCTTCATCATTATGTCGATCAATTGTGGATGCTGCACTTCGTTTTCCGGTTGTGAGTGCGCGGTGGGTGGTGACTTTGAGCTCGGAAATGTTTCCATTTGCTCCTCGCTTACTACCATAGTCGATTGGGAACTGAAGCTATTAATATTCTCCATCGCCTCAACTTGCATCGACGTATGAACCTGATCGCTTGAACGTTCGTATACATCGGAGTGAAGGATTTTTACATATTTACTCTTAAAATCGTCCATGAACTTAGCTTCATATGATTACCGTATGGCACTGAAAATTCCAATCCCAACCAAAGCTGTAGGAGGCGACATCAAAATACAAAAAGCGCGATTTGAATATCAACAAAGTTCGGAATTAAATAAATCTCACGCGCGAATCCCATCAAGATTTTAAAGAAACTGAGCGACAACCCATCCAAAATGCAACAAGAAAGCAACGTTGATACATGCGACTCAAAACCTCAAACACATGGACAGAACCAGCGTAAATAATTTCTTAATAACTAACATGCATAAAAAGGCAAAAATATTGACTCGAAATTAAATGGTTTAAAGTTGAACATTGCATATTGCAAGTGTGCAAAACATTTATTTGTAATAAAATGTTTGAAACTGAACTTCAATGAAACAGTATTTAATTTTAATCATTGGATGTTATGAAATTGAATTTTCTTTCAAGCGTTGACAAAGTAAATTAAAAATTTCTATTCTAGAAAATAATTGTCGAAGGTCATGTACATGGCTTTTATGAGACTTTGAAAAATTTTGCCCGTAATTAATTAATTTCTGGTGCTTGGGGGTGGCTAATGTTATTATAAACATTAATATAAATATCAGTTTTGATGTTATGGATAGCAAGAATCTCTGTTGCTGTGGAATTACGGGTGAACAAATATTAAGATTAATTTTGTCTTATGGCATTTACATTGCTGGATAAATTTAACATTATTTCTAACACAGGACAATGCAATTGCAAGTAAGCAATACACAGACCTTACAATGCAAAAAGTAATTGGATTCTAAGTATTTCAATAGTTTTCAAAGTGAATATGGAACATCGTGGCGACACAAGCCAACAACCAGATGTTATACATATCGTAAAATTCCCAGGGGTGCCAATTAAAACAAAATGAACATTATCTGAGTAATGTTACAATAAACAAGGAGCTTTCAGAGTTCGGTGCAATAAAATACCAGCTAGCTCAGGGCTACTTGCACAGTTGAAGCTGAGATTCTATTCCCAAGCAGCGTTTACGGGTCTTTAAAGCCTCGTTAAAACCGATGAAATATTGACCTGGCGTCAGAACACATTACCAAATGTCGGCGGCTCCACGGCTATTGCGACACAAAGTGTCACGGTGAGATAACGATCTCACTGACTGCTCAGCCTGTCCGGGCGCTTCTGCGGTCGCTGTATCACGTCTCTGCGAGTCAGAAAGTCTCGATCTGCACCGGTCCACTATCAGCCAAGAAGTGTCGATCTGTATCGGGCCACTGCCATCCAGAAAAGTGTCGTTGTGGCGTCCTTTCAACCACCAAGAAAAAGATGGCCTGTCTCTTTCGTAGTGCAGCGCTCGTATCACATGAAAAAGAAGCTCTGCGTTAACACTTGTCAACCTCGTGGCTATCCGAGGTTGGTGGGATAGCGTACGCCAAAATCACGTGATGACCAAGGCATTTTCTATTAGCTTCGGCCAACGATAACCTTCAACACCCCCGCGTCTTGGCTGAGGGGACAGCGCACGGCATTGGCTAACGGGACCTGTCTCTCACCCTTGGCGTCCCCAGTGTATTCGAGGCGACACTCCGACACCAAGCAACGGCTCTTTCCTGCCATGCAGGTGCTGGGATTCCACTGACCACAAGCATATTTCACCATTCCTTATTAAATTTGTTCCGTTATAATAGCAATCTTGTATTAACAAAAGATATTTATAACTTTTTGGTATCCCGGGCTTATTATGAATTAATTACCCTATGATTTAAGTAATCATAATAGAATTTGCACTGAATGAACTGTTATAATTAATAATCTGAATATAGTTATTCGCAGACTCTATATTTATGGAGTACTACATGAGAACGTCATTCTACACTAGCTAAACAAAATAAGTTTCAAACTTCAAAATTTTGCCTTATACGTATTTCATTGACCCTAAACTAAATATCGTATTTCAAGTTTGAAAGTTGTATTTAAATTTTGAGGGTCGCATGGAAGGAAAGGTGATCGAAATTATATTTTTTGTCTGCCCCAGCGTGTGGGGTGTCAAACTAGTTACCTTACCGTTGAGGCCGGCGTATATTATTGTCACATTAGACATCACCTAAACAAAATCTTTCAGGCATCTATGATGTAATTATTTTATCAAGCATCATTGGTTCTACACCACTGTCTCTCCGTATATCACAGGCATCTAACACCTAAACGGAATAGGTTTGAGACTTAAATTTTTCATATAGCATGTTTCGTTGTACAAAACCGAATATTACATTTAACATCTAGTAAACTTATATTCTGCGGCGTTTACATCAAAATAAATAGCGATCCGGTGGAGCAGTTTGTAAAGGCTCGTGACTGGGAATGGAAGGTACTCGGTTCGAATCTCTTTCTCGGTTGGATTATTTACGAGCCTTGAAATTGATCTTCAGATCTGTCGAAGCCTTTATTTGTTCATGTGAAGTACCCTAGGACGCTCCAAGGTTCGAATTCCACGTAAACCTATTGGTCCCCTTTACCCGCGAGAGTTTTTTTAAAGCTCTTTAGGTAGAGAATTGATATTGGCCAGTTACACTTTCCGTGTGCACTACTGCAGTGCTTTAACGCTCTCTACAGAATCTATTTGTTTAATTCATATGCTGTTGACAAATATTAAAAGTTTTTGAGAAAAATGTAAATTATTATCTTCATAATTAGTATGAAATTGTAATGACATAGTGGCACTTAACCCGGCCTTCACCTCTGTCACAGGTTGCTGTGTAATGTGAAGTACGCTAGAACGTTTCCGTAGTTCTGATTCCACGTTAAACTGTAGGCCCCCTGTACCTGGCAGATTAAGGCAGCTACGACAGGGGCGGATGCGCAGCCAATAGAAACCCTGTCACCAGGTCATTACGACCACACTAAATTATTATTATTAATAATAAAATTGATTTTTTACCTTTTACTAAAGTAATTAACCAATATTCTACGCCAATAAAACGCTAAACTTGGTCACTGTCGGTCATCATGTGCTGTCATGATTCTTGCCTTCATTACCGAACTAATAACGGCCAGAGATGTTACTCAATTTTATATGGGTTATTTAATAACATTTCTATTTTGCAAAGCACCCGCGATGAAATGAATTGCCAGGACAGTGAGAGAAAAGTATGTTTTACATTTAAGTTGACATATTAAATATTAGCTGCTTTTATTTATTTCTATTCGCTCTATGTAGATGTTGTAGTTAAATTCTTTGCCCATAGATATATATGCTTAAAGCTTAAATTTTCGATCAGAAATGTTAGCCTAAGTTTTGATTAGCTTGTTATTTAGCCTGGGTCGGAGATACAACTGACTTTTGACGTTACAGTAGAGGGCACGAGGAATCCAATTTTTTTTTTTTAAAATAAAATAATAATTTAAAGTTACTTTCATCAGACCCCTGTTACTGAAATCATTACTTTGTTTGAATGAAAGTAGTTCCACACTGATCGCGACCTATGCTGCCTAGGCCACAATTAAAACTTGTATTACGTGGAATGACGTAAATTCTTAAAATTTATTTGTTTTCACTGACGCCATATTGCTGTTGGCATGATTTCAGCTGCATGTAACTGTGTCTGTCGTTCAAACGTAGATCTGAATCACGGATAGCAAAAAAGAAAGTTGTAAGAACCCGCGAATATTATAGATCAAGTTTATATCGCGGTGCATGATGACACTAACATCCGTTACAATGATTGTACTAATTTGCGTCTGACTGAAGCTTTGTTGCTCTAGTCTAGTGGTAATACGAGGTGCATTTAGGTTCTAAGGCCTCCGATTTTTTTTGTCCAGACTGGAAAGAAATAGAAACATGTGCATTGTTTTGAAATGAGCGTGTTGTCAATACGTGACAGAGATGGCAGCACTGTGCGACAGATGGAACTCTAGCAACAACATCGAGAATGAGAACTGTTTTAGATACTTAAAATGGCAACGTTTACCTTAGTTGAACAGCGTGCAATTATTCGTTTTCTGAATTTTCGTGGTGTGACACCAATTGAAATTCATCGACAGTTGAAGGAGACATGTGGTGATGGAGTTATGGATGTGTCGAAAGTGCGTTCGTGGGTGCGACAGTTTAATGAAGGCAGAACATCGTTTGACAACAAACCAAAACAACCTCGGCCTCGGCCTCGCAAGTGGAAAAATTGTTTTTTGGGGATCGCCGAATGACCGTTGAACAGATCGCCTCCAGTGTTAGCATTTCCGTGGGTTCTGTGCACACATTCATGCATGACAACATGAAAATGCGAAAAGTGTCCTCCAGATGGATGTCACGAATGCTGACGGACGACCACAAGGCTGCTCGTGTAACATGTTGCTAAGCAATGTTGACGCGCAATGAATGGAACTTTCTTTTCGTTGATTGTGACAACGGATGAGACTTGAATGCCATTTTTCAATTCAGAAACAAAGTGCCAGTCAGCTCAATGGAAGCACACGGATTCACCGTCACTAAAAAAATTTCGGGTAACCGCAGTGGTGAAAAAATGATAGTGGCCATGTTCTGGAACAGCGAAGGCGTAATCCATACCCATTGCGTTCCAAAGGGCAGTATGGTGACAGGTGCATCCTACGAAAATGTTTTGAAGAATAAGTTCCTTCTTGCACTTCAACAAAAACATCCGGGAAAGGCTGTGCGTGTGCTGTTTCACCAAGAAAACGCACCCGTACATCGGACTAACGTTACGCAACAGTTTCTTCGTGAAAACAACTTTGAACTGATTTTTCATGCTTCCTACTCACCTTGTGCCTCAGGGTTCAATTCTTGACCCTCTCCTATTCTTAATTTATATAAATTATCTCCCACATATACTAGGTGATAATGAACACATGGGGCTCTTTGCAGATGATACTAGCATATCCTTGAAAGACCCATCAGCACAAAACCTCAAAAACACAGCAAATGATGTTATAAAGAAAATTAACAGGTGGTTTAATGCCATCAAACTAATACTTAATGTAGACAAGACACAATTACTTCAGTTTGTTACAAAAAATAAAACAAAGGATAGCTATAATGTGATATCAGAAGGAAAAGCAATCAATGAAAGCAGTTTCACAAAATTCCTGGGTGTATATATAGATGACAAATTGAACTGGAAACAGCATATTCAACAACTTCTTAAAAAACTGAATTCTGCAACATTTTCACTGAGGGTAATATCTAGAATAGCTAATATAGAAACCAGAAAGTTAGTATATTTTGCATATTTTCATTCCCTGCTCACTTATGGCATCTCATTCTGGGGATGAGGTTATTTAAATTGCAAAAGCGTGCTATAAGAATTATTTGTGGAGCAAGCCCACAGACGTCGTGCAGAAATCTATTTAAAAACCAGGGTGTACTAACAATGCCAGCACAGTATGTATACTCTGTACTATCATTTGTAGTGGAAATTCCTGAACACTTCAATCTTAATGCTGACATACATAGCCATAATACTAGGAATAAATATAATATTCACTAGGATTACAAATCACTGTCAGTTGTACAGAAAGGGTTAACATTTACTGGAGCTTCCTTATTCAATGTATTACCAACAGAAATTAAATGTTATCTACAAAAAACCAACTACTTTAAGTCCAAACTGAAAGAGTTTCTGCTTCAGAACCCATTTTACTCTGTGAAAGAATTTTCTTCTTGGAATTTGGTAACTAAGAATGACTGATAAAATAGTATATATGGTGTATGGAAGGGGAAGGTGACAAAATTATCCACAATTACTAAAATGATATATGGTTTTTCTTTCTGTTGAAACTTTTGACAAATGAACTAATTACACTGTTTACAAAATTTCACTCATATATAGTAACTAACATGGGATAGCATGCACTCAAAAACTGCTGTGAAAAATTATCATACTAACAGGTTTTTAAGTAATTGACTGCTTATGAGTTGTTGGTGATATAATTGATATTGCTAATAGGTGTGTGTACTGTTCCACATAAATAGCAACTAACATAATATAATATGTAGTCACAAATTACAGTGAAACTTATCATAGTAACTGGTTGGTAAGAAAATAACTGGTTATTAGATGCTGGTAACAAGTGTATACACTGTTCCACATAATAAGTATTAATAAAATTGGGATTGTATTTGCAGATTACAGGAGATATTGGTTATACTAATGGGTTATTGCTAACTTGTTGTCAATATATAATAATATTATCAATTATATAGTAATATTGACATTACTAATAAGTGTATGTACTGTTCCAGATCCCCGAGATTATTCTCACATGGGATCAAAGTGAACATATCTATCTATCTATCTGACCTGGCTCCTAGTGACTTTTGGCTGTTTCCAACAATAAACGACACTCTCCGTGGCCGCACTTTCACCAGCCGTGCTGCTATTTCTTCAGCGATTTTCCAGTGGTCAAAACAGACTTCTAAAGAAGCCTTCGCGGCGGCCATAGAATCATGGCGTCGAATTTGTGAAAAATGTGTAGGCCTGCAGGGATATTACTTCGAGAAGTAACACCAGTTTCATAGTTTTCACGTGAGTAGTTAGTTAGAAAAAAAAATCGGAGGCCTTAGAACTTGAATACACGTCGTATTAGCGGAGTTTGTGGTTAGATTGATATGTAAAGTGGACTAGGATGATAACTGAAACATTTTGTTAGAATACAGTGCAAAACACGAGGAATTGCATTGCGCTTTATTTTATAACAATTCTGTTTAGTTAAACAACCGCAAAGAAATGATTCACCAGAACACTCCGTTCAACCAGTCATTTTTGCGGGCTTTGAGGCTAATAATAAATAATACGAGTTATTTACAAAACATATCACTTTCATATTCATGGGCTGTTCACAGGGACACTCTAAACATTTCTCAAGGTTTCGGTTACAAACGCTTATGTTGATACCGGACTCGAACCTATTACTTGCTACTATAGATATCGCTGGTAACGACCTAGACTGAATTTTAAAGCTGACCTTGCATCTTACGTAACACACAGCCGTGAAATTGTAACAAAAACCTCAAAACCAATACTATATCCCTTCTTTTCCAATTTAAAACATACGACTTGTTTAGGCGTGAAATTCTCATGCGGGCTGCTCAGCCGCTTGGTGGCAGAGTTTCGGTCACCCGCCTCTTCCATGAGCATTGACCTATTGGGGGAAATAAATCTTAATATTATGGTGGAAAATAAACCAATCATATTTTATCAGCAATGTATTAGGCGGATTGTTCAGATAATTTATATGTTGTAGCGTTTTCACAATTTGTACTAATTAGTACAACCATTAAAGTTTATAATAAATTTATAAGGACATTATATCAGCCCACAGACCCAGCCCTTTTATGAAATTGTATTTTAAGAATTATGTATAGGAAGATAGGAGTTGATTAATTAGGAATTTGTATATTTTTCGTGTCATTAATTGAGAATTTGGTATATTCGTCAAGTAAATTAACATTGCTTTAAGGAGAGAAACTGTGTAAATGATACGTAATACGATCGATGACATTATTATGTATGAAACATTAATTAAAAGCTTTAACTCGTAATTATAAATGTTGATGTGATCCACGAAGTTTGGAGGACAATTGTTGATAATTTTGTGTGTAAATACATGCACTCATTTTATTTTCTAATGATCTGAGTGATTTTGTACATCTTGTAATTATTTTGGCATGGATTTAATTGTTAACGTTTTATAAACGCGCTAGAAACGTCTGACGGAACTCTTTGTGATGTTCTGGATGTTTCTATGGTGCTTATTTAAACGCGCGGAGATTCCAGCAGTCAGTTGTCAGTCGCTGTCAGAATTTATGTTTGTGGTTCATTAAGCAGTCGTTTGTGAGTTTAATCGCTGGAATATTTGTGCTTTAGTATCTTTGGACTAGTCTATTGTTTTATCCGCATTGTTATTATGAAGTCCACGGAGAAATAAATATGAAGTGAAAAGTGATTCGTCGGTCTTGTCATTTCATGGAACTATTTAATTCATCCAAATCAGTAGTTAGTTGACCTTTTGGTGAAGGTATAACCCTCTGGCGACTAAAGACAGTGGACTGTGAATTGGAGAACAAAGTAATTGAAGGTAATCATCATTAATTGACGACAGGACGAATTGGTTAGCTACCGAATAGCGTATTAACATATTTAAATATATATATACTTTCATATTCTGGAATTCACAAAATCGTTGGCTTCAGAAGTTGCTTTCCACGAAAACTATTTTCTGTGCAATTCAGTCCCGAATGTTTAGGTGGAAGACAGAATTCGTGTCATATTCAGCACAGCCCCTTATTTCTCCAATCCAACCCCTCTTGTTAATATGACCAAAATAGTTTGGTAGACAAAGTCTTAAATGGAAGTGTATGTTATCATGTTTGCCCATAAATTCAAACGAAACCTACGTCATCTGTCTGATTGAAAATCCCAGCACAAGCTCTGTATTAATTCTATAACACTTTCCTAAGGGCTGTGGTAAACGGTTACAAATCTCGCGGCTTTTATCTGCGCTATATTTCTAAACTGCTAAACAATACCTCACGATACGGGTCCCAAACAAGGCAACAGTAATCCAAATGCGGACGCATCAACCTGTTGTACACTATCTCCTTTGTATGTGTGTAGTGTACAAGGTATACGCTAAGCACAAGTTGAATGTAACCTTGAGTGGAACCATTCTGCTGCACAGTGATAATCCAAAATACCTCAACGTAAGTTTTGACAAAAGTCTCACTTTCAAAAACCATTGCCGCAACGTGAAGATGAAAATATCATCACGCAACAATATGTTAAGCAAGTTGACTGTAACAAGCTGGGGTGCTAACCGGAGCGTCATCAGCAACTCTGCCTTAGCATTGTGCTACTCTGCAGCAGAGTACGCTTGTGCTGTGTGGCAAAAATCAGGTCACGCTGAGACAGCTGATATTGCGCTCCGCAGAACATGCTGACTAATCACAGGATACCTCAGACCGTCGCCTGTTGAACAGGTGGAGATATTGGCTGACACTACACTTGGAGACATACACCGGAATTATGCTACCAACACGACAAGGCTCAGAGTGGTAGAAGACACCAGACACCGTCTACATGGTTATGCACCAGCACCATCGAGACTAATGCCCCGATCGAGCTTCTTGAGGACCTCAACGCCACTGAAAGTAACACCAAGCAGTGAAAGAATATATGCCTGGGAGAAGAGAGTGCGACACAACATCGACTTGAATTAGCCGATGAGGGTCTACCACCTGGATCTCAACAGCCATGGCAGTCGCTGAACAGATTTCGAGTTTCAGTTGGCCGCTGCAAGGACACTTTCGCTTCATGGGAGAACAATCAGATATTACATGTTCCTGCGGCGAGATCAAAACTATGGTACATTGTTTGTCACGCTCACAACTCAGAATAAATGTATCTAATGACCTTCAATCAGCCAGCGACAAAGCCAATCGTATTGGTGGAAAAAATACATTTTTACCGAAACGAAAAGAAGAAGAATTTTTTCAAATTCATCCCATGAATAGCAATGTAGAATTGTGGTTATCTACTACCGAAGTTATGTAAAAGTCTCATTTCATGTTGTTTTGTACTGCAACGACAAAATGCTTTAGTGAATCAGTCATGTCAATTACTGAACTGGTACTACGTACTCCTCAACAAACAGATTTGTTTTGTTAGTTATGCACATTACCTTTAACATTTTTCAATTTCGCGTAAATTCCAGTAACCATTCCCAAATTACATTCAGATGGCTCTGAATTTTTAAGCAATCGTCAGAATTCCTTACTTCCTTCAAGATGATCGCACTGTCAGTAATGCTCTCAGACTGATATTACTGCTGTCTCCCAGATCGTTTATAAAAATTAAGAAAAAAGTGGTTACACTTCCTTAGAGACGAACGATATAACATGTGAATTAGAAGAGACTTCTCCATTAATTCTGTGACTGAACACCTAGAAAATCTCGTATCCATTCACGAATCTGATATGATAAACCGTAAGCTCGAATCTTCAATAACAGGCGGTTTTGTGGTACAGAGTCAAAAGATTTATGAAAATTAAAAAAAAAAAAAAAATACATCTGCTTGTGAACCTGCATCAATAGCTTTCAGTACGCCATGCGAAGATACAGACAGCTGTATTTCACACAGCCTGTTCTTTCAAAATCCGTACAGTTTCGATATAAATTACTCATTTTTATTGAAAAACGTCATAATGTACTATGTCATAATGACATATAACTTTCTCCATACCTCTACTGTAAAAAGAAGTTGTTGATATTTGCTGGTTTTTAGGATATCTTCGATCTCATTTCTTGAAAATGGTACCAGTGGGATGGTACATTTTTCTTTTTAATGATTGACAATATATATCATATAGAAAAGATTCGATTTCTAGAACGTACTCTGAAATCATTTTTACTGGGATACCATCGGGACACCGAGCTTTTCTCCAATTTGCTTACAAAACCTGGAGTATCTATTCGTAACGTATCCGTCTGTAACTCCACACGACGTGGTACGATGGGTATGTTGTCCAAATTTTTATAAGTGAATGAAATTTTACATTTAGAGTTAAATACGTTAGCTTTCCTTAAACTCACAGCCCTCGTGTATTAGTATTGGCATATTTCCAGTAAAACGTACTTTTGTTATGTAATAGCAATATTTCTTTGGGTAAGCGAATTACAACTAAAATCATTAAAGGCCTAACGCATCTGTGTAAGACAGTATAACATATTTCAGGGTAGCAGCCAAACATTTATCTTGTTTGAGTTTTCACAGAGTGGAATAACTGATAGTTTGTATCATGATTTTAATAGATTATTCAAATTTTCGTTGTTAGAAGTAATAAGTTAACACAACAACATTAAGAGAAAAGTATTGGTTATACTATAGTACTTTATTAGAAGACCCCACTATTTCCAGCATTCATAAATTAATACGTTATTTGTTTCTTAACCCTCTCTGACAGTGACTGTTGTAATTTTAGTTCCTTTAAATAATTTAATGTTTATAGTTTTATGTATGTGATATTCGAAGCAACATGCAGTCACATCCGATATTCGTACCGTGCTGGGTCTTTTTCAGGTTTTTAAATATTATTCATGATACCTAATATATTTAATATTTGAAAGTATCAAACAAAAGACAAATTAATATTCAACAACCTCGTAAAAGACAAATGTTAATTTAAAATACGTTGTTTGTGGTATTATGAGAATGAAATATATACATTGTTTTTAAAATTTGTGAACTAACGTTAATAAGTGGTAAGTGACCTACGGCTATTACAGTAACCCAACATATTGATGCCCGGTATTCCAGATATGGTGAACACCAGTTTTACGCAGTCCATATGTAGAAGTTTAAGATCGAATATTTCAGTTAGAAAATCTTGAATAAGTTGCAGCTTCATGTTATGAAGTCATCACTGTGATTTTACAAGAAGTGATTGATATTCCGCAAATCGTTTCTGTAAGGAACGCGAATCTATTATTTTTATATTTTAAATCAGTTATATACACTGTTATATACCCGCAAAACTATTATATTGATAAAATATTAAAATTTTACATAAAAATATTTTAAAATTGCAATACAATTCCGATAATTTAAACGCCGCCATTTAGGCGCGCTACATCGTGGTGTCATTGTACGCGACTTCATTGGCGTATTGTATATTGTGCAGTGTCGTATCTCAAAAGTTTTATGTTTTACAACTAATTTCGATGTGGAAGGAGGTCGAAAACCATTTTATAAATACTGTTTTGTACCTATGTGTAAAAATACGATAAGAAATGCACCTGATTAAATGTAGTTTTATGGCCCGCGAGATCCAAACATAAGAAACAAGTGATGTATAGCATGAAAAGAATCATCAAGTAGTTGTTTATATTGTCGTGAAGATCATTTTAAATTAAGTATCTTATATCTTTAAACGAGAAATTCTTGTATATATATATATATATATATTGGATCTCGGGAACGGCGCCAACGATTTGGATGAAATTTCATATTTAGATAACGTTTTGACTTTTAAGATTATCTAAATAGTTTTCCTCGGTGTAAAAAACCAATTTTACAAAATACGAACAATTTTTGCTGTTGGTATATAGAAAATAACTCGAAAACGGCTCTAACGCCATCTCGTAGATGATTCAGGTACCAGGAAGCTGACTAATATTTTTTTCTTTGGTTTCAAGGAACTTATATGTTTACATGAATATTTCTTGTATGCTAGCTGACTCGAGGGAATACTGGCGCTGAATGTTTAATAGCAAAACATTTCAAAAGAAGATGTTTAAAATTTGGCTTTGTCAGAAGTGATACTTTATTTGACAAAAACTTCTTAGCAGTTATAATGTAATCATTCAAGAGAACCTAATAGAAAATCGTCTCAACCAAGTTACTCGAACTTCGCCCAGTAAAGACTCAATTGAAGAAAATCCTGACGATTATTCACCATATTTATTTAACCGACTGCAGTTCTTAAGTAAGTAGGAAGGAAATATATTGAATGTATAACAAGTATGTAATTAGTGGTGGAAAAAAGGTGGTTACTGCACTAGCTCTTAAAAAATTCTGGCTACGATCCCGGGTTCAAATTCCGGTGGGAGCAAGAATTTTTAAGATTTGTATTTAACCATATGAACTATGGTGTGGCGTTCTGTGTTTGGGATTCTACGTTAAATTGTAGGTCCCAGAGAAAAGGAACTGGCCGCCCTTCCTATGATAGAATTGCTTAATATACTTCCTTCTATCAAATCTAATACTATCATATGAGCAACTCTTGAAAATAGATAAAATGGGGGCTGTACCACTTTCGGAACCTCGGAAAAATTAATAGTAACCTGTTGAAATTTGGTTTAATTGCTTCGTCAACATGTCCTCTTCACATTTTGCGCTCTTGCTTTGCGGAAAAGTCGCTAGAAAAATTAAAAAATGCCGAAATATGTGGCTGAGCAACTGCGAAATGCTATCAGCACTGCAAAAATAACAAAAAAATTATCGGCACAGGGATCATATCAACCTAAACATTTTCGTTTCGTCATAGATTTAGTGGTTAGGTTGAAATATAGCCTGGGCCAAGAGAAAAATTTTACGTAATTTTGCGTTCTGTGGTGTCCATAGGAAATGGTGTATTTGTTTACAATGGAAGCATTCTCTGAATGCTCGTTTCTAGTATATAAGATGGCGGGCACCACCGTATTACAACTCGGATAAAAATTCTCTATTTGTCAATTAAATGCAACTTTTTCCAACGGAGAAAACATTACAATAAAGATTAAATCAACATTTTAAGAGACTATCACTGATTTTTCAACGTTCACGGCATCCAACGGCTGGGCGTCGCTGTCATACTTTGGCATTTTAAATTCCTGGCAAGTTTTCCGCAAAGCAAGAGTGCAAAACGTAAATAGGACATAATGACGAAGCAATTAAAACAATTTTCAACAGGTTACTACCAATTTCGCGTCGGTTCTGAAGGTGGTGCAGTTCCCGATAAAATTAATTTCTCACAAACGTCTCTAAGGATTTTGATGAAATCTTGCATACTGAACAAAAATCGAAAGATGCCGACTGAAGATCGGTCACCCAGGTACTAAGTACTTAATGTTGTTATGTTGAATTTGTAACAATTTGTTGCCTATTCAAACACTAATCATAATTTAGTTTACTAAAGTTTAATAGGTATATTTTTTAAAACATTTCTTGTTCAAGCTGAACCCATAGCAATTACGAACATTTTAAAGCCCATGAAGTAGACCATCAAACACTTTATAAACGGATTTCCATCTCCTGAACGTATGTTGAAAGGTATATGGGTACCTGAACAACTAATGGCTTTAAGACGACACATAATTTAATGATTGAACTGGCCGATAATGCTTCGTCTGTGTTACCGTCGTTTCTTCAAATGCGCCGGTAAAAGAAACGAAATGTCCTTAATCTTCTGAGCCGAGATTAACACCGCAGTATCAGATACTTTTATCTTCAGAAATTATTGAGCATTAATTATTTATTTTATTTCTGACTTTGTACCTTATCTTGAAATATTATTTAAATTGAGTCTGGATACTTGCTGCTTACCACAGGACTGGAAAAGTGCAATAGTAGTACCGGTACATAAAGGAGGGGTGAGAAATAGAGTTGAGAATTACAGGCCAATCAGTTTGACATCAGTGGTAGGTAAATTAATGGAAAGATTGATATGCAACCACATCAAAAAAAAAAAAAAAGTGAGGAACGTAAGTGGTTTTCAAGCAGGCAACATGGGTTCAGGCAAGGATATTCATGCGAATCTCAGTTGGTGGGATATATGCAAGATATTTCAGATGAAATGGACAAGGGAGGCCAAATTGATAGTGTAGCACTAGATCTGTCAAAGGCGTTTGACAGAGTGAGCCATAAAATGGTAGTAAATAAGGTTAAAGCTATTGGAGTGGACGAGAAAGTTATTTACTGGGTAGAAGAATTTTTAAAAGATAGAAAACAGAAAGTTAGGGTAGGAAATGCCGTATCAAAAGTTGTGGAAGTAAAAATGGGAGTACCACAGGGTAGTGTATTGGGACCATTGCTATTCATTATTCTAATGACTAATTGTGTTGATTTTTTACTATCTGAAATTAGATTGTTTGTAGATGACATAATGCTGTATAAAAGAATCAAAACGATAGAGGATTGTAAACAGTTGCAGGGTGATCTGGACAGGATATCAAACTGGGTTGGTAAACATGGAATGAAGATAAATGCAAAGAAGAGTCAGCTTATTAGATACACAAATAAAAAACAAAAGGTTAATTATGAATATAAGGTGGGGAAAGAATTGCTTGCTGAAGACTTGAAATGTAAATAACTTGGAATTAATTTTGATAAAAAACTTAACTTGGCAGGACACATAGGACTGGTGGTAGGAAAAGGTTTCAAAGTTCTGCAAAAAGTTCTGCACTTGTTGGAGAGAGTGATGAGGGGATGTACGAGAGAAGTGAGGGAGTTGTGTTACAAAACTTTGGTCAGACCATTGCTCGAATATGGTAGTGTAGTATGGGACCCTCATTTTACGTATCAAATACAGGAGTTGGAGAGGGTGCAAAAAAGGGCTGCTAGATTTGTTTCTGGAAATTATCGCAGAATGCAATCAGTGACGGATATGATAATGGAACTGAAATGGGATTCATTACAAGACAGGAGAAGGATGAGGAGGGTCATGGGAGTGTACAGGGCGTATACTGGCGATGAGGTATGGAAAGATATTGGAGTAGGTATTAAAAGTGGTGTGTCGAAGGGAAAAGATGACCATGACCAAAAGCTGGCACTCGATTTCAGGCACAAGGGTGTGGGAAGATTCTCTTTTTTAGGTAAGGGTGTCAGGGATTGGAATGAGTTACCAAGAGAAATGAGGAATAATTTGCCGAAAACGTTGAAAGAATTTAAAGATAAAATTTATAGAGGGGCAATGTAGGTGGGTGCAGGATAGGGGGAAGATGGGTGTGTAGGGAAATTGCCACCGGAGCCTGTGCTCCATTGCAATTAAATTAAACTAAAAAAAAAATCACTTTACTTCTAACAGAATCAAAAAATGTAATATACCAATATAATAACAATGATTTCCTAATATGCCCCATATATTTTCGTCAAGTACATTATTTTATTTTCAACCAATTATAATCGACCACTTCAAGGAATTAAACATATCGATTGCAGAAAAAAGAAAAAATCGATCTACTCGACTTTACGTATTTCATTAAAAATACTTCTTTCTGACATACAGATTCAGAAACGACGAAAATGAAATAAAGTAAACAATAATACTTATTTCAATTGCAAATGCACCAAAAAATTGAGTGAACAAATAATGTAAAATGGAGACTATCCCGGCGCATGATTGCAATTGAGTCTCCACGTGTGTACCGCCGCATTGTGTTGTGAAAACACATTCCGGCAGTACACCAGTGAAGGCTTCATTTTCATAAAACGATTTTCTGGAAAAAAATACGCTGTATTGTAGTTAACGTGATTTGTTTTAAATATACTATTCCTATATTTGAATTATATGCATGTTTCCCATTGTCAGCAAGTTCATTTCCAGTTACTTGATTCACATTATGTGTATCTAATACGAAAATAATGTAAAAAATTTAATAATTTAAATATCTAACGCTTAATAACCTTGCAGCTTTCATTTATCCAACGTCAGCGACTGTAAAATCTGGATTTGATGCAAAATGCTTTGTCATTATGAGAACATCATTTTTCGGAGATTATTTTGGAAAATCGCTTCCATTCATTATTTAATGTATGAGTATCCTCCCAAGAATGCAGTATTTCACCATTTATGCTGCTAAATTACGATAAAACTAAAACAACCTCACAAAATTATAAAAAAATACAGTAAATATGCCATTATTTACAATATGAACATGTACTTTGACGTCACTATTCGATTCTTTCAATAGCGTTTCGTTTTGCGAAGTTAAATTTCCCTTGTATTTTTAACACTTCCCATTAATTAAAATCAGTAAATAAAAAGCGAATAAATAAGAAAAAAAATGTCGTTTTCCAGTAATAAAGCTTAAAATAAAAATACTAGACGTATATTTGAATTGCATGCCTATTCCTTATTGCGTCTCTAATGTTGTCATGAAATAAGGAAAACGTTTCCAGTTTTCATCTGATATTATTTTAACAATAATATTATATAACAAAATATACTTTTCGTTAGATTTTAGACACGATTTCCTTAGAAAATGGATCTTGAAAGTTGTATTGCCAGTGCTTCAATCATCTCTGGAGCTATGATTTTGGTAGTAAAGTAAACAAAACACAAAGTTGGACATCTTTCGTGATTGATGACTTTGGTATAAAAGCTTTTGGTATTTTCGAAGAGAGGCAAGCGTACTCCGACACTTCTGCATTTGCGGAACTACCCGTTTATTGGATCTCAAGATGCACGTGTAAATGCACTGTGCATGGCGCCACACTCTTGATGGACAAGTTATTTCCTCCTGTTTACCAACAGGAGTCTCTGCTAGTTGGGCTCACTTCGCTAGATAGCCCGAACTGCGGGAATTGAATTTTAAGGCACATGAAGATGCTGTCTACAACTATCCGTTGACAGCCGATAAATATTTAGTTCGATTATTCGTACGATTATTCAGCAGTTCTAGCGATAGTCATCGGCTGAGATGGGAACATTGTGGGCAGAAATATATTTTTAATTTCTTTAAATTTAGTAGTTAGTATAATTATGTAGTTCTAAACGGCTATCCATTCAGCAGCACTCTCATCGCAATTTTTATTTCGGGCCTGATTCGTTTTCTGGACTATTCGAAGAAACTAAGAAAAAATAAATTAAGTAAAATCAATAACCTGTCATCGTATGTTACAATTGGTCTTCTGTCATTCTATCAGACAAATTTTGTATGTGTATTTAATTCTTTTATGTTCAGTGAAATGCAAACAGATATCTGTTACTGTGGAACGTACATTTCCCTGCGTTCCTTTTGTTATAAACGTTATATCTGTTATCTTACAATATGACCACGAAATACTTCGTATTATGAGAGCTTGTCAACATAAACTTAGATAGTAATTTATTATTTTATATTGTTCTCTTAAACCCGTAGTTTAAATCTCTACACGACATGCAAAATAACAAATTTCATTAATACATATTAGTCAATGTATATAAAATAAGTAATATATATTTACTATTAAGTAGTAATGTACAATTAAATATTTTGCTAGACTGGTACATCGTCCCCTTCTCCTCTATCCCCAGGTTATTTAAGTCAATTGCAAGTACGTTGGCAGCAAATGTTAAGTTTTCTAATTTTACATGATGAAATAAATCTAATACCGTTAAAACAAACAAACTGAAGGAATTATAATGTAAACATCTGGACGTCATGTAAGGCGGGGGGGGGGGGGGGGGGAAGCTAAATAAAATTATATATATATTTTTCTTAATTCAACAATCGTACTTAAAACATCTCTGTATGGTTCATATATTTCTGTTCTCTGCAATCGTTTCTTGGTGGTTTTTTCGACTGATTGTATGTTTTAAACGATTCCAAATTTACCTATTGTATATTCAGTGATAATATAAATAATTAGATTACATACTACTTAACAGAACAGCATTACCTTTTTTCTTTAGTAAAATATATATATATATATATCAATATTTCTTTGTATGTTTGTCCTATATGAATTCCTAAATCATTCATAGGATTGTGATGAAACTTTGGTTGTTATGTGTGAGCGAGAATCCTAGAATCCTATGCTTTCAGAAGAAAAAAAAATCCAAAACATCATCTACTCTCCTTTTTTACACACCTTAATTTATGCAAATGTTCTTTTTTGTATGCTATTTTGATGAAAAGTTTCACAGATATACTTAAAAAAAATACTGTCTGCATTTGGTTTGCCAAAGCTCAAATCCTCTCAAACTTTTCCCCTCTTAATTTTAAATGTTCTTTCCACAAACTCCCAGTTTTATTAGATTTGGATGGAAATTTGCAGATGTATACATTAAAACAAAGAGGAAAATACTGTCTACGTTAGGCTTACAAAATTTCTCGTAACTTATGGAGAAATTAGCCAAAGTAAATAGTGAAATTCTTAGAGTAGGCTACCTAACATTCCCTGTCAAACAGTGTTGGACCGATTCTGATCGGACAACTGCTGAAGAAGAAATTCGAACTTTGATTTAAAAAATTATTTTATATATTATACATTTATATATATTTCATACATCATAATTTTCATGTATAAATTGTGAGCTTATATTTGTACACATCATAATTTTCTTGTTTAAATTGCAATATAGAACAAATTTAATTAACAGACAGAACCGCTGAAGATGCTTCAGAAAATGAAGTGAATCACGTACGGAAAATAAAACAACATATTCATTGCATTGGCGTGAAAATTATTAATAGAAAATTGATCCTACCGCAATTGAGGAAATGGCCAACAATATCCAGAACTTTCTCCAATTTATTCTATGCACAAAAACCCATTTTGTACATGTGTCTGCTTTTCGTATGTGTACCCACTTAGAAAGAAAAATAGGCATTGCAGCGGATGCAGGGCAAAACTAGTAAAGTATACAGTGACTTTTAAGTTAGTGGAAAAAACATTTTAAAAAAATCATCCGATTTGATATATATTAATTTTTATTTTTTTATTATATATATATTAGTTGGCTTTAAGCAAACAAAACTTTCAACAGGCATTTTCTATGTAAATTGAATTCAGAGGGTAGAAAGTAATTTCAATTTTGAGGCATAATAGTAATCCGTAGACACATTATAATGAACTACGCGCATTATGGATCGAAGCTCTAGAAACTAAATCTTAAAGGCCAATCCCAAATTACAATAAATCGTTTCTGTATCTTTTTGTTTTGTTTGGTAAACACGAGACTAATCAATTCTGTCTGTAATGTCTCTTCCTTTGACTTCAGGTCTCACCGTAGCTTGGACGTAGCTAGCAGCAGTGCAATATTTTTACAATTTTGGTTTAATAAGTTTGTCATTATCTTTTATTAAAGTTTTGCAAAACCAGCCCACTTAACGCTCGTTTCTCTTTATAAGCGTAGTTTTGCTAAGAAATAAGTCAAATAATTAGGTGAATTAACTGAAATCAATCAAGGTAACACATATAAATAAGAAGAGAAAATTCAAAGAAGGAAATAATATAACCAGAAAAACACTGGACATTTGGTAAAGAGCACGCAGAAAACGTTGCATATCATAAGAAACAATGAAACTAAGTCTTTACAGTCAATTGCCTTCTTCTTCTTCCTCTTAGAATTAATCCCTCATTTCAGGGTCTGCTTTTCTGGATTTCTTCTTCCATTTGTGCCAATCTGGTGCATCATCAAGTGAGGCTTTGACGAGATATGTCCTCCCACAAAATGTCCAACGAGCGCTTCCTGGGTCTCCCCGTGGTCTTCGGCCCTCTGGTCCAATGTCGAGTGCTGTTCTCGCTACTGTGGTGTCATTGCTGCGTAGTATATGGCCGTACCGTCGCAGACGACACTCACGATTTTTCTCAGGGATTGGAGCCACTCCTAATGCCGCCCGAACGTTCTCATTTCTACATCTACATATATACTCTGCAATTCACAAAATTGTGGGTGGCAGAGGGTGCTCAGCACCAAAGCTAATCTCTTTGTTGTGCATTCCAATCCCTAATGGTACGAGGGAAAAAAGAATTCATATAAGAATTATTGCGGCACCTTATTTCTCTAATCTTATCTTTCCTGTCATTCCGGCTCAAATAGGTTGGTGGGCGAAGTATTTCACTACACTCGTGAGTGAAAGTGGGAGTACACATGTTTACCAATAAGTTTAAACGACACGTGCGTCGTCTATCTACCAGACTCCCAGCCTAGTCTACTAATCAGTTCTGTGACTTTTTTTATAAGGACTGTAGCAAGCGGTCACGAATCGAGCGGCTCTTCTCTGTACTTTCTCTATACTTTCGATCAACCCCTTACGAAACGGATCCCAAATGGCACAACAATAGTCCAAATGTGGACACACAAGAGATGTGTACGCTATCTCCTTTGTTTGTTCATTACAATTTTTCAATATTTGACCTATGAATCGCAGCCTAGAATTTGCTCTACCTACTAACGAATTAATGTGTAAGTCCCATTTCATATTAATTTGTACTGTTACTCCCAAATATTTCATAGAATCGACCATATCAATAACTGAATTGTTAAACTCGTATTTCTGAACGATTGCATTATTTTTGTTAGTTGGGCTCATTGTCTTACACTTTTTACTATTTAGCGTAAGTTGTCACTCAGCGCACTATGCCAAAATAATATCCAGATCACGCTGAATTTCTAAGCAATCGCCCAAATTCCTTACTTCCCTATAAATAACCGCATCATCAGCAAACAATCTAAAAAGGCTATTCACTTTGTCTCCGAGATCGTTTATAAAAATTAAGAAAAGAAGTGGTCCTATTACACTTCCTTGAGGTACCCCCCATGTAACATCTAGATCAGAAGAACTTTCTCCTTCAACGACGACATACTGCGACCGACCAGTTAGAAAATCCTTTATCCATTCACAAAGCTGATCCGATATACCGTACGCTCGTAGCTTCGCTAAAGGGCGGTTGTGTGGCACAGAGTCAAAGGCTTTCTGAACACCTAAAAAAATGGCATCTACTTGTGAATCTGCACCAATAACTTTCATTACGTCGTGTGTAAATAGGACCAGCTGTGTTTCACGTGATCTTTTCTTCAGAAATCCGTGTTGATGTGTTGTAAACAAATTATTATCGGCTAGAAATTTCATAATGTTCGAGCATATAATATGCTCCATAACTCTACTACAAACAGATGTTATAGATATTGGACGATAGTTTCCAGGATCACTTCACCTTTCTTGAAAATCGGAGTTACTTGCGCGATTTTCCAGTCTGAAGGTACTTTTCGCTCTTCTAATGATTTACTGAATATATTGCGATGCAGTTCATTCTAGTGAGTCTCTCATGCAGCTGTTGTTCCTGTCTTTTCGTGACTGGCCAACATTCGGTTCTATACAATGCCACTGATCGAACGATTGTTCTGTAAACCTTTTACGTAAAGTACAGTGGCACCTTCCGGTCGAAATAGACTGCTGTGACTTGACGCCACTTAATCCAGGCTGCACTGACTCTGTTTCGAACATCTGGGAGTGTTTGACCATCCGAACAGAGTACAGTTTCCAGGTATTTGAATTCAGATTGCTTACGGAGTTCAACGCCGTCGATATTAACAGACCCATCACTTGGAACTCCACACTCCATGTACTCGGTTATCCGGACATTAAGTTGCATGCCGTATTTATCAAGGGAAATTTTCCATCGTTGGATTTGTTGTTCCTTCTTGTAGAGACTCGCAGGTCAATCGCCTAATACCTATAAATCGAATTTACGATTTTATTAACTACTAGTTTAAATGCATGTTAAAAGTAAAGGTTGCCACCTACGGGTATAGTAGGAATTTTTTTCTGGAAATGTTTATAAGGAATAACAAATAATGATTAATTATGTTTGTTATCGAAATCTTCCGTGATTTTATTATACTTTCTCCGACTAGATTCTCGGGGTGTTTGATTATAAATAGCTCCATTTGATTTAATTTTTTATTATTATGAAGAAGTTTCTAAGTAATTTAAAAAAGAATTATTATTATTATTTATTTGATTGGTATATTTCGTGATTACCTACGTTTCTAGTAAACTATCTCCGAGTTTTAATAAACTTCTCAGTTTATTACCTTCTGTCAAACGTTATGTTGTCACTTGGATCCAGTAACTGCAATATATAATACATCGTAAACATCGGATACTCTTCTTAGATGAATTTCGTAAATAACCAAAAAGCAATATGTAAATTTAAACGATCAATCCATTGAAGCTTCTCTTATCTCTGCCTCGCATTAAATTTTTCTTATCCCTGCGCTTCGTATTTTGTGTAGTTACTTCCACAACAGACAATTACTTTTTGGAATTACTTTTCAGTTGGCATAACAATTATACTTTCTTTAAACAATGTAAGTGCAAATAAATCAAATTAAATTATTCATTTTAAATTTAAGCTTCCTTTTAACAGTATCAACGTAAATAAAGTTAATATAATTATTTATTTGAATTTTCCTGATTAGGCAAGCAGCGCTGTGGTGGCAGTCAGGGTAACTAACACTTCGGGCATTATCGAGACTCGCCGTAGGTTGCCGATGTATCGAGGTGATCTGATCCCAGGTTCAACGCATTTTATTAAAGAGGACTTGCACAGCACATCTTTAAAATTAGTAATTCTTTAATCGGAACAAATTCGTCATCATCATATTAGGGACTAACTGCACGACCGATAAAAGTAAGGTAACAGTACAAATTTTTGCGATAAAAAAGTATATAAAAAGTTTAGCTTTCGGAGACTCAAAAAGCATAAAAAATTGATTTCATAAATATAATGTAAATGAAGTACTTCTAAATTACAGCGAAATATGCACAGAAAATTATACATAAGCTAGAGAAAATAAACAGAAAATATTCTTTCAAAAATTTTCAGTACATTTAAATTGGATTATTTGAGTAGTTGACCACCAAGCATGAGTAGAACGAAAACTTTTCTTATGTCAGCAACGTACAATCAAAATATTATCAATCTTTCTCCATTTTACTTTCACTAACCTGATTACTATCTACGCCATTATTATAAATTGCATATAAAGATGTTAAATTAAATTAAATTACTAAATGAAATCCAGTCAAACATTTCAATAACCTCAATAAAATCTTCAACAATCATCTTCTCGATAAAATAGATTTAAAATATACAGAATAAAATTGGGTAAATATCTGGAGAAAATTTTTCGACGAAGCCCTATCTCCAGACACCCCCGTAATCTGTTATGAAGTAGTAAATGAGTTAATTACAATAAAAAATCCATTTCGTGGCTTCGGTCAGAAGTGAATTTTCGGTAAAACTGTTCCACCAATGGTGAAGCAAAGAATGTATGGACATGGCTAAGGTCCAAACTTGCTTTAATTGACAAAATGACCATTACAATTATTCGAATAACACAAATAGTTCGAACACATTTCAAGAGATTTCCACATTGCGAAAACAATGTATACCCCAGAACATATACTCCTAAAGAAAGTCAAGTTTCTGAGACCTCATATCAACCTTATAAATTAAGGTTTGCATACTGACGATATCTAGCAAATATAAGGAAAATTTTGAAAAAAAAACTGGAAACAGCAGTTTTTTGAAATCGTTACAAGTGAGATGTAAGGTAAACCATTGACTTTGAATCCTGTCACTCTATTTATCGGTTACTTGTCAATTATATGAATTTATGTGATTTCTGAATGTAGTACTGTTACCCTGGTAATAAATAAGTTCAGTTTGTAGATTTTTTTTTTTAATCTTCCAAGTTATTGAAAAAGATTACCTAACTTAAGCAAGTAAAACAAGCAAAGAAATATTTAAAATGACTAAAACTTCTATTGGAGAAGGATTAAAACCACGAATGACTGATTTTTTTAGGGAATAAGATCGACCGCACTACTGCCGTACTAACCGAACGTGGGCCAAGTTTGGCTCCGCCCTAAAGATGTGTTGCTTTTATAGATATCTCATCTTGATCTAATAATTTGATTAAAAAATCAATAATTTTTAAAATTTTATAGTAATTTGAGTGCTACTGTAACATTATTTTACTATCCTTCTCGCTCTGACAAGCGGCACAAAAATCTTATGACAAACCCATAGTACCGTTGCAGGTATTTCGAACAGCTATTATTGCCGAAACAGTATAAGATTTAAAAATGCTTTTGAATATATTATGATTGAAAATTTCTTAGTTTCAGATGTATTGATTAAGCTGTTGAAATGTCTAAAAGAAAACAACTGTTTAACCAAATACGTCGTCACTTTTCTGTTATCATAATTCACTCTTCAATCTTTTCTAAGTGAAGTGGTGTTTAAGAATATCGTCTGGCCACAAATAAAAACACAAATTGTTTGATTGCCCGTATGTAGCAGCCAGGCTGACGTCTGTGGACCGTACCCCAGCAGCCACGGACCAGTCAAGCGTACGCAGCACCCCGCCCAGGCTACACTGCAAGCCAGGTGCACTCCACTTTTTTCATATTAATGAATGTATTTTTACGAAATCACGAGGTATGCTGCTTATGGCTATAATTTTAAAATAAATAAATAAATTACTGATTCATTCTTACGTGACTTCCACAACTGTTACGGCCAATCGGCTAACTTTTACAAATCAATTACAAGTCTGAGAAATCTGAACATAGCCTTTGAACAAAAACACCAAAAAATAAAAAAAAGCCGCATATTTAAATTAGGCACTTTAAAAGAGCTCAATTTAAGTGTTATCATTTATGACACCTCAAGCTAAAAATATTTGCATATACTGTAGTGTGAGTTCTAGCTTTATGGCTTGCCGCGAAGGCCCTACGGCGTGTAGTAACAGGACTGCACAAAATGACGTCATATAATGGTTGTCATCTGTTTCTAAAATGAAAATGAATGCAAACGTTATAATTTTTTTTAATATGTCAAAGATCACGAATGTCGAATTAAAATGGAGAGGCTGATGATTGTGTTAACGCTAGGGCCTGACATTCGGTGGAACGCGGATTGAGTCCCCTGTACGGCAATCCACATTTCTTTACTTTATGCATAATAAATGGACTTATGAAAGACTGTAAGTGTTTTCAATTGACATGTAAGCAAATTAGAATACCATGGTCAAATTCATTACAGTTCCTTGACTCTATCCTCCACCGGCTATAATGATCATGACGTTAACGAGCTTACAAAAATAGTGGGGGAGACGCTCAATTGTTGAATGCGAAACGTTTCACCTTGGGCTATAAGGACGATTACCATTGTATCGGAACTGAAAATATTTTGCGGGCTTTTGAGTAACCACCAGTTACAAAAAGCTAAATCATCTTTCGTGGGACATAATTCTGCGCCTCACCAATGTAGGGAAGCAGTAAGGAATATAATCAATCATTTGGACCAAATTTGGGGAGCAGGTGGCATATTTCCTCAACGCTGTCTCTTTTATAACCAAGAGGGTTAGGAGGTTACGAATGTTTGTGGATGGGCATGGCGCTTTTTAAAGCGAATGTTTCCACTGACGATAATTGCCAACTAGTACAAGACTCTTATAATAATTTAATTAATACTACTATTTAAAAGACCAAGACTTAGGGACATGCACTTAAAACCCTTTATAATCTCCACCTACTCTTCTGTCATTCGTCCGTCGAGACATTTTGCGGTTTATCTGATCGCTCCTCAGGAAACTTCCTTATTCCGCAATGATATTTCTGAAGAGAGTTCTATGATGAATTTTTGTAGTTTGCTGTACCTCCATCACAGTCGGCTTTTTGAAGCTCCATCAGTCATCGAAGGTTTTCTATTTGTGCTGAAGAACAATTATCCTATGAGCCAGGTAGCGTATCTAATACAAGGTAATCGACGTTATGTGACATATATCCTTTACACATACTTGTATATTCAGGTATTCAATTACCATCTCAGCAGGCTCTACCTTCAGGATATCAAAGGAACTTTACCAACGTGCAGTTTGTTTGAAAGCGACTGGTAACCGAATCAAATTTTTGTTATTTCCGTTCGTTTCAAATTCACTTAATGAGAATACGCAGAATAACAGCAAGAGGAAATGCCACATTTTAATGGTGGAAATGAATTCTTTTGTTTATATAACACGCAGTTATCAACACTGGTATACAGTGCTTCTAACTGCGGCCTGCGCGAAAACATCTAACACGTGTGGAGTTTTGTTTTACACTCAGTACAAAGTCGCGCAGTGTCCGAACTTGGTGAATGCAGATGTCGTCCCGGCCTATTACCATATGATACAGTAATATGCTCCTATGCTTGTGGTCTGAACGTAATACAGAAGTATCATAAAACTGCATAATAAACTGTTCGTTGTCCTAAACTACCGGCATCAAAAAGATTTTATCAAAATAGTAAAATCGTTATAGAGATTTTGTCACCAGCAAAAAATTAAACCGTATGACTAAAATAAAAAATTGAGCAAGTGTTGCCTATTCAGCAGCAGCTAAAAGTAATAATGTCGTTAGTAACCCACATATTAAAAAGAAATCTATGGTTTACCTCGACTAAATACTAGCTACGAATCGCTGGAAATGTATGCTTGTCCTTCTTCTTCTAGTGTCGATCAAATATAAGGTAGTTTTTTCGCCAATGCGATAGCTTTGTCAGTAACTGATTGGAGGTCAAATTGGGATACACTCATTCCGATTTGTGGACAAGACAACAGATGTACCATGGTTTCTCTCCCCCTACACGAACATGTGGTATCTGGCTATGATGAAATGTATGCCGAAAATATCCCACAGCTCTGTGTTTAGATTAGTTAATTGTTGGGTCATAAAATACATTTCGCTGTGTAGTTTCCTGTTGAAAGCAGAAAAAATAGTTAAATCTGGGAAAGTTTTAGTTGTTAATACATTCTGGCAGGAAGTTCACGTTACAGGACAAACTAAAATATACTGTGTTAGAGAGTTTTCAGCGGGCTTGCCAAAGTGGTAGTTAAGATTATATACAGAACGCAATATTCATATGTGCGTCCAGTATAGACTAAACAACTGCTGGACTGATTTACACGTGGTTTTCTGCACAATGGTCCGGAGAAGGATTAATGCTATTAAAATCCTCAGTATGACCAGTAGAAAGAAATCATCCCAAAGAAAGAATTGATTCAAAGGTTTTTGCAGTAAATTAAGATAATAGTCGTCTACAAGAAGGAAGCGAATAATGGGCTAGGAAGAATAGGTGGCCAGCGGAAGCTGTTAATAACAGCCTCCCTTTAAGGTTGAGTTAACTGCAGTACACATAGGTGTTTGCTGATGGCAAGGAAGAGAAGACACCTGTAAGACTACTTGCCTTTCTTGTGGTTGACCTGATACTTACTGTAGACCGAACTTCGTGCTTGCTAAAGTTTTAATTACTAACATACAGCACCCGAAGTTGGATAAATGAGTTCGTAGTCGCCGCCGGTCGCCAGACAGGGTCCAAACCAGTCCGATAAAAGTGTGAGGATAACTAACTAAGAGAAATCTTCAAAAGTAATGAAAATCTGTTCTCCACACATTTATTTGAATAAAGTACACATCGAACCAGTTGGCCACTATCAGAATTTAGATGATAAGGCTATTGAAACTTCGTAATCCGTCGATTGCAAGATTCTTAGAAACAAAAGGAAAGTTTTTTAATCCAAATCAGTCCACACTATATTACTTTCGATGCCACACTTCACTGTTCTGGTAACTCAACCCACTGTTCAAATCAATTTAAAACATACGTCGCAATGGTTAAACAAGTTCATTCTTCTTCTTACTTCTTGCTACACCCGCACAGTTAGTATAGCGTCTCACATTACGCGACGCGAGCCGTCCGCTACAAAACCTCGATAACGACTGACTTTAAACAATGTAATCATGCGCTCACTTCGGCGCTACTTGCGGGTCGGCGGAATGCTACTGTTATGTTACATTCCCCAACTACCAATTTGTGATAATTGTTCAGGTTTTTTTTTCAAAAGAAACTGAAGAATTATCATTACAATAAAAAAGAAAATTTACAAATACCAAGTTTCAGACTCTCAAGTGTGGCCAACCTACTAACATAAGATACACAAAGCCATTTAACATATTTAAATTAAAAAAAACAGGCACACAAACAACACCAAGAAAACATATACAGAAAAAAAAATACACGAAGGAACCACATGAAATTGTCATAGTTTTCGTGGTCACAGTTCTCAAATAGACTGTCAACTCTCACAAAAATAAAACTGAAAAGAAAGAACATATATACACCATGACAAAAAAAATATTTCCGCTTCTACCGTAGGCTCTATGGGTGGAGTCCTCGGTTGCGACACTGGTAGAGGTCATTAACCTCTATACGACTTTTGTCGAAGCACTTCACGCACTACACTGCACTACACAAAGCCTACTGTTGTTGCTGCAGCTGCTTTGGCATTTTTTCAGGCAGGGTACGAGAGTGGAAATGTGGATTTAGTTTATTGGCTTTAGCCGGAAAAAAAATTAAAGATTTGTTCGCCGCAGCGATGAGGTAATCGGCCTACGCCAAATAAAAATTAGAAAAAAAAATAAGGATAAAAGGGTGTCCCCTTCTTTTAGTCAGATAAGTCTTCTGGTACATTTTGTAGGGTTTAAGGGAAGTAACATTGAAAGTACCCCTGATATTTTGACCAACAGGGTACACTAATAAATAGGAATTCTTCCTAGGGCAGCTAGCAATCCGATACGGGCCTTCATATAAATACTTAAACTTCCTAATTTCTTTGTTTACGCTAGAGGACTTATAATGAGTCTGCGCCAGTACCAGATCACCCGGCTTATAGTCGATTGCTTCCCTCTTTGATCATGCCGCTTCTTCCTCCTCTGAGCTCTCTTCTCATCTGCGTTGAACTGTCTTAATCAACTCTTCACGGTTCGCACTTGACGCAGGTTGTAGGAAAATCTACGGAATTCCGTTACAAATACGGAGTGCTTCTCGCCCCACGACTCTCCGCCGCCAGAACATGATCTTCCCGCGGCACTACCGGAGGTAGAATCATGTGGTATGTCATTAAGGATCATGCTCCAGCCGCCAACAGTGGCTCAACGTCCAAGGCGCCATCTCTGATGGTGGTCTGTGCAGTAACACCGAAACCACCTCCCTATTTCTCTCATTACTCGTTCAGAAACATTACTTTGAGGGTGATATAAGGAAGTTCGCACTACCTCTATCCCGACTTGCTCCAACCTCTCGGTCCATTTACTGCTACAAAATTGAGGGGCGTTATCTGAGACAACCCTCCTAGGTTTTCCAACCTTCGGTACGAAATCGTTTAAAATTTTATTTGCCATCAGCTTGGCTGTAGCCCTCTTCAACGGGTACAATCTGACAAATTTTGAAAAAACATCAATTACGACCAGTATCTGTGTCACTCCACCTCTAGACTTAGGCAGTGGGCCATACACGTCAACTGCGACTAACTCCAATACATTTTCAGGTAAAATACACTTCATCTCTCCTCTCCTCAACACATTATCCACCTTCGTCCTCTGACATAGGTCACATGTGGACAGTAGCTTTGCTATCCTCCTCGCCATATTAACAAAATAACAGTGTTCCTTGATGATTCGGTGACATTTACCAGGCCCAAAGTGACCGTAACTCAAATGATGATGGTTAATCAAGCTATCTACAACTTTTCTGGTATCCACAATTTCCAGTCCTTACTTATTTCTGAATTTCGCTGAAAGACTACGTCTCTATGAACACAATAATATTTTGATAATTTTCCCTGGTAGTTGGGTTTTAAAATTTCTTCCTTTACCTCTTTAATCACTTCATCCTGCTCCTGTAAGGTCTTCATATTCTTCAGTAATTTTACAACTTCATTTTCTCCTGTCACCCCATGAATATAATGAATGTGTGCTTCTTGTGCTGGCTGAATATTATTCTTCCCTTCGACTAAACCGACAGGTAAACGTGAGAGGCAGTCTGCTACCAGATTTTCTGCACCAGGTCGGTATCTAATTTCAAACTCAAATTCCTGCATTAGTAAGGCCCACCGGGTCAGCCTCCCGTGTACCAACCTGCAGTTCATCAAAAAAGATAATGCCTTATGATCTGTGTATATCACGGTTTTTCTTCCTAGAAATAGTGCTCGAAACTTCTGGAAACACCATATAATAGCAAGAGTCTCTTTTTCTGTGGTATTATAGGACAATTCATGTTGATTCAACATTCTACTGGCAAATGCAATGGTTCTCTGCTCAATTTTCCCTCCGACCTTGACTTCTTGAAAAACCTGTGCACCGAGTCCGTAGTGAGACCCATCCGTGGCCACACACATGTCTAAGTTCCAGTCCGGGTGTGCTAACACAATCTTTTGTGACAGCTCTCGTTTAATTCTATTAAAATCCTCTTCACAACTTTCAGTCCAATTCCAAGGGGTCCTAGCCTTCCCAAGATCTCTGAGGTGCACACTATTCAGTGCCTGTCCGGGTATGAACTTTCTGTAATAACCGCACAATCCCAGAAAACTTTTTAATTGAGTCTTAGTAGTTGGTCTAGGGAATTTATTGATCGCCTCTACTTTCTTGTCTTCAACGGTTATCCCTTCAGGCAGTATAACATGCCCCAAGAAATTCAATCTTTTCCTCAAAAATACACATTTCTTAATTTTTAAAGTCATTCCTCCCTTTTTCAAAGCAGTAAGCACTTCTCGTAGTGTCTCAAGATGCTCTTCTAAAGTTCGTGACGCAATAATTATGTCGTCGACATAGTGTGGATTTTGTCTCTCAATCGCCTTCCTAACACCTGATCAAGTGCCCTTATAAAATTGGCTACAGCGTTATTCAATCCGAAAGGCAACACACGAAAATGAAAACATTTGCCTTCAAACCGGAAAGCGGTATATTTCCTCGAAGCTTCATCAATGGGTACTTGCCAATAGGATGCTGTTAAATCCAAGGAACTCATGTATTTGACACCATGAAATTTTTGCAAGATATCGTCGACTGGTAATGGATGGTCTCTTTCAGTAACCAGAATTTTATTAAGCGCCCTTGCGTCCAAAACTAGTCTTATTGATTTATCAGCTTTGGTTACTGCGACCAAAGGGTTTACAAATGCACTATTTGATCGTTCGATCACACCCCATTCTAACATACGATCTATCTCCTCTTGTGCCTTGCTTTTCAGCGCAAAGGGAATAGGATAAGGTTTAACAGTAAATGGCGTGTCGTCCTTGACCTTGAAGTGGCACTGATATCCTTTAATTAAGCCAGGTTTATCTGAAAATATCTCTTGAAACTCGTTAATAATTTCCTGCACCCGCACTTGAGCTCACCTGTATGATATGTACAACTGGTAAGGCGAAGGGGCGAGGGAGATATTACTAATGACATTTCATCAACATCGGTTCACACGAATAATCGTGGAGAACTTTGATTTCTATTGAAGTATGAATAAATTTCTTGGAATATACTGTTTATGCTTTTAGCTTCAAACGGTGTTTTTGAATCATTGCCAATAATGATGCATCGTTCGTTACCGATCAGTTTGTCAAGACGGACAAAAATATGAGTTGACCATACATCAATTTCCTGGATACGGAAATACTCATAACCGCATCTTTACCAAGCTAATAAACTTTGCCTTGGTGTTAACATTTGTTTATTTTTTCATATTTACTTTTTCTTCACTTTTTTTCCCAAAGTATTCTTTAAGGTAATTTATTAATTGAACAATTTTAAGAATGGCACTGTTAGTGAAGTTGAACCAGTTAATTACAAAAAAATTACACACATTACAAACTAAGATATGGTATTAATAGATATTGATTTTGTTAAGATATTTGTTAATAATTATAAGGTATGGCTTGGTAATAATGAATCCATAGGTTTGGCCAGGTTATGTCAACTTTCTGGCTGCCCGGTATCAGAATCAAACTTAATAACTTAAATGAAATTATAAAAAATACGTCCAATTTTAAATTATAGTTTTGTTATATACATCCTCAAAATCTGTAGAGTTAAAATCAATTTAAAAATAAAAATAAAAAATAAAAAATCAAGGAGTAGGAATTCATGTAATATATCTTTACTTAATAAAACATTCAAAACAATCTTTCCCTTTGTCAGTAACAGTACTTAAATGTGCAGAGTCATTTCCCTGCTGTACGATACTTCTGCCTTATTTAGAATATTTTATGACGCAGTTCGTATAACATTACCAATGTGAGAATATCAAGCAGAAGTCTATTTACAGCTGTCTTGTTCCCTCGCTTCTCTCCTGCGTGCCTCCGTATGAGCGTCTAGACTTGTTTTCCTGTCTGCTGGTGATTGTGTGTGTCTGAAGAGTGCTCAGCCACTCGGGGCTGTAATTCGTTAGAGTAAACAGTCCTTCCTGAACGGCGCTATCCCGCAGGGCTCCGGCTGATTAGTTCAACGAAGTTAAGAGGTAACTGGGCTTCTCTCCTGTGTTGGGGGTCATGGGAACTACGGTCACCATCAAGGAAACTTTTCTTTGCAGGGGCTGCACTACGATCAGCCAAAAACGATTTATCGGGGTAAAGGACAAAAGGAAACGATATTTAACTTAATTATATTCTCCATTGTTACAGATCGAAATCGCATCTTTACTTTTGATGTCTCCGACACTGTCTTAGCATTTTTTATCTTGAACACTTTTCTATATATAGGGGTGATATATTTTTTGTAAATGCGATAATCCCAGTTAGATGAATTTAATTAATTAATAACTCAGGTGTGGTACCCCGATATGATTGCATATAGCCATTCCTGTTAGATATACTAATAATTATTAGAAAATACGACAGTTCTTTCAGAAACTGCCTGACAACACAATAAGATGACCTTAGAACGATACCGAAAGCTTACAACACTTTACGAAGACTTTGGTTATAACGATATACAGAATATCACGCTCCTTTTATTAGGTCTCAGTCCATTGAAGTACTATACGTCAGCAAAAAAACTAAACCGCTTATAGGATAACGCTCATAAGATAAGCAGTTGATTTCTTACGATTTCTAAAAATCGCTTTGTGCCACATGTCATATTGTTCCTCTTTCCCTCATATTTCCAACGGCAGCGATTTCAAAACAAAAACGATACACACTTCTTTTTGTGAATAATTTTCCTGCGCAACCAGAATGCACAAGTCAAATTTTTGCCATCAAATCCAACGACTGGATTAGGAGTTATGGGGATAACAAAACAGAAGTATCGGCGTCGAATGGCGCAGTGTTACTTAAAATTAAATTACTGCATGGGATGACGCCTCAGATAGAAATATTAAAAATTCTTATTAAAAAGTCGACTTTTTCAAAGACTCAGTTTTATGTGACGAACAAATAGAAGAAGATGGAAAGATGATACAAAATTAGGGGAAATTACACAAGTTTCGAAGATTTTCTAATATCTCTGATGGCCACTTATGCAGAGGTATTTAAACAGAGTTGCGTAACGGCAGCGAAAAATAGAAATGTACTTTATTTAACAATACACCATTGTACCTGGGACAGAGAAATGTTTATTGTACGAGGCAACGTGTATTAGCTTTATGCAACTGATTTACCATTTTGCCTAGTTTCAGTATCACCCCTCGAGAACACAATCTTCTGTGATTTAAGGCTTGTTCAAATAGCGTTTCAGCTGATATAGATCGTCAGTGCTTGCATTGGATACAGGTAAAAGTGATGACTCCCTTGTTGCTATGCCTCGCACATACGATTTCGTACCGCCTTTCTTAATTGTAGATGCTGAGGGTTGGAACTTAGACTTTCATTCTGACATGAATGGGTACGATAATTTACACACTTCTCTGTATATTTCCTAGAAATAAGACGTCTTATTCCATAATGGTTGAAGCTTCTTCTTTGTTTATTAAATCTGCTGAACAATGTTTCATTTCAGTTGTATACGATAAATGCCCAAATGGCCAACACTGATCTACAAAATGTAATGAAAAGAATGGCCGTAATGCATATGTGTTAAATACAGAGTGTTTTGCAAGTTTTGCATAAGAAATTAAAGAGGATGCAACCTACTGTCCCGAATTAACAAAGCAGTACCCATCTGGTTGACGAATCATTGTCAAGTGTCGTATGCTCTTACTACAGTCAATTTGCGGAAGGGTATGCGAGTGTTGGATTTAAGTACTAGTGATAGGATGATTCATGATTATTGTCAAATATCATGTCTCCTTCGACGCTGGTAGAGTGCAGAAGGGCAGAAACTTCTTCGATCCCCGGGCTTCAAATCAACTAAATTTTTCCATTCGCCATGTATAGATACAGCACATTAGCGAAATGAGCGTATATGGAATTAACAATAGGATTAACCTTCTATGGATAAACGTATATTGAAGAAAATGCTATACTGTTACTAAACAACAAATTGATTAAAGTATGAAGTTTTTGTGTTTTAGTCAAAGTACCTGGGTGACCGATCTTTGCTCGGAATCTTTCGATTTCTGTTCAGTATGCAAGATTTCATCAAAATCATTAGAGAAGTTTGTGAGAAATTAATTTTATCTATTTACAAGAGTTGCTCATATTATAGTATTGGATTGGACAGATTAAATATATAGACAGTAAAAAAACCTAACCTGAAGGTTGGTTCGATCCTTCAGAAGGAGAGGTAGGACGGCCAGTTCCTTTCCTCTGCGACCTACAATTTAACGGAGATTCCGAACCACAGAACGCCTTAGCGTAGTTCATATGATCAAATACAAATCTTAAAAATTCTTGCTCAAACCGGGATTTGAACACGGAATCGTAGCTCAGTAACCACTTTTTTCCCCACTAATTACATTTGAGCTGTCAGACCGCTCCATATTTGTTATACAGTCAATATATTTCTTTCCTACTTACATAAAATATTTTACAATTAAACTGGTAGTATTAAATGATAACCAGTTACTGTGCAAAGTACGGATAGTAGATAAAACTGTTAATTCGGGTTGAAAATACGGCTGGCTGCTTCCTTGGCATTTTAAGGAAAAGTGTACCCGAAAGCTGTGAAATATGTAACAAAGTAGTAATTAGCGCCGAAACTTACGATTACGCACATTGCATACTTATCGGCCTGTGACGATATTATAGTTAGAATTATGTAATGCAGCCACCGGGGATTCTACGATAACCGTGGTGCCGTAATTTGATGATGGATTCGTATTGTGGTAAGGGGGCCTTGGTGGTCATGAATATTTATGGTTAATAATTATAAATTAATTGTTAACATTATTAAAGGGGGTTTTGATTTTAATTTTATGAATGAGTGAAAATATGGATCCTTGCAAGAATCTCGACGTTATTCGGAATACAGGAAAACTGTCACAATATGACATTTATTTTGTTATCATTGGTGATTACAAGTCTGAGCGAATTTACCGTTAACATTAACACAAATTGAAAAAAATCATAAAAGCAACGCTCAGAGGTACAATTAGCCATCATGAGCAAGCAAACTATTGTGTGTTTACTTTTAAATCCATCTCAGAATTAATACGCAAGAAATAATGATATTTGGAAACAATGTACAATACAAGTTATGACGACCTCAGACATGGCTATCATAGTACTGTGACTTTACGTTTAAATTAATCAGGGCGCCACGAATGAACAAAATGCCATTCGAAAATTACTAGTCCTGCCTAATTTACGCCGCTAGCTCAGAGGGTTTTTAGTTACAAAGTTAGAACATGGATCTTTCCTCTCAAAGACGCTTAAGGGTTCAGTTTCACGGAATGGACAATCAGATGGCTTGGTCGTAATAATTTACCATTGTAGTTCAGCGTCTGATGTCTGATATCTGCGGTATTCGGAGATGACCCACGGTGTGTGAGACTGTCTCACAAGGCGGCTACAGGCACGTCCGATGTGGTAATGCGCATCATCGCATTACTGGCTGTGTCGCCGTGCAAAAACTGCTCCAGCAAGTCGGCAGCGTCAGTTTTCCGACACCAGGAGTCGTACTGCAGCAGTTAGCAAGAAAAGTCAACTTTCGGAGTCCGCCACAGACTATAATAGAAAGAAGCTCGTCGCTCTTCTATCTGCGAGGAAACCTCTGGCTCCGCCCCTTGCAGTCTCGAAGATCACATTTAACAGAAAATTCCAAGGATTTGTCCAGCAAAACCCTTTTCACCAACTTCCTGTCGCCGTGGCTCGGGAAGGACACGATTAGCTTCAAGCCTACACAGCTCAATAATTCTTTAATATTCGTTGCAACAAGATACACTGAATGTTCACCATTGCATTACAGTCCTCATTTGGAATCTTGGGTACTTCAGGGAATTAGTAAAAAAAACTATCTAGGTGGTCGCCCAAGATTTATGAAAATTACTCTAAGATGATTTATATAATAAAAAATGCACATTAGAATGTAGTGACAGTGTTACATTATAGTATGTAACTCGATGAGACAAATTGAAAGTAAAGAATAATTTTTTTTGATATCTCACTTCTTTCTCGAGATATCGTATCTCAAAATGGACGTGATTAGCTTGAAATGCGGCATGGACCAGAAAAAAATTTCGCCATAGCCAAATTTGATGATGAATACGTATGTAACTCGACGAGACAAATCGAAAATGAAGAATATATTTTCTTGATACCTCACTTAGTTCTCGAGATATTTTATCTCAAAATTGAGGAGGTTAAGGTGAGATCCAGCCTGGACCAAAAAAAATTCTATCGAAACCACTATGTCTACACGGCATAAATGCACTATAGATGTTTTATTTTCTTCCTAGTTGTTGTCGTTGGGTTGAAATACGACTTAGATCAGAAGAAACGTCACTAAAAGCACAAGGAAACATACTTATTACTGATTTTTGACATGCTATATCTCGAAAAGAAAGGGAGATATCCAAAAAAAAAAATCTTTTTATTCAATTTGTTTCGTTGAGTTCTGTAAGAATTAATCATCAGATTATGGCGCTACGCTAATGATAGAAATGCTTAGCCACCTTATTCACTCAAAAACCATGATACACCTTAGAATATTAGTCTTCATGCAGGTCCAGGCTGCATTTAAACCTAGCCACACCATCCGATAATACAACTCCTTCAAAATCAACACATTCATGGTAAAAATGACTGCTACATGTCGGCTAATACCGCACGTTACCCGACCATTTGCACTGTATTACTCTTGTCTTACCTGTGTTGTCAACATCGCGTACATTTTTTCTGTAATACTAATGCCTAAGGATTGCGTTAATCACTTTTTCATCCCGAAATAACAATTTTTTGTACTGGCCGTACTTTGCACAGCATCCTGATAACCATTTTTTACAATTCAGTAATATTGATGTTTGTGTTAAATACACATGCGGTCAAAAAGTAAAGGATGATTACATAATACCTGCTAATATTATTTTCAAAGAAGTTTTGTAGAGTAAAGAATCTTATTTTTAAATGTTTTCACGGGTCAACTAGTATACAAGGCTTCCTATGCATTTACAACAACCAAAGATAAAACAGTAGAAACCACGTGGCGTTAGAATTTTTTTTTTTTTTTAAGTTTGAAAAAATAGCATTTGACAAAGCCAGTGTCTATTTTGTAAATATTTACTTTTTAAATGTTTTACAATTAAAATGATAGTATTTAATAATAATCACTTTTTACAATTCAGTAATATTGATGTTTGATATACGGTCAGTATTATTTCTTTAATTTTTTTTTTTTTTAAACTGCTTAACGTCTCTTAACAGCTAGGTCTCTAGAGACGGGAAAGGATGGGGGGCAAGGAATGGGAAGGAATTCGGCCATGGCCTTTTGAAGGAAGCACCCCGACATTTGTCTGGAGTGATTTTGGAAACCATGAATAACCAAAATCTGGATGCCTGGACGGGGATTCGAACCGGCGCACAGTGGGGCGAAATCTCAAAAACCTGGTCAAAATATGGAAACGTTATCCAAGTTTAATGAAACTTTATACAAAATCGGTTTTGAGCACGCTGATTACGATATGTCAAAATTGCAAAAAAAAAAAAAAAAAAAAAAAAAAAAAAACTAGAGAATCCAATATGGCGGATTAAAAATGGTCTAAAAATGTTTCACTTGTGATACAAATTTGTATACAGGGTTTAATAAGTTCGCTGATACCGATTCCAATGTTAACAATGCAAAAAAGAACAAATGGCGGATTCAATATGGCAGATTAAAAATAAAAAGGGTTAGAATAAAAACACGTTTCAAAAATTGAAAAATGTTTGAATTATAAATTTTTGTAGATAGAAATGTGGTGTACTATATATTCCTATTTCCTTTCGTATGAAGCCAACTTTATCGTCGCTCTCGTTAGTTGGACCAGCAGATTCTGGAGCAATAAAATATAACTTGTATTAGCCTTTTATATCCCATAAAATCTATTTAAAAGTAACCCCATACATACAGGTATTATTAAAGATTATTTAAAAAGAGTACGTTAATTTCGTCTGGTATTCTTCAGTATATCGCATTAATTAAGTTAATTTCGCCAATAACAGACTAAGTTGTAACCAAAAATTTCGTACACTTATAGATGTATCCAACTCTAGTGGACTTAGCTATGCGAGATTTGGAAGAACAATGTTTTAAACTGCTAGATTTTGAAATGATGTGTTATTTCAGATATGTAGATGATAGTTTTATAATAATAGGCCCTACCAAAAAACAAAATTGATTATACTTTAAATATTTGTAATAACTATGACAATAACTTACAATTTACACATGAAATTGAAAAAGAGCAAAAGCAAATACCGGTAAACTGCAGATAAATTAAGCTGCACTAATTGTGGAATAGCAGTTTATAGCAGATTTTTTTTTTTTTTTTTTTTTTTTTTTTTTGTTGAGATTTTAATAGATATATATTAGACAATGAAGTTAAAATAAGGTTCGTTGTGGGACTCTGTGGAACGTTTTTCATTTTTTAAATAGAAAAATAGAAATTAACTGTTCAAATTTATTTAAAAATTATTTATTAAATAAATAACTTTAAAATGTTTTTTATGTATTTGTAATACATGTAAACATTGTACTCACCATCACGATCTCAGTCCATTTTGAATGATGAAAATTGCTCAAAACTGAAAACTTTTACACCACTTCAAAGTAACGGTTAATTTACTTCCTTTGTATCTTGCAATAGTTGCTCGCTCAACGGTCACCTTTCAAATGATGTACAGCATCTGCGTCAAGCCTCGGACCTATTCTAATCCTGAAGTTAGACACTTTGGGAGTCAGTCTACCCAGCTGTATACTTAAAATTCCCTAAATAAAAACTTTATTTTTTCACTTTTGGCCAGCTTTTTGAGATTTCGCCCCACTGTGGGCGTCCTACAGAATGCGAGAAGAGAACGCTAACCGTTACACCACCACCCTCGGTTTTTGTAAAGTATCACTTCTGACAAAGCCAATTTTTAAAAATCTCCTTTTTAAATATTTTACATTTAAACATGTAGTGCTACTATTCCTCCGAAGAAATGTATGCAAGAAATGTTCGTTTGAATGTATGAGTTCCTTGAAACCAAAGAGAAAATATTAGTAGGCTTCCTGGTACCTGGATCGTCTACGAGATGGTGTCAGAGCTGTTTTCGAGATACCAAGAGAACAAATTACTCGTATTTTGTAAAATTGGGTTTTTGCAGGGAACACAACTATTTAGATATACTTAAAAAGCAAAATGTTATCTAAATATGAAATTTCTTCCAAATCGTTAGAGCCGTTTCAGAGATCCAACATATATATTTATAAACAAGAAGTGCTCGTTTAAAGAGATAATAATAGATTTGTTATATGACGCCAGTATTATCAGCCGAGAATAAGAAGCATGATTATGATACATTACAAATTTTCCTAATAACACAACAAAAACGAATTGAAGTGATGTTTACATTATGGTCTAATTCTATAGTACCACTTTAATTTATAAAGTTTAAATTCCGTATTTATGTAAGTAAGACGAACGTAAGAATGGAGACTTTTCCCGTCGTATACTTATAAAACACGTTTCAGGCAGTACATTCCGGAAGATTTAATTTCAAGACGACTGTATACGACAAATTTTATTACAGCTGGAGCTAGTTAATCTACTTCAGCTAGTGAAAGCATTCGGGTTAGTGATGACCACCACGTTTATCCAGTTTTGTCTATTCAGGTTTTTTCTTAAAGAAAATAAACACCACGTCAAGTGCAAATTACTCTTGTGCGGTAAAGGTTTAGTACACGCATCACGTATTAAAATGAGTTAATCAAGAAAGCATTTTAAGATCTCTCTGAAATTACTTTGAAAATAGTGATTTTTAGATACATTTCATTATTCGTTTTGCAAGAGAAGACATTCAGTTAAAAAAAAAAAAAAAAACACTAGAATATTTTAGAACAAGAGCATAGTTCTCAAAAACTTACTCTCACCACAAATTTACTATCCGAATCATGAAATTCTCTATTGTGTGATACATAATATCATTCTTAAAAAAAATATCTGCTGAAGTGTAAGATTTGTTAAAATTAATCAATTGATTATTCTGGTAATACCATAAAATCCAGGAAGATCATTACATTTTTCACGTAAACTTAAAAGACTACGTATCACTGTAAATTTTAAAAGAATTTTCGAATTAGTATTTTAGGAAATAAATGGGGGATTAGATTAGTTATGTTTTTTCGCCAAAATTTTGTGCAATGTGTGGAATGAAAAAGACATTCCAAACTTTCGGCGAGGTGACCTTTCATTTAAAACCCTCGGAGTATTATCTAAAGGATATTTCTCCTTAGTCTGTCACTAAGCTCTTTCCAATTATTCTCACTTGCAATGATTTTTCCAAATTTTATGTCAAAATGGTTTAACGTTAGTTAGAACTAAGGGCACATCATGTCCTAGACTCCTAGGGGATACAAAAAGAAATAAATTCGCATGTCGTTAGACTTAATTGATTACGTTCCACTTTCCTGATTTAACCATGACCAGATGATCGACAAATAAATAGTTTAGGGCCACATCATGGAAATGCTAAGGTGCTGCTACATTATCGAAATTATTGTTATATTCAGTAATATCTTCTCTCATTACTGACAGTATTTCTCAGATTGGCATGAGTAGTGCCATTTGGTTTCATTCCCAGACGCCTGATGCCATCTCATTCATACACTTGATAATAATTAAGCGCGGTACACTTATTTCAAATTCTTCCTTGTAAAATTAAATCTCTTTAACAAGGATGCTTTTGCGGCTCCTACAGATCTCACTGAAGTTCTTAACATTAGCTGCTTGGGATAAAGACTTTGTGCACTGGAGCAGCAGCGACACGGCTCGTGTTTCCAACAGAGGGAAATAAATTACTCCTCACACTGTTTACCCAGTCTATAATCTCAAATTCTAACTTCGAGCAACAACATTGCCTTTGTCGGATTATTGTTCTAAGAGTTTCGAATTGTCTCTTGCATAGCGGCTGAAAGTTTCAACGAAAATAGCATGGTATAAAGTTTTAAAAATTAGGTATTTATTAGTCATTAAAGCTATTTATTGTAGACCCATGAAAATGACGTTTTTCAGCGTTTTTTTAAGTGAAATATTAATACTATCAGAGAAATAAAAAGTTTCAAAATAAATATTTTTCCATCGTCATTAAGTGACCATAAATTACTATATCAGAGATATAATCTTTATACTACGTACTTTAACGCGTACTTTAACACGTTTAGTGCTGTTTAAATGATTTTATCACCAATTAGTTGTTGGATAGCTGACTCACGGGTTACCTGATGAGCGTAAATGAATAAAGATCCAGAAATGACTGCTTCAAAAACTAAAAAACGTCTGAAAGTATTTCAGACTCCCATATAAACCATTTAGACAGAAATATTAGTTTAATACGTTTATTTCCAACACAAATATGTGTCACTGCCAACTCACTGGACTCACCAATCCGTAAATGTCCGCTTCAGCCGTTCAGTTTTAAATGGTTCTCTTACTGTTGCATTTTCAATAATATTTTCCAATCCATAACATAGACTGATGAACCAAAACATTATGATTAATGCCTACAGCAAAAATGAATACCGTCTGCCAAAGCTGTACAATCGTAGAAGAGACGCACTTGGTATTGTTTAATCAATCTACCGATAGTACGTGTGACAAATGGGGAAATTCACTGACAAGTGACTGACGGAGGGAAGATTGTTACGGCCTGGCGCAAGGGTACAAACATCACTGAAACGGCGAGGCTGGTCGGCAGTTCGCGTGCTACCATACAAAGCATCTATGGAAAATGGTTGATGGAAGGTGAAGCGGCGAGTAGGCGACAAATTGGTGATCGTCCTCTCCTCATCACAAAACGTACAGTTCTGAGGCTTGTCCGCTCTGTAAAGAGGGATATAGGCGATATGGGTGAGATCTGTTGGCAGAGTACAATGCTGGTGCGGGTACAATTGTTTTGAGCATACCGTTCAGCGTTCATTGTTGACTATATGGCTCGGCAGCAGACAGCTCTTGCGTGTTTCTCCTATAAAGCCAACGACATCATCAATTACGGTTTCATTGGTCACGAGATCATCTAGATTTGGTGGTGAATAAATATAAATGTGTCTCCCGGTCTGATGAATCGCGGTCTTGTTGCGCCAAGTCGATGGTGGTGTCCACATACGTCGTCTTCCAATCGAACAGCTGTTCGATATATGAATTACGCCAACGAGGCAGACCGATAAGGGAAATATTATGCTATGGCAGAGCCATAATAAAACAGCGCGGGGCCCGTAGCAAATGTGAGGAAGAGGCCCTTGGTTTTCGCCGTCCAGTGCAGTGGTAGAGTTGACAAAAGGTCGCCCACCTGGTCTGAGGGGGAGGCCCCAGGAAGGCGCGGGACGCCTAACATTTGGTAACTCTTGCTACGTGGTTAATCCGGAACTGTGCTATGGAGAATATTCATCTGGACTTTCATGGTTCCTGTTGTAGTGATCGAAGGCGCCATGACAGCTGTGGACCACAAGAAAATTTTTGAGGACCTCCTGCATCCATTCATGCCTAATGCCTTCCGCGGCGACAATGGCATCTTCCAGGAGAATAGCTGTACGTATCACAAGACCAGAATCGTGCTACAATGGTTTAAGGTGAATAATAGAAACTCGCGTTGACGACTTGGCCACCAAATTTGCCTGATCTCAACACGATAGAACACATTTGGGACGCTATCTGCTACCAGTTCCGCACCCACAAACGACTACACCGAACATTTGGACTTTTGAATTTATTTAATGGTTCTCGTGGATAATCGCCGATTACGAAAAAAATACTATTCGACTCCCGACAATTGAATACGAGCGCTCTTACAAAATGAGAAACCAGAGGGCGAATAAGATTCAACACTGATTCCCTAAATACAGTATCGACGGAACACCTCTTATACTTCGCATCTAAATTAGAATAAGTGATCAAAACATTTATCTTCCTTCAAAACCGACGCACTGACCAGTGACCCGATCTTCCAACTTCGTCCCAACAGCGATGTTCAAAATCTATACTATTATATATCTGTAAGCAAGCTGCGTGTGTCTTTTTTACTGAAACGGGTATCGCGCAATAAGTACCGCAGCAATTTGGATGTGGTTTTCAAGTTTTTAGAGCTAATGTTGCCAGTCAAAATCTGGGAAAATAGCTAATGACTTATGTGTACCATGGGAAGGATCAAAAATTAAAAACCTTTATATTTTGAAAATTGTGGGCTGCCGATCATTATACACTTCAGACGCGCACTCCTCTCACAAAACTTTGGATTCAGTTTTATTTTTTACTTTTGTTACTCAGTTTTCTGGACCGCTGTGCTTAAAATAAAAGGAATTCGCGAATTAAACTTAATAAGTATTGACTTGCATCGCAACAGGTAAGTTAATATGCGAAATGCGTTAGATTACTATGTAGTGGTAGACATATATTATCTCTGGTAGACACTTAACAGGTTGTCTCTGGAACAATATGTCTGTGGTCAATAAACGTTGTACATTAATAAGGCAATATTTCTTCTTTACATATCATTATGGTTAAGAAAATCAGTTTTTTTTTTCTCGAAGAAAGATGTATGAAAAACAGCTACCATAAATATCAACAGGTAACAATACATTTTCCCCACAATGACTTGTGCGGAACTTTCCATATTTCTACATACGTTACTCGATTAATATGTACTTTGTGGCTATAAAGTGCAAATATTCGTCAGTAATATCGCCGAAGGAACGTGTGTACAAATTTTGGCTGCTGTTCAAACCACGGCTAGTAAAATAAAGTTATTTCTATTAAAAGTATCATAACCCAGATTCTGCAATGTTTATCGCCATATGTGCTTTGGGTTAATGATGACAGCAACATGGAACGAGTGAAACTAAAAATCAATTAAGCATCTTAAAACGTTATGCCACACCGCGTAAATAACAATAAAACTAAATACATCATGCCTTATGATCTAACAAAGCGAGTCAATTGTCATTCTGGCCCAGGCTGCGTTTCAACCTAACCACTAATTTGACTTATGATTACGTTTGTATATCATAGTTTCTGTCTCATCCGCATTGATACATTCGCTGTATCGTGATCGATTCTTGAAACTTTGGAATTACTTACATGTGGCTGAAATAACCACGTTAATAATATGTTGCCACTGAAAACGAAGGAAATTAATAAAAATAATTCTTAACGTGTGATACCGCGTAGGATTAGTTTTAGTCCGCCTAAATCTTTATTTTAAAGCAGAATAACTGATCGAAGCAACATATCGTCAAAATAAAAACAATTTCCAATCAGAAAAAAATATGCTGTTATGACTTATGCTCTAACAAAGCGAGTGAATTTTCAATCTGGTCCAGTCTGCATTTTAACCTAACCACAAATCTGGCTATTTATTCTTTTCGTAAATCATAGCTTCTGTCACAACCGCATTAATACATTCACTGATATCGATTCTTGAAACTTTGCAGTTACTTACATGCGGGTGAAATAACGGCATTAGTAATTTGGTGTCATTGAAAACGAAGGAAATTAAAAATAAATCGTAACGCGTAAGATTAGTTTTAGTACGTGCCATTTTAAAACATAAATAATTGATCGAATCAAGATGTCGTCAAAATAAAACCAATATTCAATCAGAAAAAAAGATTCTATTATTATTATTAATAAAGAAAACTGCTATATATATAAATATATATAAATTTACGGCACCACGGTTATCGTGAATTTTTCCGTATCCGAATTTAAAAATAAGTATTTTTTTTTTTTTTTAGCCAAGTTAAATATTACAGAAATAATATGTTTGGTTATGTCCATAGCTACATTCTCACCAAAGCTTATGCTTAGCTATGTCATCCCAGCCAAAGTTTACACATAAAATCGCAGCAAAGGTTTATACTTAGTGCTTATAATTTCAGCTGTGTTAACTATTATATATCGATATAAATTTGCGGCATCACGGTTATCGTGCAGTCTTCCATTATTTAGCTAAGTTAAATTAATATAAATAAGTTAATATTTTTCATTACCACCAGAGAAAACATCATTACCAAAGTTTAAACTTATCTACATTTCAATCTAACTACTTTAGTTCTGAAATACCGTGAAGGAAAATGGCTCGAAATGAGGATAGTTGTATAAAAGCCTTTAAGAAAAAAAATACATGTTATTACTCATGGATTAGGAATGTATTTATATGGTATTAAAAATGGGGATTCTACGATTACCGTGGCGCCGCAATTTGATGATGGATTCTTATGTAACTCGACGAGACAAATTGAAAGTAAAGAATAAAATGTTTTGATATCTCGCTTAGTTCTCGATATATTGTATCTCAAAAGTGTGGAGGTTAGAGTGAAATCCGGCATGAACCAGAAAAAAATTCACCGAAACCACTATATCTACACGGTGGAAATGCTCTATAGGTGTTTTATTTTCTTCCTAGTGGTTGTTGTTAGGTTGAAATACAGTCTGGATCAGAAGAAACACCACCAAAATCACAAAGAACTATACCCATAACTGATTTTTGACATGCTATATCTCGAAAACCAAGCGAGATATAAAAAAAAAAATCATTATTTTCGATTTGTTTTGCCGAGTTCTATAAGAATCCATCATCAGATTGTGGCGCCATGGTAACGATAGAACTGCCTTAAAAAATCATGCGAGTGATCTAAGTACATTCGTTGCTGCAATACTATCGTAGGCGGTGTAGATAGTTTTGAATTAACGGCCATTACTATCGCAGACAGTAACTTTCGTTTAGCGTTATATCTAAGGTACATTTCTTTTTGCTATAACACGCACTTTATGTCTTCAGGAAATTTCTGACTTGAAGGATTATTTATTCTCAGTACGCCCTTACTGGAATGTTAGTGATAATGTTTCACGTAGCTTTAGTTTCTTATATTTCATATATTATACTGTGTTAAAGTACTACAAAAAAAAAAAAAAAAAAAAAAAAAAAAAAAAAAAAAAAAAAAAAAAACCTTTTGAACATTAATATGAAAACCGCATCTAAGGTAATAACTAAAAGAAAGGATTTAAAAAAAATAATATCTATGCTTCTCTGCATTTATATTTGACACTAAAATAAAAAGAAAACATTTTTTTTGGAGGGGTGGGGTGGGGGAGGCTGTTTACTACTGGCACTAATCATTTGAAATTAGGATTAACTGCTTCGTTATAATATCCTCTTCACGTTTTGCACTCTCCTTTTTCGGAAAAGTTACCACAAATTAAATTAAAAATACCAAAATATGAGAGAGACACCCAGCTATTAGATGGCACTGTAAAATGAATGAAAATCTATTGAAATGTTGGTTAAATCCTTTATTGTAATGTTTTCTTGCCGTTTATGCTTCTCTCCGTTGTAAAAAGTTGCACGAAATTAACAAATAAAAAACATTTGTCCGAGATGTAGTAGGCCCTACAAAAACGATTGCCATCTTAGAATCGATACAAGCGATCGGAGACAAAGCATTGCTTCCGTTGTAAACAAATACCAATTTTTTTAGATGGATACCACAGAACGATTTTTCCAATCATTTTTTTTCTTGGTCTAGGCCGAATTTCAACCTAATCATGACTTTTATGACAAAACGAGACTGTTTAAGTTGATATGATCCCTGTGCCGATAATTTTTGTGTCATTTTTACAGAGCTGGCAACATTACGCAGTTGCGCAAAGTCTCATATTTCGGCATTTTTAACATAAAGTATGGCAATTTTTCCGAAGAAGGAGAGTGTAAAACGTGAAGAGAACATGTTGTGGAGGCAGATACTTCAAATTTCAAAAGGTTAGTACCAGTTTCGGATTGGTGCAGAAAGAGGCAGACTACCCGATTTCTACACATTTCAAGATCTGCGCGTATAAAGCAGCGGGTAAATGCTAGTATATATATATAATAAAAACAGATTGGAGAAATCCCGTAAATAGCCCTACTACTTTCTGGCCATTGCTAATGAAGCCCAACGGAAATGTGAAAAGAAATTGACTATTTTTTGTTTATCGTATTGTAAAAATGCACATACTAATACCAAGAGTTAAATTCATATATACAGGGTGTTACAAAAAGGTACGACCAAACTTTCAGGAAACATTCCTCACACACAAACAAAGAAAATATGTTATGTAGACATGTGTCCGGAAACGCTTACTTTCCATGTTAGAGCTCATTTTATTACTTCTCCTCAAATCACATTAAACACGGAATGGAAACACACAGCAACAGAACGTACCAGCGTGACTTCAAACACTTTGTTACAGGAAATGTTCAATATGTCCTCCGTTAGCGAGGATACATGCATCCACCCTCCGTCGCATGGAATCCCTGATGTGCTGATGCAGCCCTGGAGAATGGCGTATTGTATCACAGCCGTCCACAATACGAGCACGAAGAGTCTCTACATTTGGTACCGGGGTTGCGTAGACAAGGGCTTTCAAATGCCCCCATAAATGGAAGTCAAGAGGGTTGAGGTCAGGAGAGCGTGGGGGCCATGGAATTACAGTACATACTAACGAAACTAAAATGAGCTCTAACATGGAAAGTAAGCGTTTCCGGACACATGTCCACATAACATATTTTCTTTGTTTGTGTGTGAGGAATGTTTCCTGAAAGTTTGGCCGTACGTTTTTGTAACACCCTGTATAATAGAAATCAGATTTATAAACGTATGTTTAAGTTTTTGGTATACTTGATAGACTGATTTGTTACGTTTAGGAAGTCCATTTTGCCCCCGTGTATGCCCTCAGCTACATTCTTCTGTAATGTGGCAGATGGTCTGCTTCCTGGCACGTCAGTCGCTTACAGAAGAGACTATGTTTCACCAGCTTTAGAGTAATTCAGCACACCTTCCACTATAAGTTTTGATTTTGTTCAGACGTATCCACAAACTACGTGGAAAGACGAAGTCCGGTGGTTTTTTTGTGAAGCAGCACGTGTCGTGGTGTTATAAACTTGACTTTTGCAGCCATTCTCTCCTCCAATGTCGAACATGTTGAAGTTATATTCTTACAGATGTTTTGCTGTTCTCATTGAAGAGGAACAGATGTTTTTTTACGACTTTTTCTTCTTTTTGTATTCTTGAATAGGTCGCTTTTCTTTTGAAGCTGCGGAGGTACTCTGTGGTTCATACTAGGTAGCCAGTAGTTTGGGTCAGGCTTTATACTACCTGGTATAATGCGCATTGTGTTGTTGAGTTGATTATCTGCGTTATTAGCATGTGCGCTGTTTATCCCCACAGGGCCTCAGTATACTCCAGTGGAGTGTGCTAATCCGATCACTGAAGCTCACAGTGTAGTCAGAGGACCTTACGTTGTGCCGCAAAGCTTTAGCACAACATTGTTTCTTGTAATGACTGGATATTGATTGTTTCTTGTCTTTATAGTAGCACCCAGTTTTATAAAATGTTCCATGAAACATAATATTCTGTTAAGTGTGGGACCGAGATATTTGAGGTGGTTGTTGTGGTTATTTTCAAAGCTGATTATATGATACCTGCCAATCAGTTTTTTTTATGAAGATGAATGCAACTTAATTGTATTTTCGATGTGCTAGGTTGTAGCCTCCATTTTTTAAAATAATATACCGTTTGTGGTGTACGACTTATTCATTTTGCAATGAAACAGAATAAAATATTGTTTTATGAACATAATTTTAATAACTTTATTGCTAGACTTGTTTAAGTCAGTTTTTAAAATAATAGTGAACACTGTGGTAAATAATTAATATGGAAAATATCCCTTAAATAAGTCGAAATTGAACTTAAATGCACTGGATTGGAATGATGATGTTATGTTTCATGACTTGAAGACCAAATGATGTTAAGAGATTAACAGAGCTTTATAAACTTAGAATTTAATCTTACAGTTTATTTATTGATTGCATAATTAATAATCAAATAACAGATAATTCCCATAAACATGAAAAAAACAAGAAAAAGAGGTGACATGAAATTAATTATTAAAGAAAAACTATGAGATCATTTTAAAAGTTCAGTGATAATAGTAGAAGATAAGAGTTTTTTTTTCTGTACGATTTTCATCACCAAGGCCGTTTATTGGTATTAATGTTCAGTTTCCTTCGAATCTCGGCAGACTAATTACTAAATCGACAATATTACCTTGTTGCGCGGGCAGTTTGCACATCGCTCGCAGATCACTTGATGATGCATGTAACGAGGTGATAATGCATTATTCATACCAGGTCTACGACTTTCAGACATGCTGTTAGGTAGGTAACACCATGTCAAAAATAATAATAATAATAATAATAAACCTTGTCGTAACGATAAGCTGCTTTACTGGACTTGCGGTCGAAATGTGAGTGAAGCTTCTTGCTTCCGAAAAGTAAGTAATACAACTGCACCGGTTGCTGAAATGTAAAGTTGTAAGTGAAGTGAAACAATCAGTTCCGTTTTTTTTCAGTTGTAGCAGATCTTATCATCATTCCCCACTAATCACTGCTTATAATACTTTTCTGAGTTATCATTCTTTATTCAACTCGCGCACTACTCCCTCGAACAATAGGCGTTCCATTGGTTGGTTTATATCACATCTGAAATAGAAAAAAAAATATATATATATATTACAGACCAAGATTTTAAGCAATGAATTATAGCGAATAATTTTTTATAAATTTTATATATGTTCTGAGTTTGTATTACCATTCAATTTCTTTCAAAGCATGTAAGAAGTTTTAGCATAGTGAATAAAACCATCGCAGCTCAATAGATACCTACATTTTGATTGTTTTGACAAATGAAAATGAATCAAATGTTAACGCGTATAAGAAGATGTTTGGCAAATTGCTGACAAGATGAATGAAACTGTGGTGTATCTATCAAGTACGTAGAATAGGTACCAGTACAATAGTCACATCGTGTTTCTGTACTTATTAGTAATCACACTAACGAAATTATTTTGATGTTTCTTTTTGTGTGTGCATATTACAGTGTTGTAAATGTCAGGTCTGGGACCACGCTACTAGATGGCGCCCAGGCGTAGCGTGTATGGAGTAACTACACTCTACACAGTAATAAATGAAAGCTGAGGTGTACTTAAGCACAGCTATTTATTATGCAAGAGGTTGCATACACAAAACAGAACACGCGGTAGCGCGACACAGATAACAAGTTCATACGCGGCACGTGGCTAGCAGCCGACTGGCTCCAAGTAGTACGGTTGTCTCCCACCTGGTCTAGTTGGCGCTCCCGTCGGCTCGATCAGGGCGCCGGCTGTTGGCAAAGAGATGAACCATGGCGTGGTCGATTGCAGGCGCCGACTGGTGGCGAAGATTTGTACTTTAGGCTGGGCAAGGATCCGCCACAACCACTCTCCCCCCAGTGACTTACTCAGGGAGAGTAAGGAACGAGACTCGCTTCTTGCCAACGGTGCTGGTGTCTGCACGAGAACCCCTCGCGTAGGTTCTCATGGGTCGGTCCATTGATGTAGATGTGTGCGTCAGTGCTGGTGGATGTTCTGCCCGGGGGGCGTCGGTCTGGTCGTGGTCTGTTTTGGCGATGAAGGCAGGTTTCAGCATGTCCACTGAGACTGCCTTGTCCTCCCCGTTGATTTTAATCACGAACACTCTGTCACTGATGCGCCTAACGACCTCATGCGGCCCTGTGTAAGGTGGTTCAAGAGGCTTCTTCACAGAGTCTACACGTTTGAAGACATGGGTACAGGTGTATAGGTTTTTCAGTAGAAACAGGCGAGCCTTGGTGTGGTGAGCCGTTGGTGTGGGCCTGGCGGCGCGGATGTGCTCTCGAAACTTCTCCAGGAAGAACTGTGGATCAGCTGGAGTGTCTTCAGAGGTGAAGAATTCGCCAGGCAGTCGAAGCGGCCGTCCCAAAGAGCAGTTCAGCTGGAGAGGCCTTCAGATCCTCCTTGTAGGCGGTGCGTAGGCCGAGGAGAATGGTTGGCAGTAGGTCTGGCCAACGTAGGTGAGTATTGCACATCAAAGCGGCCTTTAACGAACGGTGCCAGCGTTCGACGAGTCCATTGGACTGCGGATGGTACGGCGTGGTGCGAATTCGCTGAGCTCCTATCAGGCGCGATAGTGCGGTAAAGAGAGCTGACTCAAATTGTGGACCTTGATCCGTGGAGATCGTAAGTGGAGTGCCGAATAGACAGATCCATTGTGTATAGAAGGCTGAGGCAACTGTATCAGCCATTATGTTGCTGAGCGGGATGGCCATTGGCCATCTGGTGAAACGGTCAATAATGGTGAGGCAGTACCGGAAACTTGCGACCTGCGGCAGCTCGATGAGGTCCAGGTGGATGTGGTCGAACCGGTTATTGGGAACAGCAATGTTGAGTGGTGTCAGTCGGTTGTGACGGTGAATTTTAGCTCGCTGACACGGTATGCATCTTCGAGTCCATAGGAGTGCATCCCGTCTGATACCTGGCCACACGTAGCGTTCCTTCAGCATCCGGGCGGTGACTCTGCCACTAGGATGCGAAAGCCCATGAACGGCGTCGAATGCCCGTCGCCTGAGATTCTGTGGTATGTAGGGCCTCACTCGATTTTCCAGAACGTTGCAAATTATATCGAGGCCATCAATACGCAGAGACTGCAAGTTGAGTAGTGTTGATTCCCGGAGTGTTGGCAAGCTCTTCATCGGCCATCTGCGCCTGGTGGATCTCCTCGTGGCTGATCGTCGTTGGCATGGAGATGGAGTTTATGCGGGAGAGTGCATCGGCCACGACATTGTCTTCACCCCGTGTGTGGACAATCTCAGTGGTGAACTGTGAGATATAGTCCAGGTGGCGTAACTGGCGTGGAGATGCCTTCTCCGGTCGCTGCGAAAAGGCATACGTGATGGGTTTATGGTCTGTCTGGATGACGAAGTGTCGGCCCTCAAGAATGTGCTGAAAGAAACGAATGGCCGCATAGATTGCGAGAAGCTCTCGGTCGTATGTGCTGTAACGGGTTTCAGCTGGGATGAGCTTCCGTGAGAAAAACCCCAGTGGTCTCCAGGTCCCATCCTGAAGCTGTTCAAGAACGGCTCCGATGGCCGTGTCGGATGCATCAGTCCTCAGACAAAGGCTCGCTGACGGCGAGAGGAAAGTCGTTTGTATAGCGTGGGCAACACCACGTTTGCAGGCAGCAAACGCTTGCTCAGTAGCGGGAGTCCAAGGAACTGGGCGTTTGTCGTTTCGTTTAGAGTCTTTCAGCAGGTCGTTAAGTGGGGCCTGCATCTGTGCAGCGCCAGGGATGCACCTCCTGTAGTAGTTGACCATTCCCAGGAACCGACGGAGATCGGAGATGGTCTGAGGTTGCGCATACGACGCGATGGCTTGGCACTCTCTCCGCCGGGGGTTTGTAACCGGAAGCGTTGACTGTGTATCCCAGGTAGATGACCTCTGACTTCCCGAACTGGCACTTCTTATGATTGATTGTTAGTCTGTTTGCACGAAGGATGTCGAACACCGTGGTGAGGTGCTTTAAGTGCTCCTCGTGTGATTTGGAGAAAATGATCAAGTCATCGATGAAACAGCCAACAAAGTCCAGACCTCGAAGCAGATTGTCCATGTGGCGTTGAAAGGTCTGTGTAGCATTGCGTAGCCCGGGCGGCATGCCGACGAACTCAAAAAGTCCGAAGGGCGTCGTCACTGCGGTCTTTGGAATGTCTGACTTGGCAACCGGAATCTGGTGGTAGGCACGGACCAAGTCGATTGTGGAGAACACTGAGCAGCCATGGAGACGCTGAAGGATGCTGTCTCCGTGAGGGACAGGATAACGGTCAGGAACAGTGATCCCGTTCAGCCGCCTGTAGTCGCCGGTAGTTCGCCAACCACCGAGTTTCTTCGGAACCATGTGAATCGGGCTGGCCCACTGACTGTTTGAGGGTCGTATCACGCCGTGATGCAGCAGCAGGTCGAAATCCTCCTTGGCGGCCTTCAATTTCTCGCCAGTAAGTCGGCGAGGGCGATCAAAGACAGGAGGGCCAGTGGTCTCAATGTGGTGAACCACAACATTGTCAGACTGGGTGACAGGAACAGTGTTAGGCCTCGTGATGTCTATGTAGCGTGTGAGCAGGTCGGCATAGATCTTGTCCTGGTCACCCATACAGGCGTTCTGGTTGATGGTTGAGACTGTGTGGATGGTGGCTTCACAGAGTTGGCCCGTGGTCGTCAGAGATGTAAGAGGATCGATGAGGCATCTCCCCTTCAGGTCCAGGAGCAGAGAGTGGTGAACTAGGAAATCCGCTCCAATGATGGCTGCCTTGACATCTGCAATAATGAAGGACCATTTGAATGCTCGGCGTAAGTTAAGATCCAGCGCCAGGAGTTTTTGTCCATAGGTGTGAATGACGGTTCCGTTGGCGGCGTACAGCTGGAAGTCATCCTTCTTGCAACATCCGGAAATGGAGGCCTTAGGTACCAGTGAAACAACCGAGCCAGAGTCGACCAAGAACCTCATGTTCGTTGTACGGTCGTAGAGGTGCAATCGGTATTCCTTGGTGAGGCGGGCGTTTGTGGTGCTGTCGCCGGCCGCCTGAACGATCGACAGCGCCTCTAGTTTTCCGACGACTGTCTGGATGCGTAAGAGCAGGGCGGCTCGCAGCTCCTAGCGTCTTCTCCAAAGCGGCGGTGATAGAAACAGACTGATGGCACTTGATGGGGATCGTCTGCGGTAGCGAGAGCTGCTGCGAACACTGCTAGGCTCACGTGCGCGGCCACGTTCATTGAAGCTGCTGATGAGCGTGGCGTTGATCTTGCACAGCTCAGCCACGGCCAGCTTCAAGTTGGAGATTTCTTCTGTGAGCGATTCGAGCGGATCGGCAGGCAGGCGGTCCGGAGATCGTGACTTGGAACGCGTGTAGCCAGCGGCCATAACGGTTGGAGGAGACTGCATCTCATGTAGCTCGTCCGCGATCTTCGCCTGTTCGTCAAGGGAGATGCCTTTCACCAGCTTCAAACAGCGTTGGATTGACGGAGGCAGCAAGGCAAGCCAGCGAACCCTGATGACGTCCGGAGTTGCTCTGCCGCCGGCCAGGGTAGTCATTTGCCTGAGGAGCTGTGTTGGTTTTTTGTCGCCGAGCTCCAACTCGGTGAGGGCCTTGTGAAGTTGGCGGTCGGCTGAATCTGTCAGCCGGCTGATAATCTCGGTTTTTAGGCGATCATATCTGTTCTCCTTAGGCGGATTAGACAGCAGGTCTGCTACCTCCATCATGATTTCAGAGTCAAGTGCGCCAACAAGAAGATTATACCTCGCAGCGTCGGAAGTAATGCGGTGTGTGTAAAACTGGGCCTCAACTTGAATAAACCACATATGCGGGCAATGTTTCCAGAACGGACGGCAACTTCATAGCGCCGGCAGACAACACAGTCGGGGCAGCGTCCGTTAGCTGAGGCGGTGTGGGCTTGTCATTGTTGTCCGTTTCAAGCAAAGTATCTGTGTTTGCATTCATGATGGTTTCTGGAGCGCGTGTTTCGAGTGATTTCCTCGTCGGAGAACGCTTCGGCAAAGCACTTAAAACTTCACAACACACAGTTTAACACTGAGTACAGAATTCGATATAGTCACGCGTTAGCTGAAGCATGAAGCATGTGTTCTATGCTACAACGAAGCACGCACACAATCACGTCGGGGTCACCAGTTATGGAGTAACTACACTCTACACAGTAATAAATGAAAGCTGAGGTGTACTTAAGCACAGCTATTTATTATGCAAGAGGTTGCATACACAAAACAGAACACGCGGTAGCGCGACACAGATAACAAGTTCATACGCGGCACGTGGCTAGCAGCCGACTGGCTCCAAGTAGTACGGTTGTCTCCCACCTGGTCTAGTTGGCGCTCCCGTCGGCTCGATCAGGGCGCCGGCTGTTGGCAAAGAGATGAACCATGGCGTGGTCGATTGCGGCGCCGACTGGTGGCGAAGATTTGTACTTTAGGCTGGGCAAGGATCCGCCACACGTGCAACACGTGAGCACCGCAGTGACCACCCAGAGAACTACAAGACGCCTACATAAGGAAGAGAAGAGCGATGGACGTCACATTATTAGACTCCAAACTCCTCTTCCGGAATCATATCATGGACAGGAAAAGACAGGACCTAGCAATCATCCAGAACCTGTTTCCAATACTTTATAGTATAGAGCTGTCGACCACAACGAAACTCCGGATTTACAAAATTGTCATTCTCCCCTGCATCTTCCAGGAACGGCAGTAGAATACATCATTCACCTGCAAAACAGATGCCTGAGGACAATCCTCCGAGCACTGAGATAGACGCCCATAAATTCATGCACGATGAAACTGAGACCGAATACATACGCACAGAAATCTTTCGCCAAACAGAAGATTTCTATGAAAGACTTAACAAATTCAGGAATACTGATGAGAGATCAAGGCCCTGGCATTCACACAGAGTACCATTAAGCATAATATATCAGCCAAAATAGCACTGACATTATTAAAAGAAAACTATAGGATTTTTCACATAAGGTCGTCGAAGACTCCATAGCCATGTTTTCCCCTCAAAGCGCAAATACTAAGAGTCCCCAAAACAACTTTATCCTATACGAGTGACAGACAGTAGCAGAGCACAAACACAAACACGCCGTTGAGGCAGTGACACACACACCCACACACAGAAGGGAACCTCGCTCTGGGCGCTATCTGTCATTGTGTATTGTGAGACTGAGTCTAATAAACTAGATCCTTTTACCAGCTGTGTTCTCATAGTTACTGCCCACCGTCCCAGGGATATCCACACCCTACTTTCGCTGGTGAGCCATCTACATTGGATCGGGAACTCCATTCAACCCGACTCCTGATCTTTCCCGTGTGGATCCGACATATATATCAGCAATCTGATTAAACATTTGAATTTATTTCTTAAATGATGTATTAGACATATAGAATTTCCTTTCCTCAAAAAAGAATCATAACTGAAATCAAAGTGTGTACCTCTTTTTTTGCAGTTCTCAATACAAATTCGATTCCTTTATGCTTTAATCCCTAGACAAATAAAATCAGTGGGTATTTAAGAGATGATTTTTTAAAAGTGATTTGTGCTTTTTTTGCTGACTTGTACTTTTAAACTGAACTTGCTTTCAAACAAATATTTTGATATTGTATAGAAGTGATATAAGTTATTCATTTTTTGATGAATTAAGATTTTGAGACAGCAATTAAAATATTTTAGCAGCTTTCAATAATATTTCGAACTATTGTTCAAAACAAAATTACTTAAGTCAATTTGAAATGGGAAATGTCAGCTTTTTTTATTTCTTTTTTAAATCTTTACTTTCTCTAACATTACAAATATTCGTGAAGTTAAAGAAATTAATTCCTATTCCCTTACAGTTCTATAAATCAGATTTTAATATATCTATATAAGTGAAGTCTAATGATTTTAAACCCTGAAAAAAAAATCTTGATCAGTTGAGAGTAGATAGAGACTATATTTTACTGAGTTTTACGCTGCACTGACTCGTTACGATCTCAGCCCTTAAAACAGCCACCAAAACGTGCCCTTGCATATTAAACTACGGAAAATAATTATCTCGTCATTGCGCTTGGAGCAGGGACTAAGCATGCATGTGATGCAATGATTATCATCGGCTGCGTGGCGACCTATGCCTGTTACATTCTGCATATAGTATATAATCTCTAATTCACAATACTGTTGGCGACAAAGATTGCTTTGCGCCAGAATTATTCCCTTCTGTTTGCATTACATTCTGGTCCGAGTGAAGGAGGAATACGTGTAAGTATCTAAGCTGCTCATTATTTCCACGATTTTCTCAACTGTCAGTGCGATCCAAATAATATTTGGGTGCGGTTTTCCTAGACATCCAATCAGCTTACGACAACGTCAGAATCCCTCATTTGATGCACAAACTGGAGACATTAGGGGTACCGATGAAACTTGTGAAAGGACTCTACTCCCTATTATCGGAGAGGATAATCTATGTCAGCTCAAAGAAAAATCGAGTAGGGCCGCGTATTGTTAATCAAGGGTTACCACAAGGAGCAATCCTCAGCCCACTCCTATTTTTACTATACATAAGTGATATAATCCACTCCATCCCAACGAAGATTATCTCACTCCAATTTGCAGACGACGTGGTTATATATGCCAACGATGTGTCACAACAGGAAGTCCATAACCTATTGAACAAGGCAATTACAGCTCTCATCAAATGGCTACACACCAATGGTTTTGAACTTTCACTGGAAAAATCATCAGTAGTCTACTTTTCAAAGAGAAAAATCACCCATGACTCGGACAGTATCCAAATAGGTCCATATAAACTGGCACTTAAGAAACAAGCACGGTTCTTGGGAATGTTGCTGGACAGCCGCCTTAGCTGGTCCCAGCATATCGATCAGCTGATAGCAAAATCGAATTCCCGACTAAATATAATAAGAATGGTGTCAGGTACTTGGTGGGGCTCCCACCCAAAAACGCTCCTACTACTTTACCGAACACTAATTAGATCGCTATTAGAGTACGGTTCCATGTTTTACCAATATGCTAGAAAGGACGCTCTCAAAAAACTAGATAGACTTCAAGCAGCTTGCCTAAGAGCTTGTGTCGGGGCAATACGCTCAACCCCAATTAACGCCCTATTAGTGGAGGCAGGAGAACCTCCCCTTCATATACGACGATCATATCTTGAGGAAAAATTCATAATGGAAAAATTAGTACTTAATACCCACCCGCTCCACCATCGATTTGAAAGGATGCAAGGATTAGCGAACAAAGGAAAAAGCCAACTCAAGCTCCCGCTTCTAAATGCTTACAAACTTTGGTCTAAATATAAAGATAAAGTAGCTTCTTACGACATACACCCCATCTTTCAAGAACCATACGAACTCCGACTAGAAGAAATCCACATACACTTTCTGGAAGGAGACATAAATCCCACCTTAAACCAGAAACTAAATAGACTCCTCGCAGAGATAGGGAAAAACACAGTTAAAATATACACAGACGGCTCAAAGAATTCCGAGGAAAACAGAGTAGGAGCAGCTTTCTTCTGTCCCAACACTAATCATTCAGCTCAATTCTCGCTACATGAAGAAACATCTATTTTCACAGCTGAAGCGAAAGCCATACTGGAGGCGGTTAAGTATAGCCAAATGATCCAAGCGGACAAAAGCATCATATTAACGGACTCCATGAGTGTCTTAAAACGGCTACATAACAACACGTGGAATTATCACCTCCCGATGACGATCTTAGAAATTAGGAAACAAATAAAAAGCAGTAAAGAACGGGGAATCACTACCTACCTGGTATGGGTTCCAGCTCACAAAGGTATAAAATACAATGAACAAGTGGATACTTTAGCAAAACAGGCCATCCTGAACGGATTTAAAGATGGTATGAACCTCCCGACGTCAGATATAATTCACACAATCAAAAAACGAGCCAAAGAAAAATGGCAAGAAGAATGGAGAACATCTCTAACCACCAAAGCATCGCACTATGGAAGCATCCAACCAATTATTCCACCTCAACCTTGGTTTTATAAATGGATCACAAGCAGACGACTAACAACAATGATTTCCAGGCTGCGGTTCAACCACGGAAGATTCCCCAGCCACCTCTATCGACTAGGTCTGAGAGAATCTCCTCTCTGTGATTGTTCAGATCAGACTATAGGAGACACCAACCACATTATATTTTCCTGTAGAAAATTTAAACGGGCCCAGGATACGATGATCAAGGATTTAGTCAACATAGGAATCCCTCTTCCTACCAACCTAATCCTACTCCTAGTTAGCGATGACAAAGCAGTGTACAACAGCCTTATTAGATTCCTAAAAAATGGAAATATAGAAATCTAAGACCTCATCATCAAAAAATAAAAATGTCAATAAGCATAAAATGAATTGTATAAACGAATACAACGATTCTGTTTTATTCCTTAAAGATTACGAGTAGAAAAGTATGACTTAAAATTGTCATCAGTATAATAAAAATTGTAAGTAGCCTAAGTACAACTATAATTAGCATAAGCAAGATTGTAAATAGTATAATCAAACCTGTCAATAATTAAGCATAATGTATTATCTTACAATTCACGGATGTATGGTCATATAACCGAACGTGAACAAAAGAAAATAATAATTTAGACGCATGAATACCAATGTCGGTATTGCCTCACGTATACCTGCAATATGACTTGAAAACGAATTGTATCAACTGCTACTGCGATTCGGCTTTATACCTGAAAGTCTTTAATTACGTTTAGATAAATTCTATTTAAAATTGTAACCAATATAATCAAAATTGTAAGTAGCATAAGTATAACGATAATTAACAGATGCAATATAATAATGAGTACAATCAAACATGTTATTAGTTAACGATAATGAATCATGTTACAAGTGATGGCTGTATGGTTACATAACCGAATGTCAATAAATAAATAAATAAATAAATAAATAAGAAGAAGTGCGAAGTATTTTTTGGTGGTTGTAAACAAAAGTGTGAGTTCGTATGTTTACCAATAAATTCAGCCGGTGTGTGATATAACCCCAGGCCAGCATCCGAACCAAGTCGTAAGGGCAATAGCTAGAGGTAACAAAAGAGCGGCTGTGCTCTGTACTTATTAGAGATTAGTGCTCTGCCCTTGTAGTGTAAATACAACAGTACGCCAGAAATGGACGCACGAGAGTTTTATAATTACATTAACATTAAAAGGTGTATATTGGTGGATATATTGATAAAGTGAATGGGAAATTATGCTAGTGAAGATAGAATGAAATAAAGATTTGAAAACAATAATTTATCATTTCTTTTGTACAAGGAAATTTGAAGGTAATTATATTAAAAAAATCCTCAGAATCAATAATCTATAGTCTATCATTGCTAACAATATTAATTTATTACAGAGATTATAATCTGACAACAATTTCACTATGCATCTAATAACACTTTAAGGGAGAATTAATTTAAAACTCTTTCATCGTTTGAAATATATTTTTCAGTATATTCCTCGATTATTCAGTCCCTGGTTATGGCCACTTTTCTCTCTAAAACCGTAAGTTTTCTTCTAATATCCACTGAGCCCTCACCACCGCTCTTTTATTTAAATCGGCATTAGGAGGTCCAACAGATATCACACTCAAGAAATATATCAGATCAGGTTACGCGATCATGATCTGCTATCGTAAAATCTCATTTTTGGCGCACTAAAATTGCTTTGCGTCTATTTATTACTATCAATCCAGGAACTATTTTAGACCCATGACCACACCCTAAATAAATCGCTAACTGCAGAAAGGCAACATGTCCACATTTCTAAATTTTATAGGAGAGACAAAAAACTGAATACCACCTGACATATGATAAATTTTTGTTTGATTATATTTTATTATCAAGTAACTTGGTAACCTTTGATTATATGTGCTTTAAAAAGTTCCAAACAACACATAACAAAGCTGTGGCAATTTTTTTAACGTTGTTGACATGTTCCTTTTCTCCAGTAAACAGGATTTTGAAATGAAACTTTATGGGAAAAAAGTTTTAAAAAAATCTAATTTCAATAAAACTTCATTTTATTACTACTGAGATACAGTAAGTATGTCATTTTAAAGTTGAAGATCTCATTCATTGTCAATTTTGTCCAAAGATGTAATTGTTATGAGCCATGAAATGCTGAGATTCCAAAACTCCATTTTCTCTTCAGGTATGTAAACCGAAGTTTTCCTTATGTCATCCATTGGTTTATTACTTATGGGCACAACAGTTGTACAGACTTTCTTGGTAGGTAATTCCATAGGCTTAACTGTGTTCCGAAGCCTAAAAGCGCCCGTTGTCAAGCCAGAAATGTTCATGTTGCATTGAACATTGTGAAGATCGTTTGCCGAAAAGCTCATCTCCCAGCAGTTTGATATCCTCAAAGATCTCTTTTGAATTTTTGGGATATTTTTGCTATGTAAATTGTAACCTTGGCAGGTTTTTTTTTTTTTTTTTTGTAAAATTTAGGCCACTCAATGAAATAATCAGTTTTCATTTCAACTATTGAAAACTTCTTAGGGTTGTTTGAGAAATTCTGTAAGTGTAACAGCTTCATCCATTGTGTAATACGTTTCTTCTTCCCTCAGCAATCTTCTAATAAGACCAAAATCCATATCGTTATAATACAATATTTAACTAAAATAAATTGCTGAAAGGAAAAAAATATTGAATTTTGAATTTAGGTGTAGGTGAAATTTGTAACTGATACGGAAATATTAGCTAAATGTAGAATTTAATGCACTGGCGGTGAGGTAATCCTGAAAATTCAGTGAACCAACATGCCATCGTGTTAATACTGTACCTACGACACAATATTGGCTGGGTATTACAAAATTAACATAGCTTATCTATAGAATGAAAAGAAAGATGCACAGACAGGTTTTTCTTCTTCTCAGAAAATTTTTAGAAGGAGATATACAAGTATTGGGGATATGGTTTAAGACCGTGCCTTAACAAAGCTTAGAAATGATCTTCTCCTTACTGTTTTCATATATGAAGTTGAAGAAACGCTTATCAGTAGTGATAAAGATATTTGTGAAGTTTTTCTATCAATAACGTTCTTATGGATTACATTTTCTTTAAATAAAAAAAGAAATTTCGTTATTCTAAAAAGCGTCTAAGTGGAAAAGGTCTACTGGTGACCACAAATTAAAGCTTGAATTATTAGTTTAAATTTTATGTAATTGTATTTCCCATGTTGCTCTTCGTGGGAAAAAAAAACTAGTCATTTTCGGATATCAAATTGCATTAGACTAAATAGTCTTGCAGAGCACAATAGTAATGGAAGTCTCACTAACCACTCTTTCCCTGATATTGTACTTTCGTTACATCTCCTCCATTACGTCAGTGGCACTTGATATTTTGACTTCTTTGGTTCGTTTGTGCCTACAGTAATGTCGTACTTGTGTAATTCTCGGATTGCAACGGTTTAGTTGATTAACTTTGTTATTTGGATTTTTTTCATGAGTTGAACTGAAGTAGTGGCATGTATCATCTCTAGATTTGTGGTGTTCATTATAACTAGGAGGAATTCATGAGGTAGGTATTGCAAGCATCTAATATTCGTGAGATGCAAGGTAAAATGAAAACGACTCCAGAATGGGTTCCGGTTAAGACATTCAAAGAACGAGAAAAAACTTGATTTCTACGGTAACATTAAAATTATCGGTGACCTAAAAGTAACTCTTCATTATAAAGGAAATGTAGCTACAATTAATTCTGTAGATTTGTAAACGAAATTTATTTATGCACAGACATATTCCATTCCATCGTTGATATTTAAGGTGGCGGAGGTTTTTAAAGTTCTTTCAAACTGGTTTCGTCACATTTTCACAAAACTTGTGCATAAAGTGGTTGGTGTGTAAATTATATCATTAGCGGTAAAAATTTTCTTCCGTAATTTTAACACAATTATAGTTTTTTATTTTATGTACTTCATATTCGCTGCATCTCTGTTATATAGTAAATAATATCTGACAATATTCTTGTTGGATGTACCACTGAATATCTGGACTAAAATTGGAATTGTAAATTTGTGGGAGTTTATGACATAAGCTATCGACATTTGTATCCCGGTAAATATTTATGTCAAAATAAGTCAGCTCCACAGCGGCACTGGTGGTGGGTAGCGGAATACAGCTGGAGGCGGGGGGGGGGGAAGTTAATTCAGTTGCTCCATTTTAACACAGACTCTAACTTGCGCAATGGCAGCAACGTCTGGGCAGTCACTTTAGTCCATGACACGACTAATGTGTTTTTCTGTACTGTAGAGGAGCACTCCACTCTAAGACACCTCGAACAGAGCAAACTTTTCTTGCTGCTCTGTTTCTTGGGAGCTGCCGCTTCCTCTCCCAAGTTGCAGTCATAAAACCCGAATTACTGTGAGTAGCTACTGCGGGTACTGCAGCAGGCGGACGGACACATAGACAGTTGCCGTCAGCTGCCCGAGTACTAAGTAGGATTCCTGAGACGAGATTATTTTTGATTGTGTTCTGCATACTAGATTTGACATCATCTTGATTTTATTAAACAAGTATTATCAAAATAAACTAAAAAGAATAACTTCTGTCGTACTGTTTAGAATACATTGTGCTGGAACACAAAGCAATAATTTTAGCTATAATTCACATTAGAGTTGATAAAATTGCAGTGTTTTTTGTTTAATGTAAGTTATAGCAAAATCGTTTTTCTATCTTATTTTAGATATAAAGTCTACATTAAATACTATTAGTCACGTTAGTAACTGTTAAAATAATGCAATCCATTCATCATTAGGGAGCGTCCATAAACCACGTAGCTCCATTTTGGCCTCCCTTTAGGCCCCTCCCTTCCCCCCACGTAGCCCGATGTGGCTTTTGCCACCCCCCCTCGCCCCCCCTCCCCGGGTAGCACATAGCCTTTTTCCCTATTGATTCCAGAAGACATTTTGTACTGTTTTCTCTTGTCAGACTATAGTCAATTACAAACGGAGATAATTAAATGACTGAAATTAATATTCACATGCTGTTGGGTGTTCTGTACTTCATTTTAGCTGTGACAAATAATATGAACAGAAATCGACGTGGCCTGCCTCGGTACCCCCACGTAGCCCAGCGTAGCTTTCTAGCTAACCTTCCCCCCTCCTTTTCCCCCTTGACCGAGCAACGTAGTTTATGGACGCTTCCTTACTAGTTGTTCTTTTTTATGTTCCGTATTTATATAGAATCCACGGTTTGAAGTTTTAACAGTATCTCAACAAACCTCAGCAACAGATTGCTCTACAGTAAAGATCCAAGACTTGGCTAGAAATGAAACTGTCACAAGATAGTCTATAAATTGAGATGCTCATGTCAATTACAATTTAACACCTCTCAGAAGATTTATGCAAGTGATTGAAACCCTTACCTTCAGTTAGGCCTACAAATTCAGTACTGTTTCTGATAAACGTTTAATGTGTTGCAATTGATTCAGTAATATCTACGTTATAATTATAGTATAACCAAACATCATCTCCACAACAGAAAACTAAATTTACTGGGCTTTCTTAAAATAAAAAATCTGAACTTTTAAGTTAGAAAAAAAAATTAGTCATAGTACATTAACAGTTTAACTAAGATTCAAAATGACGAAATTTAATCCAATCAAAAGTTAAGAAGAAATTGGTGTATATCAGATTTCAATTAAATCTACATATTAGTAACATCATTTTAATAAAATGGTGATAAGGGTCAGACCAAACGTTAACTTCCGGTGCTCCAATTGTGATGGAAATTATCACTTTTTACTTTTTTTTGTTAGGAGTAACTTAGGTAAAAAAATTATTGTTATTACAGTGTAACACTATTACTGAAGAAAAAGTATGAAATGAAGAGTTTAAACAAAATGTTTTAAAACAACTATAGAATTTCGTTTACTCATTCCGTTCGCCGCTATTCACTACGGATCTATTGGAAATAGTTACGCTAGACTGGTCCGATGACGCCCGATGTGAAATTATAAGAAATTTTTTAATCACTAATCATTTATTAAGATTGCTGTTTGTCGCATTCCATTTTAAATTAAATTCAGCAACTTAGAAACTTACAGTCATATGGCTGGAAAAAAAAGTGGTATAAAATTTTAGGATTCACTGAACTCCTTCCCATCGTTGTCATTCATCAAGTACTATTGTAACGTTGCTTGGCCATCTTTAGGTATTGACATTGGACATCAGACTTGAGATTACACCAGACGTGAGGTTAAGGTTATTAAAAGTAAAAACGTCGGTGATTTTATTTTATTACGTTTTATTTGCTTTTTATATTGAGTGTTTGTTCAATGTAGCTAGGTCGTTAATTTATTGTGAATGTTTCTTCTCCGTATTTTATGTGTATTTCTTTAATGTAATTTTTATCTATTTATCAGACTAATATAATTATTAGTAATATTAGTTTTAATCATGTTCCGGGCAACATATATGGCAATAAATGTGGAACTATTTAATACCAGTGACCACGGTCACGGTATTACAGTAGTAAATAATAAAGTTAACGTAGATAAACAACCACAATTGCGCAGTCCAAAGATTAACATACCTTTTGGAATCATTACTTTCATAAAACAAGTTATGTTGCAGTAAGTGATAACGGATTTTAGGAACTCGAAAGTTAAAAACGCGAGAACCCTTTAAACCAAGTGATATAAATGCCTGTCTCAATGCAATAGTTTAACGGTGTCTGACTTATTACACAATCTGGCGGATTTCTTCTTAATTGGCTCGTGTTTTATTTTTTCAATGAGCTGTCCCTAAAAAGCTCACATTCTATGTGAGCAGTAGTAGTATATTTTTTGAAGAGTTATTTAATCACCGATCGTTCTGAGCGTTAACCGGGTTCACGTTTTCCACAACACAATATGAATCAGTCTGTAAATTAACTGTTGTTCATTGATCAGGTCATGGTTCTATGCCCAACAGACAATGCGGGCAAGAATTGGGAGCAAGGTATGGGAATGAATTTGGCCATGTCCTTTTGCATTGATTTGGTGAAACCATGGAATGGATGGCCGGAAAACGATTAGAGCCCATTTTCTCCCAAATTTGAGTCTATTAGAAACATATTTGTTGTGTTCTATTACGTTGCGTCGAGTCAAAGATGAGTGTTACTGCTTCTTTTTTGACGATTCAAGATGTTTCTCGCAGCAATATTCGTAAAGTAACAATGATCTGCTCTCTCAGTAACCTGTCATTTTAATTCTCTCGTTGCGTATTAATTTTGAGTACGATTTTATTGAATAAGATATATTATAGATTATTTTGTCAGTAAATAGGAGTATGGGATCAAATTGTTATGAATATATGTGAATGTGTATTAATTGAACTTAGCTAAGATCATAGTTAGAGGTATTATTACATACGTCAGTAGACACTGCTATATTTCGATGTATCGTGCACTTAGCAAGCCCAGAAAATTTTCTCATAGCCTTGAAATTTCGAAACACTTTGTGATTTCGCTATCTATAATGGAGAATTGAGATGGGTGCACATCATCACGTTTTTTAATAGATGTGAGGTGAAAATACATGGCCAGTTAATTGTTTATGAAAGAACTTCAAGTTATTTCAGTAATCTTAAGTAACAAGTTTAGTGGAAACCACCTGATGACTCTTTTCTTTTGTCCTCAAGTACTAGTCTATTAATTATTATATATATATATATATATATATTTTGCAATATCTATGGCCCGTCGATGGCTCTACCGACAAAGATTTACCTTTGGTGCTTGCCCGCGAGTTATATCAAGAAGTGTGAAATGATTTAGTAAACACAATTTCAGTTTGTTCGTTATCAAATAAGAAATTCTATACATAAGAGTAGGGGATCTAAAATCAGTTACTGGTGGCAACTGACCACATATCAGTCAGAATCAATAAAAACAAGTTTTCGACTGAAAATATTTAAGCACTAACATATTAGGATCGCGCAGCAGTACTACTTGTAACAGCGTACGGAAAGAAAAATAAATTCTTTAAACGCTGGAACAAATAAAAGAAAAATAGGATTGTGTTTGTACGTTTACAGATTACAGAGAAAAATATAAGAGTTTTTAATTATCATATAATAATAACTTTCTAGAATACAAAAATGTGCCCCTGTATGTGCCTTAGGAATTGGATTTAGAACTCATACAAAAAATTATATAAGCCTATTTCTTTAGCACCTATTGCCAGAACAGTGTCAAAACCATCGCAAGTACGATTTCTACCAGTGTATTCATGATGTGTTGACGATACTATGGTTAATGAATACATCATTAAGTAAATACTGGGCAGTACGAATTTCTGCAAATATATTGAAGAAGCCAACCTAAATCCTTTAGTGGGGAAAGGATAAAAAAAAATTGGGGGTGGAGTTTACTTACAAGAAACATGAAATCTGACGGTGAATTGAAAAGGACATATGTAACAAAGTAATGGGAAACATTGTTAGTTTCCACATCGAGATGAAAAGAACAACGGCACTGGCTACAAATCATCACTACACCGAAATGTGAATTTAGTCGGCCGCATCCTCGTTACCTTCAGAAATGAATGTGTTCTAAAAATCAATACACAATTGTAGGATTTCTCAAGCTGCCTTCGCATTTTGGGATGAAATATCATCTTCCACATAATATCCCACTGCTTTGACTTGGGTCGTGAGTATTTTAAGCAATGTCACTGTCCATTGTACACATTCAGTTGCATCACGTGTGCCCAGCGCCCTCTTGGCAGCTGTTTGTGGAGGCGCCAAACGTCCGGCCAGCCATAACGGCCGTCAGCTCCCTCGCTCGTTATTCCCAGAAGCGCCTTTTGTAGTCACTACTGCTGCGTATCTCCACAAACGAAAATCCCTCCTTCGGGGGAATCTAATCTCACATCGCCATCCCTCGACATTGTTAAAGGAGTTTCCGTCCTTCAGCGGCCGTGGGAAAAAGTACAATACCTTCTTTTTGGAGACTGAGTTGTAAACCATTGGGTCTAAATGCTGCCTCAAAAATAGCAATTAAATAGTCAGATACGAAAATCGTTTGACTTTGCACACAGGAAAGGTTCATTTATGATTTAAAGGTATCTCCCCCAAAGTTATTAAACAGCAATTTTTTATTTTTGTTGTTAGTTTCTCATAAAATTTTATTTTTGCAGTGTACTATATTTTACCGTTCGTCGTTATTATTGGTCACTGACTGAACATTTCTACTGTAGTAGGCAAGTATTGAGGCTACTTACTGATCATGTGCAATGAAATAAAGGGGAAAAATCACATTTGATTGTAACTGCGTAATACTCGTCAACATCGCCGTTCTAAGGTAATATTTAAATTTCGTATCAGAATAACTGGTGATGAATAATTTTTTGTAACCAAATAACGTTGATCCCCGGGGATTTCAGAATTATTTTAATAACCACTTTTCTTTCTCTCTCTCTCTCTTGTTTCGTGTGCGGCTTTACAGCTCGTAGACGTCGAGGTCTTTAGACATGGGAAAGGACTGATAAGAAACGGTAAGCTATTCATCTAGGGCATGTCGAAGGAACCAGCCCATCGTTCGCCTAAAGTGATTTGAGGAATTCGTGAAAACCGAAATCTGGATGGCTGGACGGAGATTTGAACACACGTCCTTCCGCATTCCAGGGCAGAACGTTACAGCTCACCTACCAAGCTCGGCTTAGCAACCTAATTTTACATATTATTTGAAACCTGCAGTGGCTTGTCACGTCTGAAAATTATTCACACATTCAACGACTGTTAGGTTCATCTTTGCCAATACTTTTTCTAACAGACACATAAAGATGTGGCTGATTAAGGCACAATTCAGTACCAGATTGATTATTGGGCACTTCAGTTTAGAATAAACTGTTTCAAAGCACTAAGATTAATCGAATAAACTTTGAGGAGAAACATATAAATCGTGCATGGAAGATTAAGAGACAATGGAGAGGAAAACGCATGTATCATCGCAAAGCTTCCTACAACTTAAAGCTTACGAGTTGTCTCGACTCTTGTATATGTCATCCCACCAATTATTAGCTTACAAGACAAATTATAAAGTGAAAATTGCTTTGTTATAACAAATCAAAGACAAAATTTTCTAAAACTGAAATTCGGAGGGCTTGTATAGAATAATCTGCAAACTGCCTAGTGCAGGAAATACATTTTTACCAGCACTTTGATTTTTTTTTTTTTTTTTGCTGTAATCAGGTTCCTCGAATGGTTTGATGCAATCCTCCATTCCTTCCTATTTTGTACTAACCTCTTCATGTCTACATATACCTTACAACCGACGTCCTCAATTATCTGCTTCATATATTCTAATCTCTGTCTTCCTCTACAGTTCTTACCTTCGACTGTTCCCTCCACTAACAAATTAATCAGTCCAGAATGTCTCAAAATATGACCTACCAGCCTTTCTGTAAGCTTCTTCCACAAACTTCTTTCTTCACCCAGCATTTCCGAAACTCGTTCATTTCGTACTTTGTCTGTCCGCTTAGTTTTCAGCATTCGTCTGTAGAACCATATTTCAAATGCTTCAATTTTCTTTCTTTCTGGTATTCATAAAGTCCACGTTTCGCTATCATAAAGTGCTGTGATTCACACATAGTTTTAAAAAGTTCTTTCTAATTCCTAGATCAGTGTTTGTAACTAAAACATTTCGCTTTGACATGAAGGCTCTTTTTGCTAGTGCTATTCTGCTTTTAACATCATTCCTGCTTCGGCCATCGGTTGTAATTTTGCTTCTTTAGTACAGAATTCATTTACTTCTCCTAATGCATCCGATCCTATTTTTATATTTAATCTACTAGTATTGGTATCATTTCTGCTACATTTCATCACTTTTGTCTTGCTTTGATTTATATTCAGTCCAAAATCTTCCTTCAGTATTATGCTCATGCCATTCAGTAACTTCTCAATATCCTCAGCCTTCTCTGCTAACAAGACAATGTCATCAGCAAATCATAGCATACTGATTTTTTTCTCCCTGAAAACTTATGCCACACGGAAATTTTTCTTTGACTTTCTTCATTGCTTCTTCTACATACAAGTTGAATATTAACGGGGATAGACTACAGCCTTGTCTCACACCCTTTTTAACATGCATGTCTCTCGTGATTATCTACATTTATTATAGCCACTTGATTCTTATATAGTTTATAAATTATTCTTCTATCTCGATACTTTATACCTGTCTTCTTTAAAATTTTGAACATCTTGTCCCACCTAACATTATCAAATGCTTTTTCTATTTCTACAAACTCCATAAAAGTATCTTTGTTTTTCTTGGTCCGCCCTTCAAGAATTAATCTTAAAGCCATAATTGCTTTCCTAATACTGCGATTTTCCAAACTGATCTTCACTTACTATTTCTTCTACTACCCTTTCCATTATTCTGTGTATTATTCTGGTCAGTAATTTTGAAGCATGTGATGTTAGAGTAATGGTGTGATAATTCTCACATTTGTCGGCTTTTGCTTTCTTTGGTAGTTTTAAGTGATATTTTTATTAAAATCGGTTGGAATTTTTCCTTTTTTTAACTTTTTGATATCAGCTTGAATAATCTTCTCCTAGGGATATAAGAAGTTCTGCAGGGATATTATCAATTCCAACTGCCTTATTTGTTTTCAAGTCATTCAGATCTTTATTAAATTCTGTCCTTAAAACAGGATCTCCTAAGTCATCAACATCTACATCGCTTTTCTTTTCCATTACACTATTGTTCAAGTCGTCCCCATTATACAGTTTCTCAATGTATTCTTTCCATCAGTTAGCTTTATCATCTGAGCTTAAAAGAGGTCTCCCATCGGCAGCTTTAATGTTTACACCTCTTTTCTTGAGTTCTCCAAAATTCTGTTTGATCTTCCTGTATGCAACATCTACTTTACCTTTAACCATTTCCTTTTCTACTTCTTCACACCTTACTTGTAGCCATTTTTCTTTTGCATATCTTGTTTATTTGATTTATAAATTGCCTGTACTGCTCTCTTCCTGCTTCATCCTGAGCATTTTTGTAACTTCTCCTCTGATCCATCGGTTCCAAAATGTCTCCTGTGATCCAAGGTTTTCGGGTGGCTTTTTCTCTAAAGCTAATGTTTCCTTGAGAGCTTTCACTATTTCGGTCTTTAATGCATTCCATTCGTCCTCGGCTGAGCTCCTTTCAGAGTTACTTCTTAGACTATGCTGCAAATTTTTCTCTCGTGCTAGATTGTTTCAGTTTATTCACTTTCATTCTGCTCTGCTTACATTGCTTCCTTATCCGTTTGAATTTCTGTCTGAACTTCATTACTATCAAATTATGATCGGAGAGTATGTCTGGTCCTAGGCAAGCTTTACAGTCTAGAACTCGATTCATGAATCTCTGTGTGACCATGATATAAAAATCATAAATCACATAAATAATAATGAAAAAATACAATCCGTTTGAATAATTCAGCTGTAGAAATCTTTTATTGTAAGTCATTTCTAGAAGTAAAACTGAAATATTGGAGTTCTTTCCCAGCAAGAATAGGAAGTCCCGTGACATAGGACGTTTCGTGTAACTAAGGACTGAAATCCCGCAGTGTTTCTAATCCTGCAGGACAATTATGAGATTGGCGTAAATCCCGTGGAAACCATCAGAGGTTTTCAAAGTATTATCAGATTAAATGATCAAAGTGTATTTAATGGATTAATAAATGGTTTAATGTTAAATTATAAAAATTTAGTGCTAAAAATATTTTAGCCATCAAAATGATATTAATTTCAAAACGTCTTGCTTCCCTTAAGTATACTCTTCATAACTATAACCATAAATTAATCTCTTAAGTATTTGAGTAACTTCGCCCTTTTACGTTTTTGATTTTAAATCTACTTTTCAGTAGATAAGTTAATAATCAAATACGGCTATACATACCGCCATCAGCCGACATTGTTAATTCCAATAAATGTGGTGTGTAACATATCAAAAATAATTGAACATGCAATTGTTTTAGATCTCCCTACAAGCAGGTATTGTACTATTTTATTACGAGTATTACGCATATTATATTGATGGAAATAACATTTCATTATTTTCTAACAACAATAATTTTAAGAAATGAATGCACTGATTGATATATATTTTTTTAAATTTGTATAAAATTGCATTAGAATTTTATAATTGTTATTACTCGTTCCATAATAACCTTAATAGTATATAATTTTAAAAAAATCATGCTAAATACCGTAAATCAAATTGTTGTAATGCAAACAACAAAAGATTTTTTACAAATTAGTAAAAGTGAATACATTTACTTACGAATCATGACGGACGACAAAACACAAATGTCAGTTGGAAAGGTACGGGCAAACGATGCATTTAAACCTTTCGAACCCGAGCTGCGCCGGAAAGTGACGACGGCGATGGAGGGGGGGGGGAGGGGGAGGGGGGGGGGAGGGGGCGGGTAGGGCAACGTCACTCAGACCATCACATGTTATCGCGTGATTTTACGAATTGCCGATTCACGTAAATGATGCGGGATTTCATGGGATTGCGGGATCCAGCTTTGCAGGATTGAGAAATCCAGAAACAATTTGTCTGAACACTCCAAAATCAGAGGGAGGGTAGAACAGTGGAACCATAGTAAATGACAAAGATTCCAGAGACATAGAGTGCATATTAGCCCAGCAGAGCCATGTTTTGTTTGACCGGACAGGTGAGTGGTACGCCACTCCCAGATGGTGCAGTACAAGTAAAATGAAGTTGAAACGTGGAATTTTTTTTATCTGCTTAACGTCTCTTTAACAGCGAGGTCTTTAGAGACGGGAAAGGATGGGAAAGAATTCGGCCATGGCCTTTTGAAGGAAGCATCCCGGCATTTGCCTGGAGTGATTTGGGAAACCATGGAAAACCCAAATCTGGATGCCCGGACGGGGATTCAACGTGGAAGAAGTGGCAGTATACCTTGTCGACGTCGAAGAGTATCATCTCAACAAGTGAGTGAGATCGAATATGACAAAATGATTGGCCTCCAAGAAACGGATTTGCAGTACCGGTTCAATGCGGCTCCTACAGGACACGCTACTAGGACAGTGATGCATATGTGCTTCGTCCATAGTGATGGTTCCATGTTGGAACACTGCAGCGTGTGACATATCTCATCGACAGCTTTGTCGTCTACTGAAGGCTCGACTAGTGCACCCACACCGTTGCGTCGGCTTCCATTGATAGAAACCACGAACACCGCATACGTGCGATGGTTTGCGAATGACACATTTTACTGTTTTGGGAGGAGTTCCGCTTCACATTGTCATAAAATGGTGGCCGAGTACATGTTAAACGCTGCAGTGATGAATGCAATCGGACAGACTGCATTGTTGAGAGGCATAACGGACAAACGCCAAGTCTGATGGGTTCGTGCACTATTAGGTATAACATGTGATCTTGCCTTCTGTGTATTGATGACCAGCAACCGCTACATTCTCACCTCTTTCAGGCATCTCTACACACAATGTTCTATGACAATGCTCGGCCACACGCGGCGAGGAATGTGCAAGACTTCTTTGAAGAATGACGGGTACAACTGCTTCCCTGGCCTGTACGTTCGCTTGACACGCCTCTTAACGAAATTGTCTAGGATATGGTTGGTCGGCAACTTGTTCGTTGTAGTCCTCCGGCAACCACTGTCGATGCTTTGTGGGCGCGTCTGCAAATCGCGGGGCAGTGTGTTCCCCCGCAGCAGATCTAGGATCTCTGAATCCATGCAACTAAGGTTAGTCTAGAAACTCTGACTGCAGCACTGGGAGACTTCCAACCGTACTGAAAGCTTACGGCTAAAGTGCATGTGCAGTTCTGTAATTCTAATCATTTGTGTATTGTGGTGCCCCTAATCGGTGGAAATAATTTCATTGCAATAGGTTATTTCCTTTTTTTGTCTTGGAATATCGAGTAGTTTCGAGCTTGAGGGGTAGTTAACGTTGGTGTTTGAACGTTGTACTCTCGATTCCTTTATGTTCAAAGGACTGTGGAATATTTGAAAAAAAAAATGCGTATGGATACAGTTTTGAAAATTTATCGTAATGTGCAGTCACCTAGCGGACTTAGTAATAAATTGCAAAAAATTTGCGAAAAGTATACTCTCGACACGCGAACAGCAGTGGAAAGAGATCTAGACGACATGATTGTTAATGTAGTGGGGCGAGTCAGTCTTCGGTACGCGCTACGTATCGGCCGTAGATTCCGGGCCCTGGCGGGTAAAGTGTTGTGACGAAGCTTCTCCCGCACCGTTCACAGCGGACTTACGAATACAATAGTTGCAGCAAGTAACTTACAAGATGTCGCCAGTGCAGGAGACCTTATCAGATTCAACTTTATTTAAAGTAGTAAAAAGTATCACCCTAAAATGAATAAACTGCTTGAAACAGTGTTGGCTGGTATATCTCTCAACAGTTTGCCCCCCATGTAACTGAGTTTTAATTTGCCGCGCTTTCTACCTCTGTAGTGGCTGTGCATACAGTTTGTTGTTGATCGCGTTAGCGTACTAATATAAACATAACTAAACCATCAAAATTCGTGGTTTTACGGTTAGTTGAATACAAGGCCATGAATTTCGGAATTGAACGCATTCTTCACTGAGCTACCAAACTGATCGAAGTAGCAGCTTCACTACTATTTTATTTCGTTTCTCATTGGGGGTATTTGTAATTTGTCATCTTTGATAGTTAACAACACTTCAGTAACAAAGTAGTACACGTAAGATTCCAATTAATAAGAACATCCAACTTAAGAATTACTCTCGTTTTAAGTTACCACTTGCGAAATAATTTAATAGCACAGGGGATGAATACACCTTAGGAGCATCGAAATTTGTCTGTATTTTATATATCTCTGCTCTCCAGTTAAACGTGTTCTACATGTAAAATGAAAATATTCTTCCTTCTTCAATAATATTAATGTTTTTCCAAAATACGCGTCTAAGGAACTTTTCATCCATATTGTCTTTTTCTGAAGTTTCGGCATTTGCAATTGTAGAAGAGAAAGAATAATAACTGAACATTGTATACTTCGTAAGTTAATGTGAATTATATTTGAAATAATGTTAAAAAGTCGTTAATTTATTTGTTGTTTTGTTCGTGAGTAACAATATTTTGTGAATTTAAATTATTATTATTATTTTAAAATGCTGATGCTGCACTAAAAACTGGCAGAGTACTGCAACTAACTCCAGTCTTTCATATTCTTTTTGGGTCTGGAGGCTGAAGTTCATTGCATAAAAGCGTTGGGAGGAAAACGGAATGACTAATCGAGGGGCAGGCAGAATATGTCTACTCAGCTCTGAGATGTTGATGACGCTGAAAACCTGCTCTTCTGGGGATCAATGGCTGTACATTTCATCGATCATTACTTCGAGATTTGATCATTGTCATGGATCGAAGATACTTCATTGAAATGTTTAATATTAGTATTTCCTTGAATTTCCTCATATGTTCCTTGTTACGTCGGCGGCAGAGTTTTGTAATGGTTACGCCATAGGAATCCAGTTAATTTAATATCAGAAATCTAGTATAGATTATGACATAAAGTGGTGGTGATGGCAAGTCCAAACAGATTGTTACATAGTTTTTATAGTGTTCCTCAAGATATATTTCTAACTGTATTTTTCACTGCCCAGCTGAAAGGGGAAAAGATGAGTGGAAGGACATGTACTTCTTAAAGGAAGAAAAAAGTACTTAATTTGCCTTTGACCAGTTTCTTCCTTTCGGTTGTTTCCGCTCTATATGAACGTTTTGAATAAACTGCAATAATATTTCTCAAATCAGCAGACTCACATTTATGAAACATGATAAACTTTTGCTTCATTAAAGGATTGCTTTGAGTGAAGGAGTGCGGCGTTTACGTTGGTTTAATAACGAAGTGCCAGTTGGCTGAACCTGCGGCGGTTGCGGACCCGGGACTGTAGCCTGCCCTGCTGCGGCGCACCGCTCTGTTCGAACGGCCCGCAGCAATATATTACTCGCAGAAAGCAATAACTCGGCGGGCAGGCCTCTGGCTGCTGCTGTTGCCTTTCGGTATTTTTACAACAGTAGAGCTACAGGCGAAACTTACAAGGAACGACTGCAAACAGTGTGGCAGCGCTTCGCAATAATTATTCGACCAAAGACAAGTGGAACGTAGTCTGCCGCAGTCTACTGGAACAGTGTCTGCCGTGAAACAACACAAACCTCAGTGTTCTTTTTTAAAGGAATTAAGGTATTTTAATTATAAAAAGCGAAATTAAGTAATAATAATATAAATATAATAACAAAATACCAATTACGTTGAAATTTATGCAATTGAAAATATTATTTGCGATTAACAACATCATGTACAGAACTTAAAATGGAAATAGAAGTTTGATACTCTTATTAATGGGGATTGATATCCATTTGTAGTGTTCGAAAACCGAGATTAGTATGTTGATGATAATAGAAAACTACAGTATTGGGGAATATTATCTGCCACTGAAAATCTAAACTTATTATTATTGTGAAAAAAGTTATATACTTCGTGTGGTTTGTACGACATGTTACCGGTTTAAAATATAAAATTAACACATTAGTCCATTATGTGAGACAACAAGCACTTTATAAATGAATGTAATCTTTCTCGGCGTTGTTTATTTATAAACGTTTCTCGGGAAACAAACCGAGTGATGTTGTTATTAATGCACAATATTTCGGCGACTTTATTCTCCGTCGCCATCTTCAGGTGCAGTTGCAAGTCTTGAAATCTGCCTTGAAGTCAGCCTTGAGCGTGTTGTTTGTAAACTGGCATGGCAACGACAGATGTTGTTATGTTGCCTAGCAGCATCTCAGATGTCATTAGACGCCCGCGGAACACAAAAAGCAGAGCGTTGGTGATGAGCAGCCTCAATTACAGGAATCCATGCATCACTTATCTGGTATCCACAATCCCTGTTTACCAAATCAGACGCGAGGCAAATTTCAAATGCTTCTTTAATGACGCTGTCCCAGAAGCCTCTCGCATGTGTCAACACCTTAGTCGCTTCGAAATCGAAACCATGTCCTTCCGTCAAACTATGTTCCGCCACTGCTGATTAATCTTTTTGCCCCAAGCGAACATGTCGGGCGTGTTCCAAACAACGTTGTTGTACGCACCGTATGGTCTGACCGATGTATTTCTTTCCACATTCACACGGGATGCAGTAAACTCCGGGTGTACGCAGGGCAAGGTCATCTTTTGGAGAGCGCAAAATGTTTCTCATTTTTTGTGGTGGTAGTAAAATGGTCTTAATGCCATTTCTTGCCAGGACTCTTCCGACCCTAGATGTCGTGGCGCCAGAGTACGGCAAGAAGTCTAATTTATCGTGTGGACCATTATCGTGTTTATTAGGACTACGATTCATTTCCCGGAATGCCAACTGTATCTGATGTTCGTTGTATCCATTCTTTCTGAAGGTATCACGGAGATGTTTTAACTCACTAGGAAGGCTGTCTTTATCACATATTGCCCGCGCTCTGTGGACAAGAGTAGTTAGTACTGTATTGCGCTGTGCAGGGTGATGATAACTGTGCGCGTTTAGGTAAAGGTCTGTATGCGTTGGCTTCCTATACACCGTGTATCCCAAAGTTCCATCAAATTTCTTTATAATCAGAATGTCCAAAAAGGGCAAGCGGCCTTCCTTTTCAATCTCCATCGTGAATTGGATGTTTTTGTTGACACTGTTGAAGTGAAGGAGAAACTTATCTAGATTGTCTCTGCCATGAGGCCAAACAACAAATGTGTCATCCACATACCGAAAGAAGGCACTGGGCTTCATGGGGGCACTTTCCAACGCTTTCTCCTCAAAATGTTCCATATGGAAATCAGCTATAACAGGTGTGAATGTGGAAAGAAATACATCGGTCAGACCATACGGTGCGTACAACAACGTTGTTTGGAACACGCCCGACATGTTCGCCTGGGGCAAAAAGATAAATCAGCAGTGACGGAACATAGTTTGACAGAAGGACATGGTTTCGATTTCGAAGCGACTAAGGTGCTGACACATGCGAGAGGCTTCTGGGACAGCGTCATTAAAGAAGCATTTGAAATTTGCCTCGCGTCTGATTTGGTAAACAGGGATTGTGGATACCAGATAAGTGATGCATGGATTCCTGTAATTGAGGCTGCTCATCACCAACGCTCTGCTTTTTGTGTTCCGCGGGCGTCTAATGACATCTGAGATGCTGCTAGGCAACATAACAACATCTGTCGTTGCCATGCCAGTTTACAAACAACACGCTCAAGGCTGACTTCAAGGCAGATTTCAAGACTTGCAACTGCACCTGAAGATGGCGACGGAGAATAAAGTCGCCGAAATATTGTGCATTAATAACAACATCACTCGGTTTGTTTCCCGAGAAACGTTTATAAATAAACAAGCACTTTACTAGTCACTTCTTCCACTAATTGATATCTTTCTTTCATTTCTGCTTCGCTGTTTGTTAAAGCAGATAAGAGTGACTTTTCCATTTATTCGAAAGTTCTGTCTTTCTCTTAAGATATGGTTTTCTAACGCTGGTTATTAAATGGTCTGAAGATACTAGAAGGTGATGATATAAACATACCATGATGCCTTGTCGTGAGGGTATTAGAGCTGGAGTTATCATACATATTACTTCTACAAGGTGTCTTCTGTAACATGCCATTATCTACCTTCATACCTTACCGTAATCGATAAATGAGGCACCATTTTAAAGATTAAGGTATCCGCTTTGATCATATCATATTTCAGTAAAACAATTTTTTCAAATTCGATCCTTAAAGGGCAAAAATGTCAACACATCTAAAATGCTGGATACCGGAATGAAATCGCTAATGGAGTACCATTTAAAGATAAAGGTCTCTGCTTAGTTGGCATCGTATAAGAAAGGAATTTTTGGAATTCAACCCTTAGAGGGCTAAAATTTTCACGTTTCTACAGCGAGTTTTTGTGTCACGAGCCATTTATATCCCTTGATAACTAACCGATATAATAATTTTAAATATTAAGGTCACCGCTTTGGTCACATCATATTTTAAGAAAGGAATTCTTCGGAAATGGACGTTTAAGAAATGATTTTTTCGGAACTGGACTCTTAAAGGGCAAAAGTATCATTATTTCCATAACGTATTTTTTTTATTATGAGCCATTTATTTCCCTACATATGTAACCGAAATAGATAAAGGAAGTATCATTTTTAATATTAAGATCACAGATTGGTCAAATATTATCTTATGAAAGGAATTTTTCAGAATTCGACCCATAAAAGACAAAAGTATTAATATTTCTACAATGCGCTTTTGTGTTACGAGCCCTTAATCTCCCTTCACATCTAGCCGGAATCAAGAAATGTGGTATTATTTTAGAGATTAAGGTCCCCACTTTACTTACATCATATTTTAAGAAAGAAATTTTTCTGAATTTGATCCTTAAAGGACAAAAGTATCATTATTTCCATAACGTATTTTATTTATCTTTCTTGATACCTAACCGAAATAGATTTAAAAAATTATGTCTCTACTCAGGCAACATTATAAAATAAGGATGAAATTTTTCGGAATTTGACTCTTGAGGGACACAAACATTAACTGTGAAAGTCGCACGTATGGGACAGTTCAGAGCCAAGCAGCTAGATAACAGTAGCACATATCACAGAGATATTAATAAACTACTTCACTGGCGTCGACTTTAGTTACGTTCCTATTACACTAAACAAATAAACAATAGGTACAAATGAGGTGGTTCTTCTTTCGTCTTATTACAAACCACCAACCTAACTATTTATCTTACGTGCCAAATTTTTTTCACGGGTCCTCTAGTTATTTAAACATCGTTGATGAGAAATTAGTAACAAGAAGGCAGAACCACTGGTATTTCAAAACAATCAGTTTTGCTTTATCCAAAACAAAGAATGGCATCATTTTTAACTTCTCTTCCGAATGGTATAGCTTGCAGCAAAGCTAGAAAATATTTCTTCAACAAATCCGGTGACAGATGATATTTTTGTAAGGTTAGAAACAGACTTCTTGCTATATTCTCATCACTGAAAGTTCCACTGCTTTGAAATTCGACATTTTGTCTGCTTAACAATAGTTGTTCGCAATTTTATAGTGTCTTGATATTTATCTTTGTTTTGAAACTTCTTGATATTGTAACGAAAATAGGGTTTCTATGTGGCATGTGCTAAATAGTTGTGTGCAATTGTAGAGCTCAATTTATTGGTAAAATTGTTAAAAATTTTCACCAAATTTCTAATGTTTATAAATTATCAGTTGGGTGCCTTGAGGATATTACAAAAATTAGCAAGATCATATAATCATTTTTAAAGATTCATCAACGTCATAAACTGAAAGGAGTGTGACAGGATAATATTGTCGTAAAGAATAAGACTCCAATGAATGATGCAACAAAACTATCTTACAATTTATTTTTAGATCTACCAAACCAAATTAAAATTAATATTTATTTATGAACATATTTATATGAAATATTTTGACACTCAATTAGCATGTCACAAATGTTTTGTAAAGTTTAGATGACGTTAGACACCAGGACATGCTGAATCATATTCAGTCATGGAGTGAAGAGTGGTAGTCGATGTTAAGTTACCACATTGTTAAAGGTCGCAGAGTGAAGGCTGATTGCTCATCCATTCCGTATTGTTGTCGCCTGAGGTACAGCGTCTTGAATACTGCAGCACCAACAATGAGCCGTTGAATGGCGTAACGGAATAAATCTTTTAATGTGAAATGTAGAAAGCAATAGAGAAAAATTTCTCTGCGCAACAATATACATCAGAACTGCTAAGTTAGAGGTGAGCACTCTCGTCATAAATCATTCCGCAGGAAGAACCAGTGTGTACAGAGAACCCTATCACCTCAGACGATCACACCAGATGTATTCTCTCATGGCATCGTTATCATACTAAAAGCAAAATTCTTGCCACGAAAGATAACACCAAAATCACTACACACCACGTCTTCTTGATCCGAGGAAAATCACTCAGGAACCAGCGAACACCCGCGATTTGCCTTGTGGAATCACAAACATTAGCTTTTCAATACGAAACTCCTTTTTGCGTAGTAGCTAACACAGTTTCTTAACAAAACACACTCTCCTCATTCGCTATCAAAATCAAGCTTCATTTTCAATTCCACGAAACTAGACACTTTTCAGCAAATTGCGGTTTGTCAATTCAAACACGTCATCACTCCACGCAAGTCTTCTAACTTGCATATTTTAAACAAACTGCTTTTCGTAACTGCGTCTCCGAATATATCACTGTTGACACTCTGAATCCGTAGCCTTAGTGAGTGGAAACGCACTTTAGCCTTCAGGTATTGACCGACCACCACATAAAATCTGCATAGGTCACGATGGCACATACATCGTTTTTACAAGCAATCCCAGATCTGTCTACTTCTGTGATGAGGCTTCCATCTGATTTATCTCTTTTTTACATTGCATCATGTATGTAATATACCTCAGCAGAAATAAGCCCAGTAATAAATATAAGACACAAAGAAAAGTATTTTTGTTATAGTATGACTTTTAAAAACCAATTTGCTATACATTTTCTTTCATTTAGTACTACCAAAGTAGTGGAGTGAATCCGATTCAGGCATATTCACCGTTATTCGACGACCCAGTTTTCCACTGTCGGCCGCCTGGTGTAATCACTTCCGGGGCCGCATGACTTGCGCGCCATCAGGTGACCTCAATCTGCGTGCGCTATTTCTAACTGCCCCACTACACGACATCGCCCGAGGAGGGGAGAGGCCTCTATTTCCGACTGTCCCACTATATAGTATTACAAAAGTATACTCAACGCACCATGGTGGCCGGGTGACACGTATATCAAATACTCCAGTTCCTAGTATTTGCCCAGTGACAAGAATATTCCATTAAGTGAGCTTGTCATTAGGGATTGGAATGTGGGACGTCATATTGTCCACTGTTTGCTGGTGCTACTTCAGACCCCTATTGAAATTAAGTGCCTGGTGTCTACAGCGCAGGAACACATAAATATTCCTACCCCCAAACACTCTAAAATAGGCAAATACATCGTCTGATCATGTTATATTACGAATTTTCAAAACGAAAATCAAAATTTTAGATTCAAACCCTCGTCCTACAGAATGCGAGGCCAGAGCGTTACCGCGCACTCACCACGCTGGGTTCTTTTAAAAGCTCTCCTTGAAATTAATATCTGTAAATATAACTATATCAGTAACGTAAATTCAAAAATTAAAACAACAATAGCTTTTTATTGTTTTGATCCACTTATATGGGAGACAATGCTTTGGTCTCAAACTTCCGAAGGATATGTGCATCTGGAAGCATACTAATTTACAGTACAAGTACGTAGTCGGTACGACTCTGCATGAACTAATAAGGTAATGCACGGTCATTGCATCTGCTGGCTATAAAAATTGTCGACTGTTTAACGACTGAGAAAGAAGTTTTCGGAATACCGGTTAACCGAAAGCGTTTCCGTCCGCAAATTCAAACAATATTGTACTGACATTTTATATCAAAAGTCGCTGAGTTGATTAAAAAAAATTATTTTTAGCGAAAACTTTAAGCTTCGGTAACGTTGAAGAAGAATTAATTAAAATTGTCAGACGAAGAAAATGAATAAGCAAAACTAGTTTATATTTTAAACTTAATTGACAATAACACACTAGAATTTGTCAAGAATTCATATCATTACTTAAATACTCAAAATGGTCAGTGTATTTCTTATTTAGGCTTACATTACAACAAAATTTCGTTTCTGATTATTGTAGATTCACACATGCTATAATGTTAATTGTGGCGGCCTCAATTCTAAATTCTCATTCATATTTACAATAAATGTAATAAATACAAGAATATTCGAAACTGTATCTTGGACGATATCACTTTGTGGTATCCGTTTTTAAATTAATAATTAAAGGAAGTGCCAATTTTGACAGAAAACACGATTGGGATAGTGACGAGAAGTTCACGTGACAAGTTGGTTTCCCATTTGCAGACCCATTCGCTACTTGGAAGCATAACAGAGAAATTTGAATCTGGACAACGCAAATTCGGTTCAGGTGTGTTAAGAGACTGAACTAAATTCCAGTGTAAGCATATCAGAGCAAGTAGTAAAACGTTCCCATGTCATACAGTTTAAATTTTTTTAACTGATTTGTCTCCAGAAAATGTAGAATCGACTTAGTTGGTGAGTCTAAATGCGTTCGATAGACAACAGCTTAATGTTGTCTTACTTTGACAGTGTCAAAGAATAGAATGAAGCGATCAAAAAAGAAACCTAGAGGATTCATGAAAATGCGCTTGCAAGTAAGGAAAAAATAAAAAATGTGATGGAATCCAATACTCAATAGACGTCAGGTAAAGAGATTAAAGGCCTGCATGTAGGAAAGATGAGGTGAAACTACCATCCATCTTACCCAAGATGTAGTACCAGGTTCAATAAATTGTAGACTCGGAGAGAACCTAGTAGCCAAACCATTAATTAAGGAATCATTAGCGACATATCAACAGTAATTTAAAAAAAAGATAAGTCCGGAATCAGCTGCCAGAAATTTGAAATAAATTGAAATACGGTCGAAAGGATAAATTCCAAAGTTGATCACTGACATTAATATAATAGGATTGGACAAGGAAAAGTGATGTCTCTTCTTGCCTTGTGTTAATCTCTTCATCTCATTATATGCATTATAACATACGTTATAAATTATGTGGCATTATATTCTAATCTTTGTATTTCTTTAAAATTCGCTCCACTACAAAGTTGACCATTCCGCATGTCCTATATTCCCTAAATGTTCTGATTTAGATGAAGTATATTCGGATACCTTGTTTGAGGTGTAAAGTCGACGTTGGGTTGAGAACTGGAAGAGTAAATTTATTTTTGCCTTGGCCTTCTGTCGATTGTGGTTCTTCACGTAAGCTTTCTATCGATTTTGACACCAAGTAATGTTATTTTCCGTGCAATCTATACTGACACCAAAATAAAGTAGTGGTTGCAGTCGAACCTTAATTATTGCCGGTGTATAAAACAAGACGCCATTCGTTCGGTCACTTTGCAACGTTATTGCACGCTCTCAGCAAACTCATACTTATGCTGATCTAGTACAGTGTGATGTCTTCAGTATATAATGTGGAGCTCGGTAGATTACCGAAAGCTTTAACAATTATAATTAGAGAGAACGATAAAGAATGTTCGAATTAGACTAGCGGAGCCACGTAAGCTCCAAAACCCGAAGACTCAGCTAATGAAGTATTACGGAAGGGAGATCACCATAAACTAAATTAAATATGTTAATATAACAAAAGTATTTTGAATCAACAAATTTTAAGTGAATAGTTGCATTTTAAATTCTATACAAATTCAATTAATTTTGTTAAATAATTCCTGTTTACAAAAATTTGACACATCCCCACCTAGAGACACGGATGCGCAGACGTGATGACGAAATTAATATAAACAGTGCCTGTTAACGCAGAAGGTACAAATATTAACAGTTAATAAATAAAATTTTCCTTTAAATTTTTGCACTTTTTTTTTTTTTTTTTTTTTTTTTTTTTTTTTTTTGAAATGAAACTAACCATCAATCCAACACGATCTTAACTTCGAGTGAACCGCTTATAGGAATCAATAAGGAGTTCTCCAAGCTGTAACCTCCAAACATTTAAAATTAATCCAATTGAAGTCGAGAAAATCCCATTAATTAATTTGCTCGAAACTCTGTAGACGTGGCCCTAAATATGTCGTCTTTTGATCCACGCACACAGAGTAGAGGTCACCTTTTTTAAAAAATATTTAAAGATATTCAATAAAATAGCTCATCAAATTGTCGCTAACCGCTCACCCACCACGCTCGGTAAAGACTGCGCAATGAAACTAAAAACTACAACAGGCGTCTTCATAATACAGAAGACTGCAACAGTACAGTACGCCAAAGCACATCAGAAAACCCCTCTTCTGGCGTTGGGTGTACCTTATTTGATAAAGTACTCTCTGTCCTTAAAAGCTCGCGCCACTTTTGAGGGAGTAGATTGCATTTCGCTGTAATGCTAACGCAGGTGGGGTGAGGCTTTTTGAAACTACCTCACTATGCCTTCATTGGGAGAATTTAGAGTGTTATTTCATCTTTCGTTCAAAAGGGTACAACTGTGTTTATAACTGAACTGAAAGTTAAATTTTCTCTTTTATTCAGTGTACCACCAAGTTACCAAATCGTTCTTTTAAAAGTAAGATTCTTCGGTTTATGTCATCTTCCACAAACATATTCTTCTGCTACTATTATTAAAAATTGTATTTACTAATTGCAAATGACATATATTTTGGTCCTCGGGTTATTATGCGAGATGAGACCAAATCTAAACTTTTATTTTGTGCTTCGTAAAAGAATAACTGCCGGAGTTGGTGACACCAACTTATGCACCGGAAATTCTTATTGTTCAGCAACAAGGGTACAGTATTATTTTCTAGTAAAGTATAAGCACATCCGTGCCTGGAACATCGAATTTTGACGAGAAAATTTGAGACATGACCGTCTGTAAATGTAGTAACGTTGCTAAAAAGAGACAAAAATGTGCGGAAGCGTATAGAACTCTCTACGAACGAAAACATACACAACAGACAGAATTATTCCCTCGAAATATATTTTTTCCACCGCGAGTCCGCACCAGTAGCTACAATTAAAATGAGCGAGAGTTTATTCAAAATTAACAAAGTGTAAATTATCTGTTTTATGTTAATTATTGAATGGATAGTTAGTTAATACTTAAATTCGAATGCCCATGATATTAGAAAATTCCCTCACATCTCACTGTCGAAACTACCATAGGATACTTCATTTTCATTTTGTTTCTGTAACAGCATCTCAGAAAATTAAAACTGTCAAATGTTTATATCATTTATATACATATCTAATCCCGCATTTTTCATAGGTTTTTCATTTTTAAAATCTGCTTACTAAATCGTACATAAGATCTGCAACGATTTCAATCATCATACTCTTTCAACATTTGATGATCCACAAATATGACTGTCCATTATGGTGGGCATAAATGTTTAGAAATACTGCCCGTCGCACATGAAACATTTATTCCTCGAAGAAATAATTCATCTAGAGGCTTAAATAGGGTGTCAAGAACAAACAAAACATTGCTCCAAAACTTCAGTCAGTTAAGGAAATAAATTTGTTAGCTAAAACACGTTATTTTATTTACTAACTAGTTGTGATAGCGACTTAGTCCATGTAGAATATGAAACATGTGTTGTTAATTCAGATGAAAACTATCAAGGAAATGTTGACTGAATAGGAAAAGCAGAGGAGCAGCTCTGTTAATCTATGTTTTTAATTCTCATTCTATTATTCTGAATATATGACGTATATAAATATTTTAAACACGTTTGCGCATAGTTTATTCTAGCACTGTTTGAAACTGCCACGTATTTGGAATATTTTATGGTTGCGGATAGCCCGTAGGCGAACCTCAGTGTTCGCATTAATAATTTAATTTTTTAAATTGCGATGGAGCACACTCTCCAGTGGAAATTCGCTTGATCATCTAATCACCCCTTTTTTTTTATTATCACCATCTACTTTTACGATTTGTAAATGTTAAATTTATATTTCTTCAGAGTCTTTGGTAAATTAATCATCACTTCACTTGGTAATTTGTTCCAATCCCTGACATCCTTAACCACAAAAGAAAATTATACCACTCCCTTATGCATGAAATTGAGTGCCAGCTTGTGGTCATATTCATCTTCTTTCTTCCATTCACAATTCTTCGAACAATATTCTTCCAAGCTCCATCACCAACATATGCCTTGTACTACCATGCTCATATTAATCCGAACGACCTGAATTGCACAACCGAAATAGTGATTACATTTCGGCAATAAAAGAGTTATAGGAACATCGAATACGTTTCATTTACTGTTTTAAAGACATTTTACAGTTATTAATTGTTCACACATAACACGAAAGTTACCAATCTCAAACAAAATGCTGGTTTTTAGCAAGTACTGGAAAACAACAAAATGCAGATTTTATACCCGTCTACAACAACTTAAAATGACTCGAAATTTACGTTAATATTAAACGTTTGCTGTGTATTATAATTTTTGGAAACAGTACAGACTTATTTAAGAGTTCAGTCAAATATATAACACGTAACAAGATTTCGGATTTAATAATTTTGGCAGTGGTCTTGTAAGTATGCTTACCTGTAAAAGCAATTCTTTTAGTTCTGTCGTTTCTTGAACATACTTATCGTGCAACAATAGAAAAGAATCAAAACATTAATGTTCTGGCTGACGTGAGACACTGTCAACGCAGCATGCGTGAGTAGAATTTGAAAGACACTTTTCTATTAAATTTAACTTAAGATTTCTGTCACTCAACATTCCTCATTTTTTCTAGTGCTCATAACAAAGTCGGGCGATTGATCATTGATGTGATAAGTAATGATAACTGTTTAAAAATAATCAAGGAACTAAATCAAACTAATGTGTCTATTGTGCGAAAAAGGTTTTTTTTAGCTAATGTCCTTATTGTGCGACAACGATAATTTCTAGCCTGTGGTATTTGGAAGCAAATGAGAAATGAAATGGAAAGTGGCTGTTCTTACGAAAAAAATTATCATCAAAGAAGAACATAAAATTCAAAGCTTCCGTATTTAAAAACATGCTGCTCCGTCTAGTGATAGCTAACGATGTAATTGATGCATAACCCCAACTGGGCTTTATTCGTGGCATGGAGTTATATTCCCTGTCCTATCGCGTTGACCGCTATCTCCGCGAGTCCGTAAAAAAAATCGGTTTGCGGTTAGGGGCAAAATCGTTAACCATAGCACAAAAAGAATATACGTTATTAAAGAAGTGCAGAAATTTTAAAAGTTAATTCTGACGCATATCTCCATTGATGAAAAGTTTCTTTAATTTTATTTCATAAATTTAAAATTCCAAGAAATAAACAGTAAATTCCAGGAACGAGGAAAGATAATGCCTGGCTCTTTATTAGTTTCTCCTACCTCAGCTTCCGTTTCTGGTAAGCCTGACGCTATGGTGTTGTAATTGGCTCAGGTTCGGGGATGCTGATCCCGGAAGCTACGAGTTGCGATGTCTTGTGGTTCCACGGTTCGAGTCAGCTGAGGGCAAAAGTGGTTAAATGATGCGTTATGTTTTTCTTGGGTTACCCGTACACTGGGACAGTGAAAACATATGTTACACCTATTGGGAAGTTGAAATCACAAATTTCTGCCTGTATCTATTGTGAAATCGAAATTCGTTGTTATTCTTTAATAAACTCACTATTATTTCAAAGGCACGGAAGAGGTTAGTATTCTAAAAACGTAAACGAATTCGGCAACGATATTTGAGAAATGGCAATTCCGCATTCCGTTGAGTAATTTCGAGATTTTTTATTTAAACAGAATTTTTGATAGCCAGATCGTGAGTGTTAATTGACTACTGTCTAGTGCCACTGATCAAATTTACCCTTCACCCACTTGCTTCAGCTATTAATTAATGTAAAATTCCGGGAAATAAACAATAACTTTCAGGAACGAGGAAAGATAATGCCAAGCTGTTTATGCGTTGTAGCTATCTCATCTTCCGTCTCTGGTAAGCATGACGCGATGGGGCGGTAAGTGGCTCATATTCGCTAATGCAGATCCCGGAAGCTAGTGCGTTGTCTCGTGGTTCCACGGTTCGAGTCGCGACGCGGGAAAAAGTAGTTAAACGATGCGTTATGTTTTTCTTGTATTACCCGTATACTGAGACAGTAAAAACGTATTATACACCTATTGAGACGTTAAAATTAGATTTCTGCCTGTCTGCCTGTATCTATTGAGCAATCCAAATTCATTGTTATTTTTCTGAAGTCATTATTATTGCAAAGGCCTGGAAGAAATTAGGTTTTTTTTTTGAATCGTATACGAATTGGTCACGATCGTTGAGAAGTGGCAATTCCCCATTCCTTTGAGTATTTTCTGATTTTTTTTTTATTTAAACCGAAACTTTTCTGGCTGAATCGTGAATGTGACTTGACTACTGTCTAATGCCGCTGAAGAACTTTGCCTATTTGTTTGATGAACAGTAACACAATCAAGATTTAATTTGAAACTGCTGGTATCTGTATGTATTGACACATCAACACATTATATGCTGAATTGACGCTAAAGTAAATACAGTCATGTTGTGGATACTGAAATTTGTAACAATCTAGTCTTAAAGTATAAATTGTTCGCGATCATTCATTTCGCCAAAGTAAAAGGTTTGTTTCCTCATAGTTGTGAAAAAAGGATAGCCAGGATATAGACATCATAACACGAGGACTATGAGAAAGAAGAGTGGTTTTATAAATATCCTACGTTTCATTTATTCTAAACAAAAATCTATCAGTTTCTAAATATTTGAAAATTTTTGTCTCATGATAAATATCATAACAGAAAGAAATAGTGACACTTATTTTTTCGTAATATTTTGTTAATAGAAAACTTAGAAAGATTACGTGTCAGCTGGTAGATGACGATAGTACTATCAAGCGCCACATTGTAATTCACTATAAGGATTTATAGTTTGTCTCAGTTACACTCGGCAAGTGATGTGTGGTAGGATCATCATGAGGAAATGGGCTGTTTACACACAGCGTTGAACGCTCAGCCTTTCCATGAACGGCTCGTATGGAATATCTATTCCCAGGATATTCCTACTTCTTAAAGAATGCATAATCATTAATTTTCTATATATACTCGTACAGACTTTGCATTAAATGTGGACAGTGCTGTCATGTTCTGTCAGTATTTTTGCACAATCTGGCATCAATCTCATCCCAGGAAAGAGTAAGGCAATGCTGGCTCCGCCTTTTGGCAATATCAATGGGGGATATTTCATTCAGAGCCATCTATATTTCAGATTATTCATTTCCAATGCATGAAACAAAACTGGAATCAAGGTCATCCCCACTGACGATTAATAATGGCGGGGTAGTTAATCAACCTTCCCCTACATTTCAATAACACTTTAAATAAATTAAGATCGTAAAACCTATCGCAAAAGTTGTAATTACCGGAAATGCATTAAAGCGAAGCAAAAAATAACCCCTAAGGCTCCGTTCTACTTTTTACTACAACTGAGTAGCGTAAAACTTTAACGATCATTATTTACATACTGGTTTGGCTCATTCATTCCGATAATATTTCACTCATAATGTGGTCTGTGGACAAACCAGCGAATAACCATATTCGAGGAGGTAGAATTTTTAGCACTACGAAGCTACAGAAACAAGAGATTATTTCGGAAAAAATTGAATGAAACAGTCTTCCTAGGCAGCATTGTTTACAAACAGACGAGTAGCTTGAGCGGGGGGTCCTGTGGTTAGCGTTGTGGTTTTCTGAACCTACCGTTCAAGGTTCATATCCACGTTTTTCATATTCTTTTAAATTTTTTCCCCCCTTTATAAGTTTCGAACCTACACTATTCTTATGCATATTATATATTCTTGATTCCTTCCAAACTGCCTCAGGGAATAAGATACTTAAGGAATCTTTTATAACCGAAACTATCAAATGATTTTTAACCAACTACCAACATGAAAGTAAACACTTTTGTGGCGGCAGCGCTGAAAAAAAGCTACTCTGGTTCCCAGCCACGCCGAAATCAGATCGTCTGTCCCATTTCCAACTGTACACGTTTATCGAAAATAATCATTTCACAGTAGAACGAATTTCACATTTCAGAAACAATTAATTTATCATTGGAATTATATCTCTAATTTTAAGCCATGTCTATCATTAATTCTGTAGGTGGTCTATAAAGATCATACACCGTCGTCAAGGAAAACAAAAATATAATGTAAAAACATGAAAGTAAATCGCATAGAACCAAATATAAGTACTGTAACAAATTAAATGACCATTTTCATTAAAAAATTTAAAACCAGGTTATTATCGTAGGACGAGCATAAATTCTTTTATTACTGGTATAAGTAAAAAAAGTTAATTGAGAATCGGGATTGAAGTAGAGAGTTCTAAAATTACTGCTTTACAGCGTAGTGACTTGATACCTGCGGGATTTAAAAACTCATTACTTAATAAATCATACAATTTGTGTATTATTCTTTGTTTGCAATTACTTCAGTATAATAACATAAATAGATACCACCATTAGGCGAAGAAGGATGTCGCCACTCGTGTGAGTGTTCTTTAGTCTCGTGTGTGAAGTGGAACGGTGACTTTTCGTCACCCGTGTAGTCGACTCCAAAATAGACTAAGCCGAAAATATTCAAACAAACATATCCTACCGGTAAAGAAAGTTCGATAGTGCCTTAGGACCAGAGGACCGAGCGTAGTGGATGAGCCTTAACGCTCTGGCCTCGCATTCGGGAAGAGGTGGGTTTGAATACTCGTCCAACTATTAGAGGCCGAAATCAAAATACCTTAATTTTTATGTCCTTAGTTTTTTTAATACTCTTAGCCCATTGAGTCGGCTAGTCATATCCACACTATCTTCTATTTTCTAAACAGCCACTCACTCTTAGCGCGCACAATTAAAAGTGAAGTACTTTAAGTTTCTGGTTGAAACCTTACCGAAGGAGATATATTGGAGATAGGGTGGCTAGTTCCTTCCTTCCTTATCTTACTTGAGGGCACCTGCAGTTTAACGTAGAAAAATGAACCATGAATACTTCACAGCAAGCTATGTCTGGTTATATGCCTATGAGTATCCACCACCGATACGGAAATTCGAACCGGGGACCTTTCAGTCTCCAGTCAGACGCTTTAACCTCTAAGTCGCTCTGGCGCTAAAAGATCTGTAATTACGTGAGACGCTTTTATAGTAACAGAAAGTAAATGCCATATGAGGAACTATCGAGGAATAAAATGGAGACATTAAAATGAAATCTCCAATACATAGCTAGTCATAAAAATTCTTCAGAAAGTTTCACCTAGTTATATGATGACTGTTAGAACTACGAGAGATGAAAGTGAATTTCATCAACTCATTGAAAATACATGCAGTGTAGTCCAGGTTGGCGTTGTTATCATTATTTTTAATCTCATTCATCTTTAAATAAGTAAACTATGATAGTGTTACTAACTTCGAACATTCCCACAAACTCTGTCTCCTGGCCGCGAAGCATAAAGCACTGAGCCAAGGAAAAACTAAAAGGAATCCAAAGCATCGACGCATTATGTTCTTCATTAATTTATGGGGACATTATATATTCTTCACTACTTCTAACAAAGTGTGCCTTTGTAAAAGGAACCACCGCGTCATTTCCATAGCGTGGTTTCGGAAAATATGAATAGTCTAGAAATGAACCCGGGACCTCCCGAAGACCTAACTAAGACTTCATTGCTCACCCACCAAGTTCAAATGGTTGTAATTTGTATGTGGAATATTGATTAACGTATGCAGACAAAGGCCAGAAAGAAGTGAGTTTAAAAATAATATAATATAGAGGAACATCTTTACGACACCAAATGTCTACTTAATTGTAATAAGACTATTGTCTCCTACAATATTGAAGATTTGGGGTGTTCGCCTCTAAGAGAACTCAAGAAAAATAATTTTATAAAACTTTGTAAAGGAGACTTATTTTGTAATGCTGTGTGTGTGCCGAAGAAAATATATTTCTAATTACCCAATGGTGGGTGAAATAAAAAACAAATCAAATTAGATACAATGTGTTTTTATTTAAACAAACCCCTAAATTTATTATCAAACTTCAATTCACGAATGTGTTATTTCTTACTGAAAGCATCCAAAGGGCGTGACTCGACTCGCCAAGCGTATATACGTCATCGTCTTACCCCAGCACATTTCCAGGTAGCGAGAATCGGTTTTTGTTCGCCCGCCCTCTCAACAAAACTGGTTTACCGCCTACTGTTCTCGGCGCGGGGTATCAGGTTACAACAGGTTTGTACCTGCCCGCGGTTTCGAATTTAAGGTCAGAGGCAGGATATCAGGTTACACCGCGAGGTATCGGGTTACAAGGCCAACATTAGGATCTCAGATTATAAATCAAAATTCCGCCTGGAACAACTTTTGATGTTACTGTTTTCTTTATTTTCATACGCGTTGCGCCCTTATGGTGTGGGGCATCGTCAATGGCTGTGAATTTGTTTTTACATGTGATATGTTACATTTGACAGAGGAATTATAAATTATTATATGCATATTTACATTGTACTTATAGCTAGGATGATGGTATTTATATGGCGATCTGGAACAGTACTTTATGCAACTTACAGATGTTCTACTTCACAATTATAAAAACTGTTTTACACATATAACTGAATAAACACTGGCATTGTATCCATTGCAACTGCAAACTTCTTGTTTCGTTCGTCTGCTACATTATATACATGTTGTTATGATGAAATGCAGTGCTACCAAACAAGAAGTTTGCGGTTGCAATGGATACAATACAATACCAGTGTTTATTCAGTAGTATGTGTAAAAAAGTTTTTATAATTGTGAAATAGAAGATCTGTAAGATGCATAAAGTACTGTTCCAGATCGCCATGTAAATACCATCACCCTAGCAGTAAGTGCAATGTAAATATGTATATAATAATTTATAATTCCTCTGTCAAATGTAACATATCACATGTAAAAACAAATTCACAGCCACTGACGATGCCCCACACCATAAGGGCGAAACGCGTATGAAAATAAAGAAAACAGTAACATCAACAGTTGTTCCAGACGGAATTTTGATTTATAATCTATTATCCAACAACTGCGGAAGATGGCCTACAACCAGATTTGCATTAGGATCTCAGGTTACACTGGAACACCTGCATAGTGTATCAGGTTTCAAGGCCAACGGCAGGGTGTCAGGTTAAAAGGAGGGGACACAGAGGTTTAAAGAAGGTCAGCGGTAGGATATCACCTGCATAGAGTATCAGGTTACAAGTAGTGGGAAGTGGAGGGGGAGGGGGATATCAGTTACAGGGAGGGGAGGAGGTATTGATTACACTTTTTTGGTCCAGGGTTGTAGCCCTCATTGTCGTCCATAAGAACCCATGTAGCCGTCAATGTCGTCCATAAGAGCCCATATAGCCGTCACTGTCGTCCATAAGAGCCCATGTAGCCGTCACTGTCGTCTATAAGAGCCCATGTAGCCGTCACAGTCGTCCATAAGACCCCATGTAGCCGTCACTGTCGTCGATAACAGCCCATGTAGACGTCACTTTCGTCCATAAGACCCCATGTAGCCGTCACTGTCGTCCATAAGAGCCCATGTAGCCGTCACTGTCGTCCATAAGAGCCCATGTAGCCGTCACTGTCGTCGATAAGAGCCAATTTAGCCGTCACTGTCGTCCATAAGAGCCCATGTAACCGTCACTGTCGTCGATAAGAGCCCATGTAGCCGTCACTGTCGTCAATGAGAGCCCATGTAGCCGTCACTGTCGTCGATAAGAGCCCATGTAGCCGACACTTTCGTCCATAAGAGCCCATGTTGCCGTCACTGTCGTCCATAAGAGCCCATGTAACCGTCACTGTCGTCCACAAGAGCCCATGTAGCTTTCACTGCCGTCCATAAGGGCCCATGTAGCCGTCACTGTCGTCCATAATAGCCCATGTAGCCGTCACTGTCGTCCATAAGAGCCCATGTAGCCGTCACTGTCTTCCATAAGAGCCCATGTAGCCGTCACTGTCGTCCATAAGAGCCCATGTAGCCGTCACTGTCGTCCACAAGAGCCCATGTAGCTGTCACTGTCGTCCATAAGAGCCCATGTAGCCGTCACTGTTGTCAATAAGAGCCCATGTAGCCGTCACTGTCGTCCACAAGAGCCCATGTAGCCGTCACTGTCGTCCACATGAGCCCATGTAGGCGTCATTGTCGTCCATAATAGCCCATGTAGCCCTCACTGTCGTCCATAAGAGCCCATGTAGCCGTCAATATCGTTCTCCATCTAAACAGACAAACCAAAAATTCAAATTTAACGCTAATGGGCTGTATATCGTATTGAATTTGTAATTTATTGGCGTAAAATGTAACTTGTATATTGACCGATGACATAAGTTCTCCTTATGTGCAGTTTTGTTAAAATTCGCCCATTACTTTATACATGATGCGATAACAGACAGATAAAAATTCCAAATTTTACCTTTTTGGTATTTCTATCATGGGTAGTGTACATTGCAATACTTATTTTCGAAGTAGCTGTCATTTCATGGTTAGACTTTTCGTGAACTTTGTTATATATTATCAATTTTCCATTCATTATTGTCTTATTTTACACCCTCCTGCGACGTCTTAGCTACAGTATGTTACGTAATAAAACAAAGTAATGGATTCAATAGTCATTGCCTTATCCCTATTATTTCCCCACGGTAACTATTTGTAGCTATTACAAATTTGATTGCAACACTTGTTAAAATTTTACTATATTCTATTTATAGCGGTTTGATTCAATGTAATTGCATTCCAAAATTTATATTTATGCAACTACATTTTATTGTACTCGGATACTACCTACTAATCTAATTAGTAGTGAATGTCATATAAGAGAAAACAATCTACGTGTTTAGGGGCAGTGCCATGATAGTAGACAGAAAGAAAACATTTGACAGGTTACTAGGAAATTAAACGTTTCTTTTAACTGCTTCGCGCTGTACAGAAGCTGCAAGCTGTTTACTGCTCAGGTTTTATGGCGACCTGCTTGTCGTTAACTCGTCGTAAGGTGACGTTACCCAAGAAGTTTTCGTTGAAGTTCAGAAACGTTTCGTATAGCGAGCACTTAAATTGTTCGTAAATGAAAGAACGCAATCTGTATAACTTCATTCTTTTGATAGGTATTAGGATCGAGCCAATATAATAATTTGGTCGATCATAACATGTCAGTATTTAGAACTGTAGTAAAAGTAGAAATTAAATCTTCTTAATACCAATATTTACATGAACTAGTACTATTTACCACTAGAAATACCGATATTAGCTAGTTACGGCATAAGATATGTACAGTAGATATAAATATAACAAAAAGCACAAGAAACGTATTAACCATAATAATTTTAACTAATGACTCACTAACAAATAGTGGCAATGAGATGGTGAATCAGAGTGAAACACTAAATCGCAAGTGCGTATAGATTATGTATGCACCGCGAATTACAAGAACAGAGCGTTTGCTTGAGCGAAAATATTGGATGATGGTAGCCAGTGCCAAGTTCAAATTTCAAATATATTGTGCAGAAATTTGAGCATACCATGAAACGTTATTAGCGTTTAATTCTATGTTATAAAAATTTTCTGTTTTAAATTCTTATACTGACAGGAAGTGCTGTCATTGAAACCAATGCAGCTTAAAGTTCTTAACCAACGATAGACAATCTTCTTAATACGATAAGTTTGGAACATTCATGATAGCAGCTTCACTGAAATTCAGTATTTGAACTTATAACTCTACTATTACTTGATTCGAAGAAGATGAAACAAGATTAGTTTTATATATATATATAAAACTATTCACAGTATTTTAATAGCGATTTTAATTTTTTGAGGTAAATGAGACTTCCATATTCATTTAAACTATTGTAATTTCTTATTTGTTAATCCGTTTGGTAATGTATCCGGTAGGAGACTGTTTTAGCGTTACATAAACTATATGTGTAGGAGTATTTCTATTTTTCTAGTGTGATTTCATATTTCTGAATAAACAGTTAATTTATTTGTCAATTTACTATTAAATTTATCATTATTATCATTTGGCGCATAGTATCCATCCAACAAATATGTTTCATCTCAATTTTTTTTTTCATAATGCGAAAGCGTGAATCGTATATTGTAATACGTCTCGAACAGAAATTTATTTATTCATACAACATGGATATTTCCTAGTGTTTCAGCCTTACAAAAGGACGTCAAATGCAGATTATTATTATCTAAAGAAAGTTAGATTTCGTATTTTGTTATTTCATTCTAAATTTAACTTAGTAGCGATGGAACGCGTGCCCCGGTGGTAATCCCGTAGTCATCTATTTACTACTTTTATTGTTATTATCTTGTGTAGGCCCTACTTTAAATGTAAATTCCTTCAGCTATCTGTTTTTGCCATTGACTAACTTTGAACTCTTCCTGCGTTTCGGTAGATTATTCATTATTTCCTGACACCCTTACCAGGTGAGTCTATCATCAAATGTTATGCCAAGATATTTAAACGTCAAGCCTACAACCAGCAATTCTGTCGCCATCCTATAACCATAAACAACCTTTAGATTTGTGAGAGTTAAGTTTTTCCGGCGTATTGTTGAAATGAATACTTCACCGGTTTTCTGCCGGATAATTTCTTTATTGAACTCTTTATTTAACAACGTTTCGGCAACTACTGCCGTTGCCTTCACGTCAGCGCACCTGATGAAGGCAACGAAGGAAGTTGCCGAAATGTTGTTAAATAAAGGGTTTAATAAAGAAATTACCCTGCACAAACCCGTGAAGTATTAATTTAAATTCAACCTTTAGATATTTATGTGTGTATCTAATAAGCTGGCCCTTCTTATCATTTATCCAATTCCATTTACCTACCCAATTAGATATTCTTTTCACGTCACCCTGTAGTTGTTCAGTCTTGTACCGTTTTGGTATCATAAAGATATGACATATGCAGACAAGTATCTTTCTGAAAAAACTACGGGAAAAACTATACCTGTCTTTGTGAAGACATTTTAGAATCCCAAATTATATATCATTTTGTTCAATTGATGTAATATAAATACGAGTAATTACAAGTGTTAAGTCTATATTGTTCCTAAAATATAGAACGTTTTGTATTCTCAAGGCCTCTCTTAATACTCACAACTTTGTGCTAAAAATGATTTTAATCTATTATTACGTGATAATGTGCATGCTGAATCGACGTGTCGTATCGATTAACAAACAGGCTGAATGCGCGGCTACCCAATCTCGGTAAGTAATGATTTCATACACATGCGAGACCCAGACATTGTATCCAGAATGCGAAACTGGGACAATTTACCAACTAGGAAGAAAGGTATTTTACCAAAAAATTTTCATTACTCTGAGATGACATCTCTTATCTTTTTGGTAGCACTCCGGTTACAGGTAACTGTTGAGTCCTTTCAGTTCAACTTGAAATATAGAAATGCTTGGAAATCATGTTTTGTTACTCTTTTAGTTTCTTAAAACTTGTTTTCTAAAACTGAATGCATTCTACTTTTCCCACATTCCTCTTTCCAACAACTATTTACTGGGAGTCATGAAGCAAAATCTCGAAGGTTTTAAGCAATGTATAAGATACTTGTATTCATTAATGAACCTTTGGAATTAATTTGAAAAACACATTTATTTATGAAATTTAGACAAGTGATATCATCTTCATCTAATAATTATAAACTCGGGAATAGCAACATGTGAAGCCGGCCTCGGTAGCGTAGGGGCTAGAGTGCTAGCTCCGCGTACCGAAGGTCGTCGGTTCAAGTCCGGCCGAGGGCATGGGTGTTTAGTGTTGTGTCTGTGAATGTCTTGTCCGTGTTGTAGTGTCTTTGTGTCAATACTCGATAGCGACAAATCACATTGAGCTGGCTGTATGGCCTAGTAACCGAATACCATTAAAAAAAAAAAAAGCATCATGTGAAAAGATTAATCAGACACTGCAAAGTACAAGTCAAAAACTTTGGGTAGATATTTGTAACACTGTATGACATATCGGTGATCACTCTGTTATTGTATCAACAGTGTTGATAAATTATCACTGCACGAGCTGCTGACGACTAATTAAACGCGTTGCCGAAACGAGTCAAAGACTTAATATACCGTAATGTTCTTGGGTGACTAGCTGAGTTCGCGAAGTTTTTCAAACGATATTTTGGCGGTCAAATTTACTGTCACCATTTTCACCCGAAGACCACCGAAATAATAATGTGACCACCGAATTATCGTGTGAAAACACTTCGTTAACTCGACTTATAATTCGAGAATATTCTATTAATTCTCAGTGCCGAGAAAAACTTCGTTCTTAAGTCAAAGAGTTATGACACCGCTGAGGGTTTCGTTGTGCTAACATAACCGGACAGTTTGGATCCAACGATGGAGGTTTACTGCTACTTTAGATAAGATTCATCTGTCAACCATTATTTAAGGGAATACTTTTCTAGAGCCTTTGAAGACGATTAAATGGGCTGTCTGAATGGGAAAATCTATTGTCGGGGATGAAATCTACTGTCAGTGCAAAGTTATTCACCGTTGTGGTAGTGACTAGAGGGAATGCAGCTGTTATCTTTAGAGAGAACGTCGAGAATGTTTTACAACTTGATGCTACTGTTTCAATGACTTCAGCTGCAAAAATGGCGAAATCAAATGATAATGTTAAATTACCAGTGTGACTCCAACTGTATAACAAAAACACACACACACACACATATAAAAATATATATTGCTATATGGAATTTTAAAGGTTTTGTTGCTTTGTATTCCATGTAATAACGTTTTATTTGATGTGGATTAGTACTTAATAATGACACAAAGAATTTTCACATTTTGTGATTATTTTGTAAATCGAACCTCCAGAAGTAAACGTTTCATATTTTTTGAGTATAATAAACTTTTTACATTTGGTGTATAACACGTATTTCACTTTACGCATCCTCCACGACGTTCGATTCATTTTTCCTTTCAATTTTTATTAGAAAGTAGATACATATTGTAACTTATGAACTGCGACTTTCTTTAAAATACAGATTGCTTAATATTATACAAGAACTAAAAATAAATTGACGCGCTTCGTTTGATAGACCTAAATTCATTTCTGATCTCGATTTTGCTGTCCTGTTCTTTTCACATGTTCTTACAACAGTGTGGAATTCTTATATGATTGAAGTTTTACGCAATTTCATTACATAAAAGTGATGATGTTTGTTTTAAGTTTGCAATTTCAGTAAAAATCAGATGTTTTTGTATCTTAGGTGTGGGAAGATATTCAAACGTAAACAGCAATTGAAACAACATGTTTGTGGTTACAAGCAGGAAATGATGAAAACGCAACAATTAATCTTTTCATCTGATGGAAGCTCCCGTCGCCTTTGTTCACGAAATCTCATTTCGTATTCCATCTTGAGCCGCTTAGTTCCCACGCCTACGGATCGTTTACTGTCGTTGCCGGGGCAATTAATGTTCGCTCAGGGCAGCTTTCCAAGCCAAACTTGGACACATGCTGAAAACTGTTGCTATGGTGACAGACCATTACAACTTTGCAAATGCGGTTACGTGTTGGTCAGCGCTTGAATAATGGACTTCTAACGACTGGGCGAATGGCTTCACGGTGCCCAACAGTGATCAAGCTTGGCTATGTGGTACAACAGGTTCTACACCGGTTATAGGGTCAAATCATTTGTATAGTGATAAAAATAGTGTAATACATGATTTAGTTCCCAAATAAGTATTGATACATTTCTTTCTGTAACTGAAAGGTTTTTTCCAAATCTCTGTAATGTGTAGAAACTCCGATGTTACTACGGCCTTTTAAACATACATATGCTATATATGTTAAGTTTTTTTTTTTTATTAATCAGTAGTATATTATTCTGCAGTGCTTACTCAATACACAAATAAAAATTGGCTGAAGGTTTAAGGTTAAATAAAACCAGTCTCAAACCGGGAGATCACTCTGATAAACTGACACAGTGTTAACACTTTATGGATGGTTCAGAGTTGCTTTTTATTTGTTTCGTTTATTTACATTATACGTTTTAACGTCCTCCAGTTCCTACATTTTTGAATCAGGGAAGTCAGATATGTAAAAGCATTATGTTTACCACATTCTAATTGTTTCTCTGAAATCCTTAATTGATGACGACAATTTTTTTGCGCAGTTTACATCTCCCATCAAGAAATAAATTGTCCGTAGAACTTTTTATATTAAAAGAAGTGGAAATGCTCTTGCAAAGTCCAATGTCACATGTAAACACCTACCGTGGAATCTACTCTCTAACAGCCATTTACTATGTTGCTTTTTTTTTTTTTTTTTTTTGCTTATGGCTTTACGCCTCGTTGACATCGAAGTCATTAAGGTCATTAAATGTGTGAAAGTGTTTAGAACAAGTAACGGGAGGAATTCTGTCATGGACTTTTGAAGGAACCATCCCTGTATTCGCCTGGAGTGATTTGGGGACTATGGGAAACCAATATCTGGATGGCTGCACGGGGATTCGAACCCGTGTCCCGATTGCGAGGCCAAAGAGTTTCCACTCACCCACCACGCTCGGTCGGAGGTTGCAAATTGACAAACACTTAACTCAGGCTTTGTTTTCCCATATAGACCTCTCAGATTTCTCCACACATATAGATTGCATTTTTTTTAAAATATTTAAATCTCTCGACGATTTACTATCACCAGTAGTCATTTTTCTTTTCTAACACCGACAGGTCTCTTTGCCCTAGCTAGTCACGTTAAAAATGCACTAAAATTATCCTTAAAAGAATGGAAACCAAAGACAGCCTTGCCCCTGACATACTTTTTCATCCGAAAAAAAGCGAGAGGGGAAGGGGGAAATGATAGGTATGTGTGGAAATATCTTATTATGTAGAGAAAATTATATATAATATATTAATATAGAAACGACGTGAAAATGTGTAGTAAGAATGTGATATTCGCATTGTGCTAAATACCAGAGGGCAAAACTGGATTTGGTCAGTGGAATGTCGAGTACTATGTCGCTGTGATTAGCATTCTAGGTCTGCATGCGACTCCGTGCGTCACTAAACGTATTCACATCTTGTTCACAACGCTCATAGCGACAAAAGTTTGTAGAGACTCGCTATGGAGTACGGGCCTAAAATAACGAAACGTTTTACACATGCGTCTCTATTTCAAATGACTGTCTTAACATTCCCGTTAACCTCGTTCCATGAGATTTATTTTACACGTGGAAGTGCTCTCATGTCGTTGCTCGTTCACCTTTAAGAATGTTTGGCTATTGAAGTCAGTGAGTGACCACTTATACATGTCCAGCTATGCTTTCCACGTACAGATTTCCTTTATCAGTATTTATATAATCACATGAACATGCACACCGTGCCTGTGGTTTAGTGGATGTTTCTATCTGATATCGTGTATTATTATTATTATTATTATAAAAGCTGTGTCGTGCGGATAACCTGTCGGTAAAACTCCATCTAAAAGATCTCACCAAATCTTTTCTTACTAATACCATGTAATATGATACTGGAGAGAAGTCAGTGAGAGATATATCTATGAATAGCCTACTTCAGTTAGAGTTAGCTTTTGTACGTAACTTCATCCCTGTCGAGCAAAGCAGTTCTCAGTCTTTTTTTCCGTCAATTTCTAAATAACTTTCATCAAGTGACCAACATTTGGCACGACTTATGTCACCAAGCTTGTTCGAATCTGGCATTTGAGAGGGCGCGGTTCAAGCGCCGGCCCGGAAATCCACAATGAGGTTCTCCATAGCTTACCAAAATCACTATTGGCGAATACCAGAATGATTGCTTGAAAAGGCCATTGCTGAATTCCTTCCCGTTCCTTACCTTTAATGCTCCTTGTCTTCTAATGACCTCGACGTCAGCAAGACGTAAAGTACCAAAATAAACACGAGTTATGCTATTAATCAGCGGCAGAATTTTTTTAAAGCATTGTTTCTTCATGCTGTTTGCTACTACAAACTCTCGACGATTTGCTCGTAGGCTTCTGCGGCCGGAGTCAGTTGATTCTTGGCTGTCAGAGTGACGCCGCGTCATGATTTGTGAAGCCGATGTTTCGACCATCCTTCTGTAGTCTTCTTCCAGGGCAGAACTGCATCTTCAGTCAGTGTGTGGTGCTGTTATATACCCGAGGCCCGTGACCTGTCTAGAGAGTTCGGTTTACCTAGCCAATCAGAAGGCCCGAACAATCACGTGATTCGCAGGCCTGGTGGGGAGCGGCGTAGTCAGGTGGGAGGTGACACGAGATCTGCTCTGTCCGCACTAGCGAGAGCCTTGCGTCTTGTAGTTTAAGCCCGTGGTCTTCGTTTATGTTGTTTGCGCGTTTGGCAATTTCCATCGCCTTCTTGACCCTCCTTGGCCACCATTTATCTTCGCGCACTATCATGGTGATGTTTTCCAAATTTATGGCATGACCACAGAAGGATGGTCGAACGTCGGCTGCAAAAATCATGACGCGGCGTCACCCGGCGAGCCAAGAATCGATTTGCATCATGTTCAGTCTATTCTGAGAGTCAATGAATTCAATATCAATCTAACTAACCCTTCGGAATCCTTACAGTACGGCCATCTGTCGAGTATACAGGCTGAATAACCGACACTTGTCAACAGAACTACATTAGGATAGCCTTCCGTTTAATTGTTACTGTTTCGAACAGGTACTAATTTTCAGCTCCGGCCCCCGTTTAAGCTGATGTTCTAATATACTTCAAGCCAGACTCAAAGCTTTGAAACTAAATGAATCACATCAAAACGTGTTAATTAATTTTTAACTCTTGACTGGTTATACTCGTATGTAAAGTAATTTGATGTTCAGAAGAGATTTTGATTTCCCGCTCCGGTTAAGTAATCCAATATGCATATATCTATTTTCAAGTAAAAATCTACAGATTTAAAAATCCAATCAGTACCAATTCGGCAGTATTCCAGCTATGCAGATTATATGGTAAAACGTTTCATGTTCAAAACAGATTTGATTTTTTTCTGATGCTCCATTTCATGTAGCAACATAAGAAATGCTTCCAGTTTTAATTCGAACCATGTGCTTTTCGAACTGTTAAAATCCGATGAAAATTTGTTCAGTATTAGTACCGGACCAAACACACAGAGTCATCCGCGTTGCAGGTGTGATTTGTGTGGATATGCAGAGAAAGTGGATCAGTTATAAGAACAAGGCTAGGTTTGAAGAATATAAGATCTTAATAAACTCAAGTGCAATATTGGCTAGAAAAATCTTCGTTCACATTAAAAAAAAAATAATCTCAATATTTATAATAATTAGGGTAGCGACCCACCTAATGTTATGAGTGTACTGTGCTTCCCCTTGTGATAATTCAAATCGGTAAGTTTGGATTTTTTTTTAGTGAAGTCACTATGCATTGTCACGTTATATGAAAACTGCAAAATAGTAGGTAACTCTATCCCTAAATAGGTCCTCAAAATCAAAGTTATTGATGGCATTGTAAATTGTTCTAAAGTCTGGTATAAATCTGTTAAATGTGTAAAAAATTAAAACCTCTGAGAAACATATTTAACTGCCTCATAAAATTATTACAGTGATTCCAAAACGATCACCACTTCATTTTTTTACGTATTTTGCGTGTAGAAAGTTCAGTCGGCATGAGATTTTATCTCAGTTTTTTACTGGCTGGAACACGCTTAGTAGTTTTAGTAATATTATTTTGTTTTTTACCATATCAGCGGAGTTCCGTGCTCATCATGTGGGTATCGGACGGTTTCTCTATGATTCATGATTCTGCTACAGAAAGGCTGGAGGTTGCGTTGAGATGCGTTGCCGGCGAAGACGTGTGGTATGTCAAGGAGAGATGTGGTTTCGGCGCCTTGGTCTGGGGGGGCTGCTGCCGCAGCCGCAGCCGACTACCACTCGGGGTTAAACTGTGTCTATTTCGCTTAACGCAAATATTAAATGAGCTTGCTATTTCCGCAGATTTTTATACTTAACGCGTGTTGCGCATTATCATTTAATTGAAATAAAACAATTTTCGGCCAACAAGCATGTGGGTATGATTAGTTGAACTGAAAACTGTCTTCCGGCCAACAAACGTGTGGCATGATACTGTTAAACTGAAGACTGTCTTCTGTGTAATGTGCGATATCTTTTTATTCAATTGAGTGACTTGGAATAGTGCCCGATAAGTATACAAATGCGCAATGCATCCAAAAATCTTCCTTCATGTTGATGAAGAATTTAAATTATCCACCAGAAATAAATCTATTATTTGTAAAAACTAAACGCATTATTCACTTCCCGTAAACTCCCTCCACCCCCTTTTATGGCTTAATGCCCCGTCAACGACGAGGTCATTAGAGGCGTGAAATGACTGGGAACAAGCAACGGGAAGGAAATCGGGCATGGCCTTTGAAGGAAGCATCCCGGCGTTCACCTAAAGTGAAGGAAGCCATGGAAAACCCAAAGCTGGATGCCCGGACGGGGATTCGAAACGGTGTCCTCCCGAATGCGAGGCCAGAGCGTTACCGCCCACCCACCACGCTCGCTCGTAAACTCCTAATACGGAAAGCGCGCATATAGTCCATTTTATCACATTAAAGCATATGGATGACAGTCAGTGGAAGCAGTTAAAATAGTTTTAAGATGATATTAGCTACTCAGTATATACAAAATTGCTCGCCCATTCAAACTTCTGTTTATGCAGCAGTGATTTTGGAAACAAGGAAGTAGATATTTCGCAGAATATTAAATTCTCTCGTGTGTATGGAATCTCTGGAATGCCTCGTAAGTTTTTGAAGCATTAATACATCTTAGAGGTATGTATGCAGTAACATCACACGCATCATACAAACATTTATCTCAGCGACAATGTTTGGTCAACAATTCGCAATCGGAAGGAACGGGGCTCGATTTTCGATCGCGTACTAAAAATATCGGTTCCCCAAGCAATGTATTCTTGAAAAAGTGCCAAATTTCGTCCCCTTTCATTGTCCACAATCATCTCCAGTCCCTCACTACCTCATCTTCTAAAAGCTATTATGAACCAGAAAAAATGTAATACGTCTTAAAATTTAAAAATATTTACTATGCAGGAGAAAGTTCAATCAACTATTAAAACAATTCTGTCTGGATATTTTTGTTAAATGTAAATATGACCAGTTTCCGAATCTGAAACAATTTCTTCTACCATGAATGGACATATAAATTTAGCCATTAAACGCCACTTGAAATCTGTTGCAGGGTCACACAGCTATTTTCCCGAAATATAACCGCAATTGAACAGGATGAACAAGTATTTTTCAAACCATTCCACCAGCATCACACCAACAGGGATCAATAGATATTTCATGTAACGTCAGACTCAAGAGTCGTTTTGCAGGGCAATCACTGGTAAATTTTTGGGCTGAGTTAAAAGCAAAGCAGCAATAACATTTTTACTTCAATTTTGTTAGACGTACATTTGCGAGAGCGGATATTCGGCCACGACAAACATGAAAACCAGACATCACCACCGACTTCAACTCGAAGATGATTTAAGGTTGAATCTCAGTAAGCAGAAACCAAATTTATCATTTGTACCATCTAACTTAAACAAACATTTTTGATATTCATTATTATTATAATTTTTATAATAATACTTTTGGACATTTACTGTTGTTTGTGACCTTTTGTTATGGGATTAAAATTTAATAAACCTTGATAAACTGGTTTCACTTTTTTGTCATTTCAGTTCTAAAAGTTACTTGTGGTTCAGCTTTTCATTGAATTTACTCGGGAAAAACTAGTTTCAAATCACAGTCCTAGATAAATTTTCAGTAAATAAACTTTCAACAAATAGACTCTTCTTTCGTAAAAATATTTGATATTTATATGCACACTTAATTAGTAACACTAATACTTTTACTGTAGTTTAACTAAAAAGTATAGGCCTACTGTTATTTTTCTGAAATAACATGCTGTTACATACCCTGATAATACTCTCAAAAGGAAGCAAATTTATACCCATTAAGAAAACACTGTGTAGTAATAATAATAATGATCGTAAACAAATAGCAGCTTGAGTACTTCTTCTGTTCCCTCCGATACACAGTACTGATATAGGACCACCTGTCACTCGTTCTCTCTGCACCTCGGCTTATTCCATCTCAGCCTGATATGTTCCCATTAATATGTGAATCGATTGTTGTAGTGTGGGAGTTCCTTCTTCTTCAGTTTTTTCCTCGCCTCGCTTTTATACAGTAACTCAGACGTGGTTTTAATTTCTGATGCTGATCTAAAATCCAACAAAATTTGTAGTAATCTCACTGACGGATTTATTTCTTCAACTTATGCTAGGTTTCAGCCATATTAAAAATCTTTACCCTATTACTAGAGAGTTAATTATACTCCAATATTTCGACATCAAACTGTATTTCAATCTTTTAAAAAATTTCTGACGGTTTCATGTTTTATTTTGTAATCATCTCAGTACTAATACGTTGTTCCATGCTATAATATCTTTTTCACTACTCAACTTGTACTAGTTGCGGTTCATGAGGAATTGCTACCAAGTTTGACATTTATTTCTTTTACTAGACATTAAATCCAAATGGCAATTTACAGGTGAATACATTTCGTATCATAATAGTGTACTTTATGACTGCTTGCAGATTTATTATTATTTTTTATTTAATTGCGATGAGCACACGGTCCGATGCCAATGCCCTTGTCATCTAATTACCGCTTTCTGAATTATCTTATGTATTTTGAGTGTGAAATCCTCCAACATCTACATTTGTAACATATAAATTTTAATTTTAAAATCCCTCAGCGTTTTTGTATATTATTAATCACTTCAATTGGTAATTTGTTCCAATCCCTGACACCCTTACCTACAAAAGAAAATTTTCCCACTCCCTTATGAATGAAATCGAGTGCCAGTTTGTGGTCATGGTTATCTTTTACCTTCCATGCACTATTCCTAATTCTTTGTCTAATATCCCTCCATGCCATCTATATTACCAGCACTCTCTTCACCCTCGTCCTTTCCTCCAAATAATCCCAGTTCAGCTTCCTTATCATATCATTTATGGACTGGGTCCTGAAATAATTTCCATTAACAAATCTAACTTCTCTTCTTTGCACACCCTCCAACTCCTGTATCAGATAACCAAAATGTGGATCCCAAAATACACCACCATATTCATCCAATGGTCTAACCAACGTTTTGTAACCCGATTCTCTAACATCTCTAGTAAATCCTCTCATCTCCGTCTCCAGTAAATGTAGTATTTTGTAACCTTTTCCTACCACCTGCCCAATGTGCTCCGCCCAGTCGAGTTTATTATCAAACATTATGCAAAGATATTTACAGTTCAAGCCTTCAACAAGAAATTTTGACCCCACCCTATAATCATCTGTGTACCTAATAAACCAATTTTTCTTGGCCTTTATCTTCATTCCATGATGACCTACCAATTTAGATATTCTATCCAGGTCACCCTGCAATTGTTCAGTCTTCTCCTTTTTTGATTCAATTATATATCATCTGCAAACAACCTAATTTCCGATTGTAAACCATCAACACAATCATTCATTAGAATAATGAACAGCAACGGTCGCAATGCACTGTCCTATGCCACTCCCATATTTACCTCCGCCTCTTCTGATAACGTATTTCCTTCTCTAACATTTTGATTTCAGACTTTTAAGAATTTTTCTATTCAGCAAGAAACTTTTTCAATCAACCCAATAGTTTTCAGTTTATTTAAAACCATTTTATGGCTCACTCTTCCAAATGCAATAGAACGATCTAGTGCCACTCTATCAACTTGGACTCCCATGTCCAATTCAACTGAAATATCAGTTCTGATCCGGCAGAATATCCAAAAAGAATTTTTGTCATCTCTGCGTCAGGAAAGACTCAATTCTCACATTTACAATCCTATTTTTCACCCCCCCCCCCTTTTTATAAACCTTTAGTACTATCGATCTTTTCCATTTCACTGGTAAGCAGGAAGACTCAAGACACATTTTAAATAGATTTTCAAGGTAAGGTACAATATCGTATCCCACATTCCTTCACACATCTGTAATAATATTATGTACAACAGCTCCTTTGCGTTATTTTCCTTTTTTAGCTGTCTAAGTTGCGTCATAACTTCCTGAGAATCTATTTAAAATTTTGTAGCTTCCTCATTTTGTACTTGTAGGGAGAATATCCACTGATTTATTTCCTCCCATCACAGAATGATAGTATGTAGTTGTCTCATTAAACCAGTCACTCAACGTTAACTACTATTCCTTCCTTTAACCAAGACTCTACCCCTATAATCACTTGTGGCTCATGTATTACTATTAACTTTACAAATTCTATTACTTTGTTTATTATACTTCTTCAGTTCACCAATAACACTCTTATTTTTGGTTTTGTTGAATTTTAATCACTCATCTTTGTCTTTTCAGTTGTACCTGTGTCCGTTATTATTTCAACAGCTTCATCTATTTCTTTACCATTTGCATTTTTCCCCATCGTGCATCTACAATCAGTATACCTTTGATCACATATTTTTATCCCGTCACCAGCAGCCCCTAACTAAGAAAAGGTACAGTCCTGACCCCATCATAACTGGAAGCGGGCTACCTTACAGCTTTAGCCAACAACTCAGAGAATACTCCTTCCCCATTTTATTTTTCAAAGAGATACGGGTTTCAGACTTTTGAATGTTGTTGTCTTTTAACTCTAGGTGCATCTTAAACAATTAAATTATTATATAACTGTTTTCTTACAAAATATTATTTAGAACCATTAGTACGTTTTTTGAAATTTTATTCAAATTTTATCAACTATTAGCATATGATACAATATCTAACATTTGACCTTTAGTGCAACTAAATATGAGCATATAACTTATCGTCTTGTTTTAGTATGCTCCTTTCTTATGTACGTAACCAAGTGCAGAAAAATGTAGCTTTCGATCAATATTGGTTTAAAAAATTACGAACTTGCACAAATTTTTTAAGCTTTAGTTAATTATATTATGATACACGAGAAAAACATCAAACATTAATCATCGGATATATTATTTTAATTTTGGGTATATTGTAAATAAAAACCATTGTACCATGATACTTGTGTGACACACATTTCGATTTTAATTGCGTTCGACACAGTCCAGAAGTTCTGGTTTCTATAACATATTGTTTTGCTAAAATCGAAGTGAATTGTGGTGTTTCTGGTCGACTGTGTTGGAGTGCAGCTGTCCGAGGATGATTAGACTAGTTACTACGGTGCTAACTACCGTCACTACCAGCCTCCTGTCGACGATCAAGAAGCCGGCAGCCGTGAACTGCATCTTCAACCTGCTCACTTGATCGAGGAGCGCGATTAACTCGCCACGTTGAGCTGCTCCCATTTTCACTGACATTAGTATCTCTCTCGAGGATTCACTTACTAAAGCTGCATCTGAGCAGACAATACATAGTACCAAGAGTTGGAATAACCTCGTAACCAACCAGCTAATCGCTACCACCAGTTGGTTGCCAGCAGAATGATCATCCGTGTGCGGATTCGACAGCAATAACAACGCGCGATGTGAGTTGAAGATGAGTGAGCACAGGTAGTTACCGATTGCAAAGAGAAGCACAGGGCCGAAATGATTTTGAAGCTCAGCTGCCGACAGGTGGATGGCTAAATGTGCCCGGCGAATTAGCCGTAGTGGAGGATCTGGCCTTCTGGCGTTTGGGCGGTGCAGAGAAGACTGTAGCCACTCGTTGATGGCTTCCAATCTTGAACGCTGTTGCTCCACCAACCTCAAGAACTGATCTACAACTAGCGAACAATACAAACGAATAATGGCAAGACTTACTTCGTCGATCGTGGATTTCTTCATAGGATACGGACTACAAATGCCAAGTGTGTTATACATGGCAACCGTAAATGCCGAAACTACGAGAATCTTTCTCCCAGTTTTCACCGTCTGTTGACGGCTGCCGGTCAAACAACTATCAGCGTAGCGAATACTGTCCAGCACTTGGCGAATGTGCGAGAAACTTCCAGCTGCGCAAGTGACAGATGAGTATCCAGCTATCAGCCATGTGGATATTTCGCTAGCAAGTTGGCATATTCCCAGCGTTGTAGGTCCTCTAGTGTTATAATATCTCACAGCAGAACAAGCAGTAGCGATATTGGCGACACCTATGGTGGCTACCCACAAGAAAGGAATTGCTGTGTGAGAACCGGCAGTCAAACCAAAGGCTCGCCAGAAGGTGTCTGGCGAGAAAGCTCTGCACCACGTAACAGCCTTCATATTTCCTTGCTTACGAGGTGTAGTACACCTGTAGAACTGTAACGCTGTAGCTGTTGTATGCAAAACCTTTATACCAATGTTAACATTACCTGAAATTTTGGATTAATTCAGTGATGTTCGTTTTATTTGATGGGCTTCGAGTAAGTAGAAACGTAAGTTAAACTCATTAAAAGTCGCAAAGTACAGTTTGTGCAGGTTCAACAGCAATTTAACTCGGCTCTGAAATTCAGTGTCAACACAGGGTATGAATTCTAGAACTGTGAATCGTCTTGGTTGTTCCTCAGGCAAAGTTGGTTGTTGACTCGAGTAAATACCACGTGCTGAACTTCCTCCACATGTGCAACCAATGATTGCTGCACACTGTAGTATAACAGCGGCAGATAACTAGCCATTAAGTACTAAGAGATAAGCGAAGCGTGTTACTTAGTGCAAGTTCTACTAATTATTCTTGCATTAATTCAGAACGTACCACTCACTTACAATAAAGTGTTACAGTTTTTAATCTCCCTAATTTATTTGCGATCAGGAGTCTCAGGCGTAAATTGCGTTCTCCGAAGAAAGGTTGTACATACTCGTGTATACAAATAATATTAAATGATTTTTGTTTATGCATTACCCTCGTGAAGGAAAAGAAGAAGCGTTGAAATTTAATAGCGAGATAGGTGGTTTTAAGCAGGATCAAAAAATAAGCGGTTTATTATTAAATATTGAGGTGAAGCATAAAGAAGCTCAGGGACCCAAACTTCCAATTATAAACAAACAATAAATGTGCAACTGCAAATTAAAAGTTCAAAAGAAGCGGAGAATTTAATCTTTAATGATACTTGGATATTTTGAGTACGAAGGAATATAAAGTGCTAGTCACGGAAAATCATCTAGAAATAATTTATAAGATAGCTCTGGATATTAGCTGTAGCGATCAAACATATATATATATATTTTAAAAAATAAATATTTTTTTAACGGTCAACAGAATACAATACGTGTAATATCAGCTTAGAAAATGCAGAAATTTGTTTATATTCGTCATGTAAATTAACATTGATTTATGGAAAGAAACTAAGTGAATGAAATGTAATAGATAACGGACAGTATTATGCATGAAAAATTAATTAAAAGTTTGTAATTGTAAGTGTTTCTGTGACCCACGGTGTTTTGAGGACGATTATCAGCTATTTGGAGTGTTTTATATTCAAATGCAAGTAAATAGTGTTAATTTTCATTTTAAGGTGTATTTTAATGACTGTGAGTGATTTAGTATAATTTGTAATTATTTTTGAATGAGTTTGATTATTAACGCTCGAGAAACGTCTGTCGAAACTCTTTGAATGTTTCGCTGACGCCTGTTTAAACGCGCGGACATGGCGATCAGAGTTAGTTGTCAGTAGTAGTCACAATTTTTATTTGTGGTTCGTTAAGCGGTCATTTGTGTATTTAATCGCTGGAATATTTGTGTATTTGTGCTTTAGTATCTTTAGAGTAGTCTCGCGCCTTATTCGCGTGTAATGTTTATTATGGAGCTCACGGAGAGATATATACAGGGTGAGTCAAGAGGAAAGGTACGTGCTTTGAGGGGTGATACTTCTGGTAATTCTGAACAAAAAACTTCTAATAAACATATGCCCTTTTCTTAACCGTTTCAGGGTAAACCAATGAAAACAATAAGGATAGGGAAAAGTGTAGAGTCGTTTTAACTAACCCTTTCAGTATGCATTTCACTTGGGCATAGTTCAGTTGTTTACCTCAAGTCTCAGTCCGACAGTGCTTGTCGTAGTGCTCGGTACTACAGTGTTGTTACGTGAACGAAAGATACTGTTTAGTGTAGTGAAAATGTCACGGATCTTCACACATGTAGAGTATGCTGACATGATGTTTGTCTATGGTTTGTGCAATGGAAGCTGCAGTTCGACAATACCAACAATGATTTCCTATTCGCAGATTGCCAGATAGCACGTTGTTTAGCATAGTGTTTCACGGATTGCGTGAGCGTGGTACGCTTCCCAGCATAAATGATTTGTCTGAACGTCCCGTACAACAAATCCTTAATGAAATTGAGAACATTCTTCAAATAGTGGAACGCAGCCCAACTACTAGCTCTAGAAGAATTGCTGCTAAACTTGGTATTGCACAAACACGAGTGATACGCACAGTACACGAGCAAGGTCTGTATTCCATCGGCAGAGTGAACAACATCTGCATGAAGGAGATGATGCCAACCGGCAAGACTTCTGTCAATCGATCATTGCCGATGATCGATTAATTCCATGTATTCTGTTCACTGATGAGTCAACAATTACCCGCAACGGAATCAACAACAAGCGCAACTCTCATGTATGGGCTGATGAAAATATGCACGCTACTGGGTAAACTACTTTTCAACGACGTTTCTCAGTCAACATGTGGTGTGGTATTATTGATGACCAACTCATCGGTCCAGTTGTTTTAGGTAATCGTCTTAATGGAGTACGGCATCTTGAATTTCTTCAAAATGTGTTACCAGAATACGTGGAGGATATCTCTTTGGCAACACGAGCTTGTATGTACTTTCAGCATAACGGAGCTCCTGCACATTCCGTACGGCCAGTGACACAGTATCTCAACAAAACGTATCCTGGTCGTTGAATCGGTCATCGTGGAGTCATTGCTGGGCCACTGAGGTCACCCGATCTTATCCCATTGGATTACTGTTTGTGTGGTTAGCTTAAGAGCGAAGACTACAAGCGCAGAGTGGACACAAGAGAGGAACTTCTCGCTCGCATTTTACGTGCTTGTGCTCAAGTAATGGAATGCAGAAATGAGCTCAGATCAGCAACACAACACATGTCTACAAGAGCAGCAAAATGCATTGAAGTTGACGGTGGAATGTTTGAACATCTTTTGTGAGGAAACTTACACAATTAAACAAAACTATAACATAACAGTATCTTAATTTACTGTCACGTGTACTTTTCTCGTTCCTAGTTGTGTTCATTAGTTTACCCTGAAACGGTTAAGAAAATGGCATATGTTTATTAGAAGTATTTTGTTCAGAGTTATCAGTATTATCACCCCCCACGTACTTTTCCTCCTGATTCGTCGGTATTGTCATTTCATGGAACTATTTAATCCATTCAAAGCAGTAGTTATTTAACATCTGCGGGAGGTGAAACCCTCTGGCGACCAACTATTGTGAACTGTGAATTGGAAGTAATCATCATTAATTGACGACAGGAAGCATTAGTTAATTACCAAAAAGCGTATTTTCCAACTGCATGACGATGGGTAATACATTGATCGAAGACTCTTAAAAATCAGATCATTATTTTTTTGTTAATCGCGTTCAAACTAAATCACATCAATTGCGAAACTTGCCATATATTATCTGGGTCATCAAGGGCTGTAAATTAATAAAAAATACTATAGAAATTCGATCAGTCGCTTTTTCGTGAATTGCTTACTACCTTAAGTTTGTCACTTTATGAGTCACGTTGAACTGAACTTTCTTACATTTATCACTTCACAGTGTCACATCACAATGAAACGTACCCTGTTTGACCCGGGGGCCAAGGGTTACACATAAATTAAATTTTCATCAATATACAACCAGCAGTTTTCGCGTGAACCGACTTCAAATAGACGCTAGTTTTTTTTCGTTCTTATTTCTTAGATGTCACATTGTAATGAAACGTACTGGAACAATTCAACAGTATCGCTAGAAGTATCGATATTGGTGAAGCGAGAGGAGTGTCGCGGGAAAAGATCTGTTTCTAGCGGGGAGAGAGTATGGATGCTTTACGCGCGCGGATCGGCTTTGAGTAAAAGAATGTTGTGGATGCGATACTTGTGTGGGTGTCAGTGATTACGTGGGAGCATAGCTACATATCTGCTCGCTAGTTATCGAAAGGACTCAAGACCGTTTGAGTCGTGATTGTGAACTATATAAAAGAACAGTGCTTTCAGCGTGGTTGAACAGTGGACAGTAGTACGACGGTTATATGTTGGCCTGAAAATTTTCCTAATTTACGAACTGTTTTTGCGTTATTAACTTTCATCCAAACGCAGACAGACAGACGGTCAGAAATTAAAATAAGTTGATCCCTTCTCTGTAACTTATTGATAGTATACACCAACTTATTTTTTAAAAACGAAGTCTCAAATGTACAGACTTTTTCCAAGTTCCATTTTTATTATATGTATAAATTATTGTTGTGGGTGGCAAAAAGTAAAATCTGAAACTTGCTACCAGGGGACTGGAGTAAAAGGGAGGGAGACCACACATTATCTTGCTAGATAGTAACATAATAATTGTTGACGAAGTTATTATCACTAGAAACGGTAATTATATGAATGAATTATTAAGATGGCAACATATGAGAACTGGAACACAACGAAAAAAATGAAGAAAAACACATAAGTTGATTTTCTTATATATTTGTTAAGTTTGACAGATATGTGATAAATGGTTTTGCAGTTCACGAGCAGATGGCCAGAATGGCGTGACGTTGACCTCTCATTGGTAACAGTGGCTGACGAACAAAAACTAAGGCCGAGTGGCGCCTCCCTTTCTGTGATGAGAGGGCGAAAGGTGACGCTGGTCAGTACCACAGTATTAGGGGTACTCGTGAATACTTGAGGCCTGATGTTGCAGTATGACGACATCCGAATAAATGTTTTAGTCAACGATTTAAATTGATTATTATCACGTCACCCTACTCTTCTGTTTTGAGCTACAGACATTGGTTGTTTCTCCTCGGACATGTGATAAAAACATTTTATTGATCCACGGAATTCTATAGACGCTATAACGGACATCTGATTGGCTCATTTGCTGATTTGGTGTAGATTTGACGTATATCTGTTAAGAAAGGAACTATTGTCTTGCAACATTTTGGGACTTTACTAAAGGCCCATTTAGACGACCCGACCTGGTCTCCCTAAATCGTGGCCACGCCCCTTCGGCCCTGAAAACGGGTCGTCTAATGCAAGCTCCTGGTCACGTTTTTGCCGCGAGACCAGGTAGGGAGGTCGGGTGGAAATTCCATCCGATTTAGGGTAAGTCGGGCCCCCATCACTCTGCGCTGAAAACTGACCGTGTAAAGCCTCGCCCGGTTGTGCCCGCACTGTCTGGTTACCCGTTTTCTATTAGTTCGAGATGGATTTATCCGATAATCAAGAAAAATAAATATCGATAGAGTTGCTGGAGGTGTAAAAGACCCACAAGTTTTTATGGGACACCTCACATAGAGTTGCCAATTTATTTAGAAAAAATAAAAGTATATTTGTAAAAAAAAGTTATTTATTGCCTTAAATAAATATATTTTCGGGCTTACTGGACTAGCTATTAATTGTTGGTTTCATTTCAGTGTTACAGCTGGAGCCACATTCTACATCTAGTATAGAAAAATAAGAAACTAATTTTTAAATTTATGGACGCTTAGTTTCTCCTTTCCCACCCTCTTGCATTTATTTCGTTTCATCATAAGCACTAACTTGTCGCTTAGAAATTAATTGAATTGTATAGTTTACCAAAAATAAATTGTTTTGCATACTTTATGGTTCCGTTCAGAAATAACGGCGAGCGGACACGAGTCGACTAGAGTACAATAACATGAATGGTCCGCCATTATTGCGATAATTACACAGATCAAAGGATGCGAGCGAGCAAAAATCGCTGGCCGATAGGTACTTTTTATTGCAAGAGGTTGTGAAACTAGCAGACAAACGTTCAGTTACACGTGTTGTATACTTTATTCGAAATAAAGTATTTTTGCATACTTTAGTCGCAGGAAAAAATATTACACCCAAAAATAAAATATGATACTTTATAATACAGTATGGTTGGCAACCCTAACTTCACGTGCCCTCTGTCATAACAAAGACGCGAGAAATGAGGCATTTTAGGTGTCATCCGCTAGAAATTTCGGACATCTTCACCATCCAACACATCTAAGCGTCTAAATTGACTGAGCATATGCCTTTTTAAATATAATTGCTTGGCACACGTCTTTTTTTTTTTTCCTAGGCTTCTCGCACAATGTCAAAACAACAGGGTTACACCAAGAATTTGTGATTTTGATAAATATGGAGTGATACATATTTAATTTAAATATTAGAACTTTAATAAAATTTGTAACTAACTTATTTTATTACTAGTATTATTGTTGAATGGAACATGCAGAGCAAGACGGATATACGCGTGGTGGTAGGCAGTTAATACGGTAGTACCAGATCGGGCCTTCCGACGGGTCGTCTAAACTCTAAAGCAACACACTGTCGACGGGAGGAAAGTGAAATCTGGAACGGGAACGGGACAGGGTGATCGGGAACGGGTCGTCTAAATTGGCCTTAAAGTGTCTCAGGTCTGACAATGATTCTAACAGCAGGGTGATGTGACGTTTAACAAGCAACGTGGGGATTGTCTCATGTCTTCATTGTAAATACATAACAATCAGTGGGCTGTAGTGCGCTCTGTGCTGGGAAATAGGTAAACATTCAGAGGGTGGGGAAAGGATTACAGAGCACTTATTCATTTGATTACATAACCATTTTTTAGGCACATTATACAAATGATTGGTGGACCTTAATGGTGCATCAGAGGTTTCTGAACGTGGAGTTGTGAATGTTTTGTTTTATTTGGAGCTCGAAAGAGGTGAATATGCAATGATTCAGACAGAAGAAAAAAGTCATTACCTTCAAAAATGCTACTGGTGACATTGTCTAGCTAGGCGGCTATTAGATACACATTCAGTACTACATTAATCTTCCAAATCAATTTCGAGATATCTGGATTAACAATGGAAATCTTAAAAAAGGAAGTGTTAACATTTTTTTTTATTTCGCTATGAAATATGGTCTGTCGGCGTGTAGTTAACACTCGACTACTGCGACTGTCCGTGAGTGAGGGAAGCCATGTGTTCTATTCCCGGTCCAGCAACCCATACTTCAGTTGGCAGCATTGAGACTGAGACCACTGACAGCAAATATCAACGATTAATCCAAATAAATTCCGAAGAAAAATTGCTGTAATAGACAAAATTTAGAGTAAAAGAAATATCTTTGTGACTGTTGGAAGTGCTCACTGCCTTTCGTTGCGAAGTTGTTCCCTTCTGGTGTAAAGTGACCAGGAAACAATATTTTAGAATGTTTTTGACCATACCCGCGTTATCCGGCCTGTGTCCTGAGTTTTGATGTGCAAACATGTTTGACGGGTAACAGATTGTAAATAACTTGCCGACATTGTCATGTCTACCATTATTATTATTATTGTTGCTTTTTATTTTTTGGCGATGTTACACACTTTATGAAGAAAGGGTTCATTCGCCCCGGATAAGCGAAAGACGACCACACTTAATATGGGAAAGGCTGGAACGGGTTTCACATCTTATACGTATAGATCCTACAAAAAATCACTCCCACTGCGGAGGAATTGTTGCATGATCTCAGTTGTAATTTCAGAAACTCGCCGCAGGGTGGTCACGGTTACTATGTATCCTACATTTCTGTATCATCTTCTTTATAGCCACAGTGTTCATAATTCTCCACTGTAATCTAGTGTTATCTCTGCACTCAAGAAAAAGCCTTTGAAGATATACGGAGTCACATTTCGCATTTAAGCATGGATGGCTACTAACTTTAAATTTACGTTTATTGTGATTACTGTATGAACGAGCCCCTCTTGCTTTGCATCTTTTTGTAATTTCAAAAGTTGATTACAATAACGCCGGTACTTAGTACCGAGACCAAAGCTGCAGAAAAAGAGCACGATTCCAGACCTAGGCCATTGATGGTTAGAGTTCTTGCAAGGTTATAAAATGCAACTTTGTGGCTAAAAAGTTTTCTTAGAGATAATTTTTTCAACTGTCTTCAGGTACAGAAACCATTGAAACGTCATTAGCATGTTGTAACGTCTCGAAAAATACTTTTAACTCGTTTCTGATTGTTTTATATATTATTTTTCGATTGATAAACAATCCAAGGAAACATCTCTGTCAGCTACCCTCTCCTAAAGTAAATTCAATAAAATAGTTTTTTTCGTAAAATAGTTTTACGAGTCCTATTACCAAGTTTACAACTTGATAATAGGGCGACAGCCCAAACATTGTATTTTTCTTAAGCACCGAGATAGAGTATGAAATTGCTGTAGCGGGGATTTGTGGCCGAGCCGGAAATGAGCGCTGGTCGTGGCAGCGCCGTGCAGACCGAGCGCGGCTTTGCCACGCTAGCCTGCACTCCCAAGGCAAACACACTCAGTACTGCACATGGCCACACAAATCGTACCACCATGATTCTGACTGGATAAACGCCGTTGAGGATACAAATTAAGGTTTTGTTAAAACTTGAGTTATTTCGGAAAGGGGTGATATTCACAAAACGGCTTTGATTTTTAATCGTTGCTAATTGTTTTGGCTAACTTGATAAAAACTAGGAATATTCACTCTTTCATGTAAGCGTTTTCGAACATCGGCAACAGAAGTCTGCTTCACTTGAAACCGAAATTTGAAAATCCTCTGTAAATTATTTAATGTCATTCAGTCAGTCGCTTGCGTGATGTGTCGACTGTTAATAACGAAGGTAGTTTGTGTTTTATTCCAGATGAAACAGCAAGCGCAAAATCACGTTGCATAGTGGATATCGCAAGGCGACTTTTGCGATGAAGGATATGAATATTACACTTTACATGAATCCACGTAAACCGCTTTCGTCCTGTCCGTAATCAGTATTTAACAATATTTCTTTTACATAAGATCGAAGTTCCTCTCGGCGTTGAGAATGAATGAAGTCCTCTCGGGTGAGTAGATGAGTGAGTATGATGTTTTCACAATATATTTTTGGTGATCGGTATCTCTGTCCGATCGCCGAAATACTCACTCAGCTAGTCACCCGAGAGGACTTTATATTTCTTTTATTCTTATGTTATCACTATCAAAATTTTCGTTGAAACTAACAAGCTGAAAAATTATTACATAACAATAAACTCATGTAATAATCGTTACTCATGGTTGCTGAAAAAGTATAAACTTTGAGTTTATTACTTCTGATATGACTTTTTCAATTATTAGAGTTGCTTTTCAATGGATCAGTCAACTGGCTTATTGCTTCCAGTGAAACAACAGCAATTATTCAAATTCACTCCACTTATAGTGCCTTCATTTAAATTTGAGAAAAAATATTTGTTTAAAAAACGTAAAAACCGTCTTCAAAAAAAGCACACTAAATATTTTAAAATAAATTTATACCTTGCTTAGAAGAAAGTAAATCTAAATGCACAATATTTTACATTACTATTGTGGGAATTTTTACGTTAACTAGTTATTGAAGCAGTCGGTGCCAGCTGTCACATCACGAAGATCGAATTACTGAACTTTATTTGGTGTTCGAGGCGAAACGGGGAGTACGAACAAAACCGCCGACTATTTTACAGCATGTAGTGAGGCAGATGTGTGGCTCGGCCTCGTTGGTCGTCCAGGCATATCTATGGCGTTACAGTGTCAGTTGGTAGGCTGCATCATGCAGTAAATGCTTTATAGTTATATAATATCGACGTATCATCTGTATGTTTCAGTTTTGTTGAAACACGTTTCTAACATTAATTGTAGGTAAGTAGTAACATAATATTTTATGTATTATTGTTATTTATTTCTTGCTATGACTGACACCGACTCCAAAAATAACCAATTAATGTAAAAATTTCAACAACAATATTGTAAAACATTGTCCATTTAGATTTCATTTCTTCTAAGCAAGGTACAAAATTATTTTCAAGTTTTTAGTGTGCTTTTTTTGAAGGCGGTTTTTTATGTTTTTTTTAACAATTATTTTATTTTAAATTTTTTAGTGGTATTAGAGTTCGTTTTGAATTTTAAATATGCAGCAACAGTTCTCATTTTGTGAACTTCCTGGTAGCTAAGTGGTTAAAGCACTTGCTTTTTTTTTTTTTTTTTTACAAAAAAAGGAAATCTATCTTTATAGTCTATACCCCAACAACATCCAGAACGAGGTGAATTGGATGCTGTGTTAAGGAATGTCAGGTTATATTTTGGTCCAGGTTGTGTTTCGACCTAATCATAACAACAGTTTAAGCTGCCGCTTGATAATCGAAACATGTAAGATATGGACATTAATACATACCACATACACAAATCTTTCTCTGGAGTATGCCTGTTTGTTCCGGCTTCATACAGAAAAAATAGATTTATAATTGGTTTTCACAACGTGAAAGCTTGGGGTTCAAGTTGAAATCTGAGGTACATGTTGAGACATTAGGACTCACTTATTTCATGAATATTTTGCCATGACTTATAAATAGCTAAAATGATTTTGGCGGGATTTGAAACTGTGGATTTTTGTAAAAAAAAAAAAAAAAAAACACACACACACATTGAAAATTGAAAGGGGTGGGGTAAAGGGGAAGAGGGATTGGGTTTTTGTATACGAAATGTACACGGTCTTTTCTGATTGATTTAAAGTGTGCGTGTGTAAATTTCTATTGATATCGGAAAAAAACTGTAGGTAAGTTTAAAAACCAATGAAGGGGTGTAGAGGCGAAGGGTATTTGGTTTTTGCAAAGCTTAGTGTAGACAGTATTATCCTCTTTGTTTAAAAGTATACATGTGCAAAGTTCCAACGAAACCAGGTAAAATTTGTAGCCTTTTGTAAAGAACATTTGAAAATATTAAATGTGATAAGGGAGTGAGCGGTTGGGTTTTGTAAACAGAATGTAGATACTAAGTTTCTCTTTATTTTTAAGTATACAAGTGCAGTGTTCCGTCAAAATCTGATAAAGCTGTGGGTACGTATTAATAACACTGAACATTTGGAGAGGTGGGGGTAGAAGGAAAGAGGGGGTGGGTTTCTGCAACCTCATTTAAACACAATTGTTTTGTATATTTTAAAGTATACATTTGTAAATTTCCTTCAGGATCAGATAGGAACTGTAGCTTTATATAAAGAACATTGGCAGCAATTAAATGGGTAGATAGGGGGATAGGGTTAGCGTTTTTGTGAATGTGATGTGGACAGTATTTTTATTTTTCTCTGTTTTAAAGTATACACATGTAGGTTGTTACAAATATTAAGGGGATTTAAAGGGGAGATAAGTTAGATTTTGGATATTTTGGGCAGAAATCTTCCCCATAAAAAAATACATGTATGTGCCAGCTTTCATAATGATTGGGCAAATGGTGTCGACTGTAGCTTTTTAAAAAGAAAACTGACAAAAATCAAGGGAGTGGATAAGGGGAGAGAGCTTCAGGTTTTGCAAACCAAAAATTGACATTATTCTGTTCTTTGGTTTATAGTAAAAGTGTGCTAATTTCTATCTAAACTGGATAAAAACATTGGGTTTGTATAAAAATTAAGCGGTTTAATGCGGAAAGCGGGTGATTTGGGTGTTTTTTTTAATTTTTTGGTTAGAAACCTCTTCGTGAAAAAAACAAAACAATAAAAGCGCCAACTTTCAGGGTAATCGGTCAAATGATGTCGACTGTAGTTTTTTATAAAGAAGATTGAAAAAAATTAAGGGGGAGGATAGGGGAAGAGGGGTTCAGTTTTTTCAAACCAAACGTTGAGACTAATTTTGTCTTTACTTTTGAATATACATGCTTAAAGTTCCGTCAAAAACGGATAAAAAATGGGGTTAGTATAAAAATTAAGGGGTGTGAAGGTGTAGAAGGGATGGTTTCTCAATGAAATTAATATAGGACCACTTCGGAGATATACCCTATCCACTAAAAATTTTTCATTTAAATCGGTTCAAAATTGGCGAAGATATCACTGAAGATACATTATTAATAATAATACTAATAATAATAATAATAATAATAATAATAATAATAATTACAGACGAATTGAGAATCTCCTGTTTTTGAAATAGGTTAAAAATAAGCTGCGTCCCAACTTGCAAAGCTTAAAATCAAAGACTTAATTTATAAGCCAAGAACTTCGACTTCAATGCAACCAACTTAAGAGTAATTAGTATACATACAATATATCATATAACCTCGCATGTTATGCATGTTATTCCTGGACATGTACCATACAACATACAGGTAAAAGATAATTGACCCACGACTGCACAAATGGTCTTAGTGCTATCATTACAAGATTTTTTAATTAGGGAACTTGCATGAAATGCATAATATATAGTTACAAAGCTGAAAAAAAATCTCTCAACCTAATTCCACACAATTAAAAAAAAATATCCATTCTTCCTTAATACAGAATGTTTACGGGATCCTCGTCATCTCTATACCTTTGTATCAACAATAGATTTATAGCTACTTACGTGTATAAACAAAATATGGACGTGATCTGAAACTATGCTTACAATTTTCGATTTTTTTTATAATTAGTATCGTGGCCATGATCATACATTGTTTATAAATATTGTTGCAATATTTAACCTGTTGAATGTTTCCATCAGTGCAAATCTAAATTATAATAAATCTGTTAGCGAGCTGCGAGTCTCATCACGCATACACTACCGTAGAAATTTGAATGGTGTTTACAAATATGCAAAATATCTAATATGATTCTACGCGATCGGGGAACAAAGCGAGAAGTAATAATAATTTCCAATCAGGAAAAACAGGCATTACAGATCACTTAGTATGTTAAATGACTATTCCTTTCCTGAAATATTCTCAAAAGATCATCCAACTACTCTTTGGATTCTGTTAAGTATAATGATTTCGGTTATTTATTTCATCAGTTCAATTGATTAAACGTAATTAAAGTATGTAATAATTAAATTATGTAAATATCTTTAAGCTTTAAGAATCACCAAGGATGTCACTACTTATCTACTCTTTAGATTCTTTAACATTGATTTTAGACAGTTATTTATTTTTCAGTTTTGTGAAATATAGTAGCCTATATTAAAATAAACGGATTACTTCATAGGCGCGCTTCAGAATGCGCAACTAAAGCGTGGATTTAATTTCAGATATACATTTTCGTGGTTATACGTGTAGATGCAACAACAACTACCCATGAATTACAACTTTATTTTGGTAGCATTGCAAAGCAGACATCACGCCCAGATACATATTTTATTATTTATTTTGTATGTACCATCCATAAACTGGGTTAGCAGCAGTAATTTTAGTTGACACTATTTAACGGGGCGCAGTCCTATTCGAAGATAGTGGCCGCTCCGCTATTGTTGCCGATAAGCGTTGAATTTATTTGCATATAAGGTGAAATGCACACTGTCTGGACAGTGTAAAACTTAACCACAGCGAATAAAATTTTTGATTCCCTTCTTTAATGCATTATAAGTTTCTATTTCTGTGATCCAGCCTACATTACAAACTAAATGCAAACAAATTACGTTTATTTACCGTCGTGTAAGGAGTGGTACCAAATTGGGACCATTAGTGCAAAATTAACCAAACCTTTGCGTGGGGAGCAGATTCAGCCCTGGACGAAATGCATGGTACATATTGGTCCGGTTGCATTACAACCTAAGCCCAAGCTCTTTTAATAAAAAATTATGTTTTATTTCGTAACATGATAATAGTAGTTATACTTGACACACAAGGAAATACAGAAAAACGGAACTATATATTATTCAATTCATAGGGGATTAACAAACTGTTAAGAGAATAATTTCTGTGAGTTTTCGCATTAAGTCGTAGGCCTTTCCCAGATACTTTTACTAATCAGTCATCGCTTAGTAAATACAATACACAGATTAGAAAATAAAAAATACAAAAAAATACAAAAATCACCCAGCCAATAAGCGACAGACGCTGATACGTCACACAAGACCGGCAACTAATTGCTAGCGGCCATTTCCAACGAAGAGGACTACGCTCGGCTAAATATTGTTAACAAAAATTATTATTGCTAATTCAGTTTATGGACGATCCATACAAAATAAACAAAAATGCTTTTCTCGGCGTAATATCTGATTTCTATTCCTTGCAAACTAAACTCTTTATTCGTGGATGTTTATTGTTGTGTCTACCCATATTTGTATATTTGTATCATCGTGAGTTTACGTAATCTGAATGGATCGGCGCCATAGATTTTTTTTATTTATTTTTTTTTTTTTTGCATGTTTGTTTCAATACGATAACATTTCTACTTGGAATTTTTTAATAGATTTTATCTGTAGCCTTCAGCTACATGGACTGTGTTATTTTTCCCTGTTTACAATAATATTTGGTTCCAGAAAAATATAAAAGCTTTTCTATACACATCAAGAACCAGACACGCGAAACAGCGTGCGAACTTTAATTTTCATAAATCCACTATAATATACCATAGTTATTAAATAAAAGGCCCTAACTGAAGTGGCTAAAATAAATTTTTTAGAACCCTAGCAATCACACCAAAATCAAATGAGAATGCTACATAAGTGCAGCCAAGTGTTAAATGAAAGACCATCATGCCACGAAAAAAAAAATGCACTTGAGGGTGCCACTAATTGTTAAAATTGAAGTTGAGGTGAAAGTAATTAATAATTTTGCCAATAACTGCAAGAAAATAAATGTCACTCCTAATTTATAGATTAAAAAAATATAATAAAAATTTTAACTCAATTAATTCCGACAACTCTCTGATTTATAGCAAGCAATATATTAATATCGGCGTAGAATTTTTATATCTGGACATTGTCAAAAGATTATAGGGTCATATGAAATTGTGTGGATCAGAGAAAATTGTTATTGTGTGACAATTCTAACAATTTCAATACTACATACGAAATAGCAGATGTTCTTGAATGATAGTAAAGTAACTGTTTTCATTAAAAATATGGTCTTATCAGCTTTTTAATCAACGATCAAATTTTACAATAAAGAAAGCGAAAACTGACAGTTCATCTGAGATACATGTAAATACATCTTCAGTTGGTGGAAGTTCATTAACATCGGGTATAATCGCGTATGCACTAGGTTAAATTTAATTTTACAACACTGTACATAATGGATGAGTCAAAAAAGAATTTACAACTTAGGAATGATATAGAAATTTGTTGAGATAACTTACCAAAACGGTAGAGTTGTCATTTTGTAGGAGACAACCTCAAGTTTGATGCCACCACCAGTGGCCCCAGAGTAGTGCACAGTTAAAATGGCTACATCCACTGGTGCGGAGAGGGCTCGCTGTGTGTTTTGGCATCATGAAACGAATTCTGCACAGAGGCGTAGCTACTATGGGGCTAGGTGGTGCAGTGCACCTGGGCCCCTACGCTCAGGGGCCCCCAAGCATACCTCAGGGGCCTCAAGCTAACTTGTGGGGGCCCCAAGCACACCTCTGGGAGCCCCCAAGCGCAGATCTCGCGACCTTTTATTTTAGCTCTACCTTCGTCTGAAGGGACCCCTGAGACACACTAATGGCCCCTCACTGCTCAGGGGCCCCAAAGCGCAACTCAGTGGCTTCCAGCCTCAGTTCAGGGGGCACCTACCAGCAACAAAAAGCAAAAAAAAGGTCGCCCATCTGGCCTGAGGGCCCAAAATGATTTTTTTTTGCACCGGGGCCCTTGTTGATCTAGCTACGTCACTGATTCTGCAACAACTTTTCGGCGTAAATTTCGCACCAAATACGTTAAAGAATCTCCAAGCAGGCCTACAATTTACTCTTGGCACAAAAACTTTGCTGAGTCTGGTTGTTCACTGTGATATGATATTAAATCACCAGCTCACCCGCATGTTGAAGATTATATCGAAAAGGTTAGGGAGAGCTTTGACCGCAGTCCACAAAAATCAACGCGACGTGCGTCTCGCGAGACTGGCATTCCACGAAAGACTATTTGGCAACACTGCGTAGACATTTACACTTGAACCCATACAGATTAACAATGGCACAGCACATTATTGATGCAGATACGTTTGCTCGTGGAGAATTCTGTGCAGAAATGTTGCATTGGGTAGAGGACAACGAGACATTCCTGAACACAATAATCTTCAGCGATGAGTCAACATTTTATATCTGTGCCATTGTGAAAACACACAACTGCAGAATATGGGGCAGTGAAAATCAATAGGCAATCCTGAAACACGTTCGTCACAGCCCGAAAGTTAATGTGTTTTGTGCTCTTAGCAAATTGAAAGTATACGGCCCTTTCTTCTTCATGGAGAAAATTGTCACTGGTATTGTGCATCTGAATATGCTTGAAAAGTTTTTAATCCCACAGATCGATGAAAATGACCGAGATGGAATGTTTTACTACCAGTGCACCACCTAATTTCCTCACAGAAGTTCGAGGTTTCCTCGATAATCGCTTCCCAGGTCGATGGATTGGCCGTGAAGGACCGATCACGTAGCCGCCTCGCTCCCCAGACTTGATGTCACTGGATTTTTTTTTCTGGGGTTTCATTAAATATCGTCTGTATGGTCCTACGCTACCAAACAACTTGGCCGACCTGAAAAATTGAATCTATGCTGCCGTTGCACAAGTTACGCCTGATTTGCTGCAACGAGTGTGGGAAGAAATTGATTAGCGATGGGATGATTGCCGCATGGAAAATGATAGTCACATCGAACCAAAATGACACTTGACACTTTTATGTGAAAATTGAGGTTGTTAACTACCGATTCTGTAAGTTATCTTAGTAAAATTCTGTATCATTCCAAAGATATCAAATTCTTTTTCACTCACCGTGTAATATATAACACATCAACAGTATTGTAAAATTAAATAAAACCTACGTGCATTTAAAATAGATCAAAGACCTATATTTATTTTATTTTTATTAATTCCATGATTCGATTTAATTTAATGGACATGTACCGCAAATGAACTGAAGAATTTTCGTAGAAACCGATAATTGATCTTCGGATAGTTAACAGATGACGATTTTTTTTAGCTGATTTCTCCTTTAATGCAATTTAAGTATTTAAAATCCTTCTCTCAAAACTCTGAATGGCAAATTGGGTTATGTTTCACAACGTCTAGTAGCAGCTTGCTTGCAAGTGTTTCTTTGCATGCCGTTTGACCATTAACGTCTTACCCGCACCACGCCTCCTCAATCTCTGCGAATAACTTTTGAACACCTCACATAACATACTCCATACACGCATATACACGCACTTGTGGGCAAATTGTCATAACTGAAAATTTTACACAAGTGTGGGGTGCCGTTATTTTCTTTTTTGCTAATGCTGGCGCACGCGATGTACACATTATGACAGTGGTGATTTACCAAAGAACACGGCTCTCCTCTCTTCCGACTGCTCATAATGCCTTTTCTTGCTGCAGTTAGTACTGAAGTGAACTGCTCTTTTGATAACGATCTGAACGGATGTCGTTTACAGTGACAGCCATGAATACCGAATATAATGTCTGTTATTGAATTTCATACACGAAGTAATCACTTTTATTTAAGACTTTGCTCGTAGTTTATTATCCAAATTATATAATTACCACTAAAATTCATTGATAGTAGTCGCCGACCATAGTGTTTCAGGTTCCAGACGTAATCATCAAGCTACAACTTTTACAAGGTATCAGGCAGAGAGTTACAAATTTAATAAAAATGTAAGGTCTCTCAGATTTTTTTTTTCCCTAGCGCTCTCCTGGTTTAGTTGGTTTAAGTGCTACATACTGCCAATTAAGTCAGCATAATTTATATAAGGAATTAACTAAAAATAATTAAACTAAAAACGAGTGCATTAGCCAGTAGCTATAATAAAGTCACAGAGAAAGCTAAACGTTCGATGGTATTCCGTCATGACGTTAGCTTCAGCGTCTACAATTAGTTACTTGTGAGATCGGATACCGCAGGAATTACGGGAAACAATAGCGGCCTACGTTGGATTCTGAAAGAAAATTGCGCGATGTTATTATTATTATTACTCTGCGATTCACTAAAAGTGTGTGGCGGAGGGTGCATTGCACCTATCCGAAAGCGAAATAGGTAGGAAGGGATATACAGGATATGGCAGGAGACGCCCATGGGCTAATCAAAGGAACCATTCCAGCATTCGCCTGGAGTGATCCGGAAAAACCATGGAAAACGCAGATCAGGATGTTATTGACACTCGACTTTAATGCGAACTCGATGTGGTGGTAAGAGTCTATAGAAATATGTCTTGGTGAAGGAGCTTTCACCTACAAGATCGTGCAAATTTCTCTCACTATTTCACTCTTTGATCAATCAGCAGTCAGTCAAGAACGGCGCTAGATCATTGGAGCAGCGCGGAGGTCGTTCGAGACCTGCTGATTGGCATGGAATCAAGCAATAATCGAAGTAACAAAACTAAGTGTGTAATAAGAGTGCTCATTACATATGAATACAACAGACTGGTAATGGCACTGCAATAACTTTTATCATCACGCGGGACCTGTGTGTGGTCTGACCATCCAAACAAGTTATAGCGACCAAGGGACGTCTACCATCGAACAGTAAACGACCTTCCACACAAAGGTGGTTTTGAAGGGAGTGTGTGGAGAGCGGTCAGGTGATCCTCGCAGGTAGTCCGCCCTAGCGATCATGTCAAGTCGCAACTACAGCAGTTGACCCAAGGGAATTTGAGAACAGAGTCGAAAATAACAATGTTGGCCAATCTCTGTACAGATAGTTTGGTGACATGGATGACTGGGAGAGAGTTTACGAATAAAGATCTTGTATTTAAAGCCTGTGATGGCTTTTCTGGAAATTCTGTTCACATGTGACACCGGAAACGTTACCATTGGTGATTCAAGCAAGACGCTGGAGGGAGAGAAGGGAGAAGGGAGCTTCCAACGCCAGAAAGGGGGCTTTAAGATTTCCAAAATTAAGATGGCTTGTCGGAAATCGTGAGCTGATGGTATTACACTATTAGACTTGAAGTGTCAACAGTTTGTTACCCAATTTAACTTGTACCAGATTACTAGCATCAGACGACTCGTTGCGCTGGTGACGACATTTGCTGCAGTTATATACAGTAAAGTGCTAATCTTTTTCCGGACACAGCGTTGTGCACAAGTCACTGCTAGCCCGTATAACTTACCCCGTAACGCTCTGAGTGTGGTATCCCATACTCTATCGACTGTATAAAACTGAGCTAATGGTATTGCCGAGAGCAAAGAAAACTTTAATTATCAAGAATGAACTCTAATGATCATGCTTTTTAATTAATGTACGGCGAACCCAATAACCCTGTGCATTTGGACACGTACAGAAGTACTGTCAAATACCAGAACGCTGCGTAAAATACCAGAGCACTTCATGGCAGCAAGGCAAATCCGTATGTGCAAACTGTGGGAGAAACCATGTGGCTTCCTGGAGGGGATGTCCCACTGCCAAACAAGCACTGGCCCGACTGCGAGGACGCGTAGCGACCCACCGCCAGCAAAACCAATCTACAGACAACCCAAAGCCTCTTTCACATGCGGCTGAAACTTCAGAGTGGCCAGTTCTGCCTGGCCACCAGACAACAGCTGACAGCGTTACCACAAGTCAACCATGGCCCCAACCTCCAGCTAGTGTTGCCCAAATGCAAGAACAAGACGAGACTTGGCCAGTCTTGGTCTTGGTCTTGCATCAATACACCTGGTCTTGGTCTTGGTCTTGCAAAAATGCAAGACCAAGACTGCAAGACCAAGACCGATTTTGGGCAACACTACCTCCAGCCAATCCACAAAATCTGGCCTCAATCAACGCCAACAGGATACGTCAGGAAGACCATCCCAGCGTCACCCAGCTGCTCCTGAAGATGCTGACGCAAATAGCCACCCTCATGGCCCACCTGGAAAGCCTCCCACAGAAGATCGTGGAAGCAATCACAAATTCAACCGAAAGCAAGACACCCAACCATGAACAGGTGTAGACATGCAAATAGTCTCACGTTCTGTTCATGGAACGCTAATGGAGTCTTCAAACAGCAGGGAGAACTAAGAAAGTTCCTTCTAGATGAAGGCATAGACATATTCCTCATTTGCGAGACACACCTTAAACCGCAGATCAGGCTGCGGCGAGGAACTTCAGGGTGTACCGGTACTACCGCCCTACAGCCGAAGGAGGAACGACCGTCTTGATAAGCTCTACGCTGCCACACTACCAGTTCCAGATGCGGGCGATGACCTCCATCGAAGCCACGGGAGTTGTCGTGGAGACATCCGATGGGCCAGTCAACGTGATCTCAGTTTATCATCCACCACGGAATCACATAGACGAAGCGGACCTCGAGGCTCTCCTCTCAATCCCTGGGAGATTACTTATCGCGGGAGATCTGAACTCAAAGCATCAGATGTGGAACAGCAGAGCCACCAACATTAGCAGGCGCAGGCTGCTACGAGCGGCAAATCGATATCACTGTGTTGTGTTCACACCAGACGTGCCAACACACACCCCAAAAAACCATCGCCACCACGGAGATGTGTTGGACGTTGCTATCGCAAGGAATATTCCAGGTCTCTTGGAAGCCAGAGTGGTAAACCGCTTATCATCAGACCACAAGCCAGTGTTTATACTAGAAGCATCAGATGTAGAAGCGGAACAAAACACTGAAAAAGGAAAAAAAATATCAAAAGGCAGATTGACATAAATTCAAAATAAACCTGGTAGAACAGCTACACGGGGAAGCTTGAGAAAATAATGGACCACATCAAAACAGCAGCCGACTCTGCAACACCACCATCACGGAGTGGTGCGCAGCAGAAGAGCCTTCCAGCTGACATCCTGGAGATGATTACAATTAAGAACAGGGCAGTCAGTGTTCTCAGTCTCGATGCACTGCTGCCAACTGAAGTAAGGGTGGCTAATTAGCGACTTGTACCGAGCGTGGTGGGTGAGTGGTAATGCTCGGGCAGGGCCGGTTTAAGGCTACCGCAAGAACCGCAGTCCCAAATTTGAGGGGGCCCCACCACGATCCCCTTCAAAATTTTTCCTTACTTAACGAACAATTTTCCTACTAAAATAAATAATCTACAAATTGAGAATGTTAGCAAGCTGCGTTCACAATAATCTTAATGCCGAGAGCATCTTCGTTGTTGATCCTATTTTCCCGTAACAGGACAGATTTGATGATTACCGCGATTGTCGATCATCTCGAACCTTCGACGATATAGTTTTCCATTTCTGTTTCAGTTGGTTGTCGGCTTCTTGGGAGATACCAGACACATTTGATGTTGCCGCAATAAACTGCTGGCCCGTTTGTACACAGATTTAGAGAAACCTCTGTCCGCCTCTTTAATCGTTGTTTGAGCTCTACACTAGGGATGTAACGGATCTCTGCATCCGCAAGTGCGGAACATTCGTGTGAAATCGCATCCGGAATATGTTTTGCTTACGTTTCAATATATATTATTCTTTTCTCTTTATACGAGATTTTGCCCATCGTCTCTTAGCTAACAACAATGTGGTTGTTTTTTTTCTGAAAATTTTGCAATAAAAATAACAATGAACTAAATGGTTTTATTACCTAAGTGACTAATTTACAAGTTAAATGAAAAGTAAAGCGCCTTTTTCACTGTCAAACTTGCAGGACATCCGTGTAGAACTACAATAGGTTGCGCTCACCCATTCACGCAAGTAAAAGGAGTACAACAAAATGTTCCAAGCAATCCTTTCCACTCGTACTTTCTCGCGGCATACCACTTGTTCTTGCCGCACACACGCAGGATTTTTCTTCGAATCATGATCTAAAACACAGGTGGCCAACCCAAATGATCTTGCGGGCCACTCTGGAAGTGCATCATAACTCCGCGGGCCGCATATAAAATTAAATATCCCCACTAGATACATTTTTTTTTTTGAGTGGAAAACTGAAACATGAGTTATTATTGTGTTTACTATTATTCTTACATGTAAACATAGATATTATAATAATAATGATAGTAAACGCACATTGTAAAAAAATATATAAGACTAAAATTGAAATACAAAAAATATTTTGTAAAAGTGTGATGAATCTCGCGGGCCGGATAAATGTTCAAGGCGGGCCGCGGGTTGGCCACCCCTGATCTAAAACCATAGCTTGTAGGAGAGGAAGGACCCGTGTTGTTTGTTTGGGCGTCCCAACATCCAACACGTCCTGCACGTCTCTAACCCTTTTCATGGCCTATCAAGGATCGAAAATCGGATGAACGTAGGTCCTACAAGTTGTACTGTGGATGGGCCGCTAGAGCGGTGGAAAGGCAGGTGGCGGGCACCGAGATGTGTGTGGCGTGGCATTGTACTCTGCGCTTGAATTAATCGAGCCGAGAATTCCGCAAAGTTCACATGACAAAGACTGTTTTTTTAGACGCGTCGTTATGTAAATAATTTAATTAACTTGTGAAAATCGTCCCATGTTTTTTGTTGTTGAAAGATGAGGCAAAAAATAAATCAGTGTGGCAGTATTATATGTACATAGACGTTACTTCTGAAAAATGTAGAATTTGGCATAAAAAATATACTTATTTGGATTTTAAGTTTATTTTTGATAAAATATTAAAATACAAATTATTATTAATTTATTTTTCCACTTCCGCATCCACAAGACATCTACATCCGCGAATGTCAAGAGTTGAATATATATATATATATATATATATGTGTGTGTGTGAAGGGGCCCCGAAAATCCTTAAGCCGGCCCTGTGCTCGGGCCTCGCATTCAGGGTGACACCCGTTCGCGCATCCAGATTTGTGTTTTCCATGGTTTTCCCAAATCACTCAAGGCGAATGCGGGAATGCTTCATTCAAAAGGCCATGACCGAACTCCTTCCCGTTCCTTGTTCTCAATCCCATCCCGCCTCTAATAACCTCGTCGATCGAGTCGGACATCGGACATGAGTGGTTTAATGAAGTGTTTTGTTCTTTCTATGGCGCCTGTGTAGTGCGACACTAAAAGAACAACAGAAACAATAGAAAAGGTAGACTAACAGATTAGCTGGCTGGGCTGAATGCAGTCAATAATCCAAATTATTGATCGCTATTATTTTTCGGCAAAACCCTTAATTTGTATGGCACCATTTCTTCTATTCTAGTCTTTAGTAAGGAACTATTCTCTATTCGCTCGAATTTTATCGGGATGGCAGGACCCGAATTAAAATTGGATGCTACCTTATGTCGTTGCTAAATATTACCTGACATCCCCTACGTTCGATGTATCACCTCTTTATGTATGTGGTTTGTAACTGCACCTACAAAATTATTTAAAAACATACTTAAAACTGAAGCTCAAAACTTTTAATGATGATAATAATACCGTCAAAGCACAGAATGATTCCATTAAAGAAACACTTTTTGTTTATAATTTCTATCTTTCGCCGGGTCAACGTCGAGGTCATTAGAGGCGGGAAAAAACTGAGATCAAGGAAGGCAGGCATTTCTGCCATGGCCATTCGCTTGCAGTGATTTGGGGAAACCGTGGAGAACCCAAATCTGGGTAGCCGTAACGGGATTCAAACTTGCGTCCTCCCGAATGCGAAGCCAGAGCGTTACCGCTCACTCACCACGATCGGAGAAAGATGTACTACAGTTTCCAACCGAGAGATTCAATGCAGAAACGCAAGACAATATTTTGATATAACTTCAAACTCGTTTAAATAATAGCTGTAGAATCAAGAAGTAATTCAGATCTATTTGTATCTTTAAAAATTGTTATGCTGTCTCTTTTGTTTCCTGATTTAACTATAAAATAAAAATTAAAATAATGCTAAACTATTTAAAACGTCAATTTGATCGCAGAAATCAGCTACCGAAGGTTTGAAATATCAGTGATTTTAGCGGTCTTCTGTGTTTTGTATTAATTAAAACAAATGGAAAGAAGTAAGCTTCAGACAGGGAGTAAATTCTTGATTCCCATTCATTTGCTTAAACTGTCAATCAAAAAGATTGTTTCTATTTCCATTTCAATTTTACGGTTATCACTGGTACTCTACAGATGTGGTGCCGTGTTAGTAGCTTTATTCAATTTAATGAAACGCCACTACTCAACACCATAAATAATAATAATAATAATAATAATAATAATAGGAATATGGAAAATAGATTCGAAACATCAGTGAACTTATTAAAATACTGTGTGATTTCTGACTAGCAATCGATTAGCATGTATGTCGTTTATATTGTTGCGTTTCGAACAGCAACAAGATTATTTTGACTCAGAAAATGATCTGAAAGCACTACCTCTGTTTGATCGTGTAAGGCCACTAGAATACACGAGTAGTAAGATACACAGAGTCATATTATGAAGCGGAAGCTATAGACTGCAAATCACTTTCCGTTATTCACTCATGTATTTATGTCTTTGTTGGTTAGCGGTTTACAGATTATTGTCTACCTAGTCTCATGATGTTCTTGATTATGAAGCTAAGGAATCAGAATTTAAACTTTCAGGAAGTGTCTGATATTTTATTTGACAATGGTAACATTTGTGTTTTGTATGGACACTTAATAACACTTCAACATCTTTAAAAAATAAAAGTGAATGCATTTGATCTTTGTATAATACTTTTGTTGCTGAAATATAATCACTATTTTAGTTTATAAAACGTATTCGTGAGATGGATGTGTATCAATTTTAAATAGTCGCGTGACTATACCACATACAGCGCATAGAACTATTTTCCTAGATGTCTATAAAAGGCTGAATAGGATCCAGTAGGGAATGTAACTATGTGTGACTCAGGTTGTTCGGATACATATGGTCAAGGTAGTTCTTCTACTTTTCATATCTCCATTTGTAATGATTTTCAAACACAGTGCTGCAGTTAATTTTATAAGCAATCTAAATGTCTATATGTTGGCTCAGTTCATTCTTCGAGTTCAAAATGGATCATACTATTCTTCTTCATACTAAACTTTTTTTTTGCCTCAAAAGCCACATTCCCATCATTGAATGTTCCTGATGTTTCAGATATGTTATGATTTAAAAAAAAAAATATATCTGTTTCATTATTCTGGTACTTTTGTTGTACGTTAGTTAATTAGCCTTATTTTCCTTATTTACAAATATTGTTCTTAACTTTCCACACATCATAAATTATACTCTTTAATACAATACTTTCTGTGCTAGTTATTCTTGCGTTCAAGAAATACTTTTCTTTTTTGTTTGTCACGTTTTTAATTCATGCAATATTTCAAGTAATCCAATCATTGTCTTCAGTTTCACTAACCTAACTGCTTTATGAAACTTTCAATACTCATTGAGTAATGAGAACTTCTAGAATATTACCCAATAAAAGACGAAAGACCTGTATAATCCCTCTAAAGTCTAAGGTTTTACCAAGCGAAGCCACCTTAAGCACGCAGCAGAACTTTTCAGCCGGATTTTAAACAATAATCTGCAATTAAAGTGGGAGTTAATGTTTGAAGTGAATAGAGATTTGCTGGGAGTTAAGTGCTAAAGCCAATATCTAACGTACTCTTCTAGACGATCGTAAATAATTAGAAACATTAATACGTTATTTAGACATGGATTATTTTTTAAGTCTTTCCTAACCCTTACTCCATGAATGCGAGCAAGGATTCTAAGGAGTTTGAACAAATATTTAATCAGGACTTTACAGCTAGTTGAACTCCAGATCATTAAAGCCACAAGAGAACTGGGTGTAAGGAATGGGATCACGTTTTGAAGAAATCATCGCCATATTCGCCTGAAGTGATCTCGGGGAATCATGGAAAACTTATACCGGGATGACCCTGCCAGGGATCGAATCCTCGTCCTCTCATATGCCAAGCCAGAAGAGTTTATAGCCACTGTCCTTAAATTTGCTCATGAAACTTGTTAAATACTTTCAGCCTCGAAGTGGAAATGTCTGGTAGCTCAATGGGGGAAAAAAGTGGGTAAGCGCTTTCTCTCAATGTTCGGGATCCGGGGTTCAATTCCCACTGGGGCCAGGAATTTTTAAGAGCTGTGGTACGACGTCCCACGAGAAATTGAAAACTACCACGACAAAGGAGATAATAGGTGTGCAGGGCAAGCGCCAACGGACCATGTGCTCCGTTCCAATAAATGTTAAAAAAAAAAAAGTACTTGCACCTAACATACGTTATTGTAATATTTACCACGTGCCTTCTAATTTGTGCTATTCATATTTCGCATTTTTAGTGTTTTGTGGACCAACTCTCTCGTCTTTAGCTAACAAAGCCATGACTAAACGCATCATAATCTCAATTAATAAATTATGGTTTTTCTCATGTTTGATGTGCACAAATGTTTTGCCTACTATCATACGAATGTGACTTCACGAAATTTTATCGACATTACCTCGTAACGAAAATTATAATATGTCAACTTTCAGTACTTGTTAGTACTGTTCATGATTCTGTAGATTGTGTCTCTTTAATATTAGCGGTAACATTATTGTTAACAGTATCGTACTACTCTGAATGTTTCATTTTTCTATTGCAATTATACACTTCAAGGCCTCCATGAAATATTAGTTTCCTTCCACATTTTGAGAGTTAGATAGTAGTCGGTCACACAAAACGTCCATTGATTATAAGGGAAACTATTTATTCGAGTAATTTCGAACACATACAATTAGCGTTGTTTATTATCAGCAATATTAAGAAAAATATGAATTGGAATGGCCAAGAGCGTTCTGTATTTTGCCTGTAGAGATTATTGTATTAAGGACGCAATAGATTAGAAAAATTTCAATTGTGAATGCTAATTGCTACTTTACCGATCCATTCTGAGTTCATGTTGACAGTAACACCAGTATGTTGTGTCCACATTTCTCCGCGATGCTGAAGTTTTAATTATCTAACATCTCTATTGCCGCCAGTGGTTGAACTAGATATCTGTAGGTGTATGAACAAAAACATTGCTGTTCAAAAGTCACTCTTTGCGGAAAGCGATATCAAGATATGAAGCATAATTCCTCCTGTAAAATAATTCCACTGTCTCGGTATGGTTGAAAAAGCTTTTCAGTTACCTCCGATTGTTTTAGTGGTTGTTTCGCTTACCTGATCTCAATCCTCCTGATTTCTTCTTCGAGTGAACCGTAATAGGTGGTTCCACTACCCCAGCAACGGTGAAAATTGCCAGGCACTGCCTTATCTGTGACAGCGTTTTCAGAGGTACTAACAACAGTTGTTGCCGCTATATCTCAATGGACTGTAGGTTCCCAAGCTTCCCCCAGAGGGCGCGAAGGCATGTCAAGGGGAGCGGGGGTATGAGGTAGCATTCGCCGCCCCTGTGGACGTTACCCCGGCTCTACACCGTCAAGTGTACTCTGTTTCATTCGTTGCCTTTTAGTACAAAAAATCTGAGCTTCCTCTGAGATATCATTGTTAGTACTGAGATGTTTCAACTCTGAAAACGTAAGATATCGGCAGAACCCTGAAATTAATGTCGTACATCAGGAGTAAATAAATAATAAAATGATGCTGCCTGATAAGATTTTTATATAATGGATAAATCATAGATTAGAGCCACGTATTACAAAGAGTATCCCAGCATATCATATCATACGCTGCGATTACATTCACCTGTTTCAAGAACTTACTTGTAAAAAAGAGAGTTTTCAGCTCCTGTTGTACTAAAAACAATATATCGAAGCAATCTGGATATTGCAATCGTTTATGCTGAGTTTCTAATATCCAACCAAGAGTAGGTAATACTGTAAAAAGAAATCCAAGCTCATTGCTCCCAGTGATTTATTTATTCAGTGTTACTTCTTTTCAATAGTTTTAAAATGTGTAACTTTTTACTTTTTTTTTTTTACAGACAATATAAACTTGTAACTTTTTAAGCAAAAAAACTGATATCATACTTTAAAAAAAAAAAAATAGATTGTGGCGGGGGAGGTGGTGGAAACTTTTCGTTTGACAGAAGGGTAGCGTGCTAGAAAACCTTTGGGAACATGTACGATAGATGAAGGGAATTTTAATATGCAATGATGTTTCCACAAAACTCAATAAATATGGAATGAGGAGTTCCTGTAGTGTACTGTATCGAATGGTTGTTTAAACAAATGTAATAGCATAACAACAGTAACTGCTATTTAGGGAGCGTCCATTAAGTACGTGGCTCAGTCAAGGGGAAGGGGTTTGGTAGAAAGTTCCACTAACTTACTTGGAGAGGATGGGGGATTCCGAGCTTTTCCTTCATTTCATTTATTACCGTTAAAATCGGGTACAGAATACACAACAGTATGCGGATATTTATTTACATAATTTAACTATCTCATTACCGACAGTGCCGTGCATGATTGTGAATTGAAGTCATAGTGCTGACTCATCTGAACTAACCGACAACTACCGAAAAACATAGGCTCACGGTACAAAGACACAAATTTCCTTAGAGATGCCACACGGGATTTTCTATTCCAGTGCCAGTTAGTACAGTTTTGAAGAAAAATGGCCGTTTTGAATAAGATCACTCACGTGTCAACGCACCACTCTTTGATAAAACAATTCTAATTTTGTTCTGTCAAGTGAACTTCAATGCATCGTTTCTCCCTGAAGACTTATTTCAACTTTAAAGTGTGGCATAAAATGGTGTGTACGACAAACTTTAGCACGCTTCTCGGAAATGTTTATCCAGCAAATTTTCAATACGAACAACGGTGTTAATATTCTATATATACCTTTTAAGAAGGACAAGGAATCATTCGCTGATCATGTGCAAAGAAAGGAGAAACAATTACATCAAAAGAAAATAAAAGACAATCGGAAGTCATTGGGGACTGCCGGCATTAGTGAAAACTTAAAACTGTGAATATCACACTAGTAACACGTTATTACGGCCCTCAGGCCCAGACCTTTATGAAATTTTATTTTGGTAATTGTGTTTAGCAAGGTGGGAGTTGATTAAATATGGTTTTGTATGTTTTCGTATTATTAACTGTGAAATTGTGTAAATAAATATTGTTTTGTGGAAAGAAACTGTGTAAAATACTATTTAATATGTTCAAGGATAGTATTATGCATGAAATTTCAATTAAAAGTTTGTAACTGTAAGTACTGATGGAGGCTAAGATGTTTGCACGACAATTGGCGATGGTTTGGACTGACTTATGTTGATAACTGTCTTTCTAAATACCCGTAAATGTCTTTAATTTTCATTTCTATATGATTAATGATGATTATGAATAAATGTGTAGTAATTCTGATTGTTTAATGTGATTTTAATTGTTTAAGTATTGATAGAATTCGAGAAACATCGGTCAGCTTTCTATGTGTTATTTTGGAAATATCTGTAGCGCCTATTTAAAGCGAACAGGAGAGACGGGGTTTGGTTGAAAGTTGTTGTCAATCAGTAGTTCTCGGAAGTGTGTGAGTTTAATCGCTAGAACATTTGTTTATGTTTGTACTTTGCATCTTAGGATCGAACTGATGTCTGTTTCAACAGGCATTGTGGAGAGCACGGGAGATTAAACAAAATGAAAACTGATTCTTCGGATTAGTTATTTCAAGTAACCAAATACCTAACAGCGTCATACTTATGGTTACAGATGTACTAAATAATAATAATGAATCCATTTGGTCGTAATGAACTGGTGACAAGGTTTATATTGGCTGTATATTCCTTTCCTGTCTTAGCCACCTTAACCTAACCTGGTACGGACCCACAGTTTAACTTGGAGTCCGAACCACAGAAGCGTTCTGGCGTACTTCCCATCGCACAGCAAGCTGTACCAAAGGTAAATTTCGCGTTACGGGTCTATAAAAAGCCCCGCCGAGACAGGGATTCGAACTGGTGACCTTTCGTTCTCTAGTCAAACACATAATTACTTTTTTTTTTTTTTTTATTATATTTTTTTTTATTTTTTTTTTTTTTAAGGAGGCTTAATTTGCCATAACAGCCATCTGAAAGTTTGTTTCAGATTCCTCGAATGTGTCTGTATTACATTATCGTTTTCAGTGGGGACAACGCAGGACGGACACAACACCCGTTCCCACGGCCGGACTCGAACCGACGACGCTGGCAACGCAAGGCAAGCCGCCAGCCCCGACGTTACCAGGACCGGCTAAAATGTGTTGCCGGTAGCGACACTCGATCTGGCGACGAATGGTTTAAGAGGCAGGGAGGTTGCTCGTTGCGCAACACTCATTTTTCCACTAACCCACTACAGAGCAATAAATATGTTATCAACATTTGCATGTCAATGACGCGAATTCATAGGATTTTACCAATGCCAAAACCGCAAAACGCGCCTAAAGAAGTTTTCACATAAAAAACCAAAAATCTATCTTAGTCCACAACTAGAAGGTTGGTCAAATCTTCCCGAATGAGATCTATGAAGCTATTGTGTCAGAGGCAGGGAGGCCAATTCCTTTCCTCTGGGGCCTACATTTTCCAAATAATTGAGCATTTGTAATATTTATAATTATAGAAAAGTATGAGGGGTTATCAAAACCTACGTTTACAAGGCCCTACATTCCTGGAAAGTCGTCCATTATAAAGAAATTAATAGTGTGCGGTAATTCCAAGACATGCGGTTGGCAACTGTGCAGAATTTCAGCCACCTACTACTTCCAGCGCTGGTTGAGTGTAAACATAAATAGCGGCTCGTTTGGAAAACTGGTCTCGCTAAGAAATTTGATCAGTTTTTCGATTTCTGTGGGCGAAACATGTAACCTCGTCTGAACTTCACCGTCTGTTGGAATAGATTTACGGAGAGACTGTAATGTCTCGTCAGCATGTCGCAGAATAATGTCGAAACTTTGCGGCCGGTAGCACAGACCACCACGCTGTTGAAGCGGTTTCGCTGGAACATCATCGACTGGGCCTCTCTCCAAGCGACTGTCACCTTCTTTTCTCGCACCTAGGAGACTGCTTCAGACGAGGAGGTGAAACACTTCGCGACAATGTGGCTGAACACGCAAGGACAGGACATCAACGAAGCGACCAGCGCCTAAACCGATATGGAGACAATGTTGAGAAATAATCTAATGTATGTACTATCAGTTGGCTGTGTTGCTTATATGAAATAAAATGTGTGCGTTTCACTGCAAGCTATATAACTTAGTTTCTGATCATCCCTGGTATATAAAGCAAATATTGATAGTGTTCATACACAGGGTGTTACAAAAAGGTACGGCGAAACTTTCAGGAAACATTCCTCTCACACAAACAAAGAAAATATGTTATGTGGACATGTGTCCGGTAACCCTTACTTTCCATGTTAGAGCTCATTTTAGTTTCGTTCTTCCACCTACGCTTATGGAGCACGTTATCATGATTTCATACGGGATACTCTACCTGTGCTGCTAGAAGATGTGCCTTTACAAGTACGACACAACATGTGGTTCATGCACGATGGAGCTCCTGCACATTTCAGTCGACGTGTTCGTACGCTTCTCAACAACAGATTCAGTGGCCGATGGATTGGTAGAGGCGGACCAATTCCATGGCCCCCACGCTCTCCTGACCTCAACCCTCTTTCTTGACTTCCATTTATGGGGGCATTTGAAAGCCCTTGTCTACGCAACCCCGGTACCAAATGTAGAGACTCTTCGTGCTCGTATTGTGGACGGCTGTGATACAATACACCATTCTCCAGGGCTGCATCAGCGCATCAGGGATTCCATGCGACGGAGGGTGGATGCATGTATCCTCGCTAACGGAGGACATTTTGAACATTTCCTGTAACAAAGTGTTTGAAGTCACGCTGGTACGTTCTGTTGCTGTGTGTTTCCATTCCATGTTTAATGTTATTTGAAGAGAAGTAATAAAATGAGCTCTAACATGGAAAGTAAGCGTTTCCGGACACATGTCCACATAACATATTTTCTTTGTTTGTGTGTGAGAAATGTTTCCTGAAAGTTTGGCCGTACCTTTTTGTAACACCCTGTATATGTAATTATTTTAACAATTGTCTGGTAAGACAAAACAAGACAAAATGTCTTCTGGAATTAATTGGGAAAAGCTACATTCTACAAATGGAAAGGGGAGAAGGGTTGTCAATGCAAAAGCCACATATAGGTATGTGGGAGGGAGGGGGTGATGAAATGAGACCAAACTGGAGCGACGTAATTTATGAACGTTCCCTTATTACCACTGCTGTGACTGTAATATGAGATGAGGTATGATCCTGTTCTGTTTATAACCGTCAGGATCGTCGTTTCCGATTGGGCATGTGTGCGCTCAGGAAGCTGGTGCAGGTGTCAGAGAGTGTCTGGCTGCGCCGACGCGCTGCGCCGCCCCGCGAGGCGACGCCGGCGCCGCGACGGCAGTCGGTGGCGCGTGCTCGACCGCGTCGGGACGGCTCGCGCGGTATCTGCTGTGCAGGCCATGTGGGTCCTGCTACCTGTGGAGGTGCCGCTGCTACTGTGCGCCTCGTCACTGCTGGCCTCGGCCGCAGTGCCCACCGCCGGCGTCTACCAAGACGAGATCGGTGAGTGCTCCGCTGCAATCCGTACAGTGCTAATGGCAGATACAAGGACGTCGTACACCACGCATGACACTAGAAGCTGCTTTTGCTTCTCGCTGTACAATAGCGACAATTTTTGATCCAAAATTTCTTCGTCTGCAAATCTCTTGAGCTGGTATAGAGCTTCTTAAAGCACCAAGGCCAATGATTAATAATTGTACATATATTGAAGTATCTGACTATTTTGAAAATTTTTAAAGTTTCATCTTGACCCAAAAATTAAATTTTGATTTAAGACCTAATTTATTTCAATTGATGGCACGCCTTATTTTGTGAGCGTACCAAATACAGGAGTGCGTGGGAGACCGGTGTAGATTTATTTGTGGAAATTACCGCAGGACCCAGTCAGTAACTGATATGATAAAGAGTTGGATTTGAAGACAGGAGGAGGGTGAAGAGTGTACTAGAAATGTACATCGCGTATGTTGGTGATTAGACTTGAAGAGATACTGGTCATGAAATTATGTAGGAGTATGGAAACGAAAAGATGACCATGGGCACAGGCTGACACTCGATTGCATTCATAAAGTGGTGGAAAAATTTTCTTTAGTGGGTAATGGTGCTAGGGATTGGATTAAATCGCCAAGGGAAATGATGAATAATTTACCGAAAACGCTGAAGGAATTTAAGGTTAAAATTTGTAAATGGCCAAAGTAGATGGGTGGAAGAATTTTACACTCAAAGAGTGTAAGATAGTAAAAACAAGGAAGCGTAATTACTTGAGTAGGGAAATTGTTACTGGAGCATGCGCTCCAACGCAATTCAATTCAATTCAAATTTGAAAACACTTAGCGCTTCACAAAAGTGTAAAAAAAGTATATATTTGTTTGTACTGAAAATCGTTACTAATCACAGACGATATGTTTAATGGCAGTAATAAGAAAAGAAATTACCTAACTCATTGTATTATAATTTTACGGGATCTCTATCCAGAAATCGTTGTTGGCTTAGGCTGACATTAGTATGGTAACTATATAACTCCACTTTCGAATGACGTTAAGTTATCGGCTTCATCCATTATTCCATCGACAGACTCCATCGTAATGACGCGTTTCATTATTGGTCCCAGCGATCAGTGTAAATCACTGCGAGATACTTCAGTGAACATTTTCGCTTACAAGTAGCAGCATTTAATGTACGGATGTATCGCTGAATGGTTTTTCTCAATAATAATATTATCAGAGGCAGTAATTAAAGTGTCAGATGTAGGTGAATAATAATTAGTACCAATTATTCTTAAGCCTTTACTCCATTTTAACGCTGTTTGAATTTTTTTTTTACAGGATACAATATCCTGAGCAGTAATTCATAACATACTAACTGTTAAAAAGTATCTCTGCTTGTCAACAGTATTTGCTTTTACGTTATATGTACCACCGGAAAAAAAATTAATATTATTTTTACCAATTCTTGCAACTACCAGTACTTTATTCATACCTTTTAGACGACGCGTTATTCACAAAAATAATATAAGAACACAGGTTTCCATGGATTCCAATTTAGTGCTTTAAAGTCGAGTTAACTACTGTGTTTGCCAATTTCAAACACATTCTCGTAAAAAAAAAATAAAAAATTAAAAAAAAATAAAAAAATTAAGAATGCCATTTCAATTCTTTTCTTCTGCAATAAGGGTAACACACGAACACACAGATGTTCTGGTACGTGTTATTCTGATAAGTCGTTGCTTTAAAATCTCTTTATCAAATGAATTGGATAGATTTTTTTTTTTTAATTTGGTTTTTTGAATTTGTTTCTGCAAAACGCTGCCAAAAGCTATATACATGTAAATTTAATAAGCTCTTTGCTTTGGTAGTTAATATTTATGTTTTTCTTAATATCTGCATATATGTGTGACCTGCTCAGTATCCATTCGTTTATTCATTGATATCGCTCTTTTTTATAGTCTTTAGTTCTGAAAGCGAAGTAGATTTTGTAGATTAATGAATAAACTTAAAACATATGCAGTTATTTGTTTTAAATTCGGTGGTCTTTAACGTACATCTGCAAAAAATCTGATAGCTATCATACAATATTTACAATACAATTGAGTACTTACTGTTTTTTCGGTAGTCAATATCCGTAAAAATACCACATCTCAAGATATGGCTTAACCTGTTTAAAGTTTACGTTTTTTTAAAGTAAAATGTGGGTAACATGTTTGTGAAACAATAAATAATATCTCCTTCTTTTAACGTTATCAATTCTTGGCGAATGAAAAACGTCGACGAGTATTTTATAGGGAAAAAACATTTAACGTACTAGCGGTTACTTATCCCGTTTGTCTTCCTTGTTTGCTGACGTTAGAAGGAAAGTTAAGGAAACAAAATTTCATGTTAAGGATAAAGCTAAAGTTTTGCTCCGTGATCATCTCACGCTCCGTTCCACAATCACGAACCCTGTAAACACATTGGACAGGGAGGGATCGTATTTCACCTAACGTATTGAGCTGGCGGAGAAGGGGAAGGGGGGGGGGGGGAAAGGTATAAGATTTCAGATATTTGTTCGAAGCTCTTAAGACTGAAAAACATCAACGCGTGACAAAGTATCTGTTATTAAGTTTATATATGATTGCTGTATCTAACCAGCAGTTGCTGAGACCTTGCTATTAAATTCCTTCACAGCTACCAAATTTTCATTGTCGTTACGAAAGGAGATTGTAAATGTCCATATATTTCACCTACGAATTTTAATGTCACTCTGCCCTACATTACGTACAGTCTTTGACATTACTTTTGGCCGCTGCTGAAATATTCTATCACTCTTATTTTGCACAATCTGGCATCAATGTCATCCCAGGCAACAGGAACGCAATACTGGCTCCGCCTCCTCGCAATTTCATTGGTGGATATTTTATTCAGAGCCATCTATATTGCAGATTTTTCATTTCCTTAAGTCAATGCAGGAAACAATTGGCTAACAGGTAGGAATTAAGCTCCTCCCACTGACGATTCTTATTGGCAGAACAGTTCATCAACCTTCCATTATATTTCTATAATACTTTACCAAAATTCAGATCTTGAAACGTATCCCACAAGTTGTAATTAAGGGGGTTGCATTAAAGTGAGGCAGGAAACAGGCTCAATGCTATATATTACTACGGTTGATTACCATAAAACTATAACGATAAGATTGTTATACTCATTTTGATAATTCCTTCGGATAATATTTCACTCATATATCTGGTCAGTCCACAAACCAAGGGATAATCATGTTCCATTAGGTAGAATTTTTAGTACTACGAAACAACAGAAACAAGAAATTATTTCGGAACTGTCTCTCTCCAAGATGGATTGAATGAAACAGTCTTACTTCGCTGCGTTGTATACACCTATACGAGGAAAGTAGCACCGAGCGTCCAGTGGTCCTATGGTTAGCGTTCCGGGCTGTTGAGCGAGCGGTTCCGAGTTCAAATCCAAGTAGTTCTTATTTTTTTTTTTTTTTTTATTTTGAAAATTATCATTACTTGTATTTTCTTTTTAAGCGTATCAAAACTGCACATTGCTTATGAGTATAAGGTATCCATGATTCTTTCCTAACTGCGTCAGGAAATACGAAAAAGATCTGCGAAACTACCCAATGTTTCGTAACTAATAGCCAACGTAAGCATGAAAGATTTGCGGCGGCAGAACTGACGGAAATCTACACAGGTTTCAAGCCGCGCCGAAATCATATCATCTGTCCCTTTTCAAAAGACACACATGTGTCCAAAATAATTATTTCACAGTAGAACGATCATCGCGTTTCAGAAAGAAATTTTTTACAAGAGGAATTTTTGCTCTCTTTGTAGGTGGACGATAATGATTATGCACTATATAAATAAATGAGAGTTAATCGCGTAGAACTAAATAATAGCACCGCAACAAATTAAATGACCATTGTCACTAAAAAATTTACATCCAGATTATTATCGTAGGACAAAAATAAATTCTTTTATAACTGGTATAAGTAATTAAAGTTAATTTAGATTTGGGCTTAAAGACAGGGAGTTCTTAAAGTACCGTTTTTCCCGTTTTCTACAATGCTGTTAGTTGTTTTTGACACTATTACTTCATGATCTTTACAGCATTGGGATTTATTAAATACTGGGGATAAATGCGCATTATTTAACAAGGCGTGAAATTACCTGCGTTATTCTTTGTTTGGAATAACATAAATAAATTCAAGCATTTGGCGAATGAGGATGTCGCCGTTCGCGTGATTGTTCTTTAGTCTCCTGTATAAAGTGGAACGCTCAAGTTTTGTCACCCGTCATAATCGACTCCATAATCGCCTAGGTCTCAAGGATTCAAACAAACACAGTCTACCGGTAAAGTAAGGTTGATAATGACTAAAGACCGAGCGTGGCGTGTGAGCGGTAACGCTCTGGCTCCAGGCAAATGCTGGGATGATTCTTATAGAAGGCCATGGCCGTTCCCTTCTTTAATAAATTCAACATCGATGAAACGTAAAGCAATAAACAAAAAAAAATAAGGATAGGGAGGAGGTATTGTTAATAGATTACAAGCCAGCTGCGACCTCCTCAATAAATTTAGCCAGATCTATTTTTCTATGATTTTACGCCTCGTCGACATAGAGGTGATTATTGGCTGGATAGGAGTAGTGGCAAGGATTTCGGCCATGCCCTTGTAAAGAACCCATTCCGGTATTCATATGGAGTGATTTGGGGAAACCTTGGAAACCACAAATCTGTATCGCCGAACTTGGATTCGAACCTATGTCCTCCCGAATAAGAGATCAGAACGTAAACGATTTTCAGACGACGCCTAGTCATTCACAAGCCGTCACAGCACCAACAAACGCGTGTTCCGAAATGGTAAAGATGTAGAAAAATAGATATTTGTTCAACCTCTAAAACGGTAAATAAATAAAATAAAATAATTTGATTCTTTATCTATGAATGCTTGGGAGACGTTACTTTTTGTATTGCCCTCATGCAATTAACATGGATTCCCACCGTTTATTCAATTACTAGCTGTATGTTGGATAATTGTGAAACCAACAAAAACTTTTGCCAAATGTTCTGCTCGTGTTGAATTATTACGTGTAGATATTATTTACGCGTTATAAAGGTATTCTTCCTTGCCGAAGGAAGTAGGAAACTTAAGACTACTTCCTGGTAAGCGTTGTCATATTTACTTTCTGCGATGTTGCCACGATGTTCTGCGTAGTAGTAGAGCTGTAGCAATTTCCCTATACAAGAAATAGTAGTCTCATAGCTGGACACACACATCGGCGAAATGAAAAATTATTTATGTTCCAGTCTCATCTAGAATATTTTCATTTAACTGATTACTTCTCTTGTAACAGTTCGATTCTTTATACAGATTACTATTCAATCACGGAATGTTGTATCTATATGTATATATTTTCTTTGGTCATATAATTGATGAAGCACCAGCTTCTGTAAGTTTAGGTGTCTGAGTGGTAACGCGCTGGGCTGTCAACGTGCTGGTTCTCGGTTCAAGCCCAGGTGCTGTAATTTTTTTTTTTTCATTCTTTATCTCCTTTTCACTTGTTGCAAAATACATATCATTTAAGTAAGTTTATATATGTTTCGTGGTCAATTGGAACAGTTGAAAAGAATCATAAAATTAATGTTTTGGCTGAAATGAGAAAGTGTCAACGCATCTTGCGCCAATAGGAACTGAAAGCCAGTTTTCCGATAAATTTAATTTAACCATTACGATTTGTGCCACTCAACTTTACCAATTTTTTTCTAGTTCTGATGGCAAAGGCGGGAGATTGATGATTGGGGTAATGATGGCTGTTTAAAAATAACAAGGACCTAAATCAAACTAATGTGCGGTTTTTGTAGCTAATGTTCCTGTTGGACACAGTGGTATTAGCAAGCAAATCAGAATTGAAAAAATGTGAGTAGTTATTATTACGAAAACAAAAAATCATCATTGACGAATAACATGCTAATGCGAGGTTCCGTATTTAAAAAAATGATGCTCCTACTAGTGATCAGTAATGATATAATTGATGTATATCCTCAATATAATGACATGATAACCTTATTTCCGAAATCTGAAATTGCAAGAAAAAAACAGGAAATTTGAGGAAGGAGGAAAGATAATGCCAGGCTGGTTATAAGTTGATATTACCTTAACTTCTGTCTCTGGTAATCCAGTGAGGACGGTACTGTAAGTGGCTCAGATTCGCGGAGCCATGCTGATCCCGGAATCTAGTGCGTTGTCTCGCGGTTCCACGGTTCGTGTCAGGCCGCGGGCAAAAGTGGTTTCATGAGCGTTATGGTTTTCTGGTGTTGCTTGTACACGGGACAGTGAAAACATATTATACACTTAATGAGAGGCAAAAGCTACATATGTCTGCATTTTCGTTGTTATTCTTTAGTAACGTAATTATTAATGCAATGGCTCGGAAAAAATTAGTTTTTAAGTAATGTAAAAAAAAAAAAAAAAAAAAAAAACCGGCCTCTGTCTTTGAGAAGGGGAAATTTCACATTTCGTATTTTTTTTATTTAAAACGAAATTTTGATGACTGGATCGTGAATGTGAATTGAGTACTGTCTAATGTCACTGCTAAACTTTACCCTTCATCCAATTCGTTCGGCTATGAATTAATGTAAATATATGATTTGTAATTGAGTCTAAACATTACTGACAAACATTTTTAAAAGTGAGGCTCAAAATTTTTTGATATTAATAGATCAGTCAAACATCCGTATAATTCAATCAATGAAACAATCCATCATTCAACCAAAATATTATTGGATTAATTTCCTATTCGTTTGCTGAATAGTAACGCAAACAAGATTTAATTTAGAACTACTGGTATCTGTATGTATTGACATATTAACCTGTTGTACGCTGAAGTGATGCTAAAGTCAAACACAATCCATTTCAGAATACTGAAATGAGTAACAATCCAGTCTTACAGTACAAATCAGGATACTGGATGTAAATTCATTTAGCCAAAGTTTCAAGCAAGTAGTTTGTTTCCTCATAGTTGTAGAAGAATGATAGCCAGGATATGGACGTCGTAACATCCACAAGGAAGAGGAGTGGTTTTTGTAAATATCCTACGTTTCATTTATTCTAAGCTAAAAGCTATCAGTTTCTAAATTTCTGGAAGATTTTGTCCCGAGATAAAAATCATAAAATAACAGATAGAAATAGTGACACTTATTTTGCGTAACGTTTTGGTAACAGATAAACTACTATGTTGTTAAGTAAAAATTACGTGTCAGCTGATAGATGAAGTTAGCACTATCTAGAGCCACTTCAGAAGACTCGTTATTGGGTAGATCCTCCGATTTGTTTGGAATTCATTGGCTGCAGATCGCGGCCCACCCATATCACTGTAAACTAATAATTACAAGGATCTTTAACGCTTCGAATAATTAAATTCTGACGGTTCGGTTTAACTACTATAGCTTTTATCAGTCCATCGTTCGCTCGGATTCACAGCAGAATTGACGTTTGTGTCTAGATTAAAAGAAATTTGGGTGCATTTTTATTTTCTCTAACACAATGAATATTCGTATAGAATGAATGGATGAATTTTATAAATAATCTATACGACAGTCTTAAAAAATCTACGAGTGAGAGCATTACAGCACTTGTTTCTCATTTAAGAATACAGTTGAATATTGGAGTGAAATAAAGTGTCTCTTAATGCTTGATAGCAGAGTATCAGGAAAGTGAAACACAGGTTATTTATAGAAGACGGACGTTCATAATTTCCTGTTTCCGCATAAGTAGGCGGAAATTTTGGTAAGCACTGGCCTTGCTTTCGATCTTTCCTTCCAGTTTACTAAATGAATGGACTCTTTGTCATTATTGTATATGAATTCTTTTGTATATCACCATCAGTGTCGGTTTCAGTACTACCTTCTAGAAGTGTGTCTTCTTTATTTATCAAATGTAATGAGATATAATAATTCCTTTGTTCTAACAGTTATGGGCAGCAGTCTGGGAGCTTAATGGTTATGGCAGATGGAAAGAAATGGCAGTATCATGGGTTCTCAAATCACTTGGTCTAAATGAATTTTTACTGAATTTACTTTGTTCATGTCAGTAGTCAAGGACGATCAGTTGTTCGGATCCCATGGTATAGCCACGACTCAAGCCTAATACACAGCAAAGAGACTTTCACTAGGCTGCCGAAGTAATTTATAATTCAGATTTCATTTTACCTGAATGTATTATGATAGCATCGTGGTATGTGGAATGAAGAAACATTAAAACAGAAATGAAAAGCAGAACTGAAGAATTTCGTAATTACGAAATGTGAAGTGACTTGTCGCAGAAATCAATAGTTCTGTATGTGGATTTTAATGAAAATAAGGACTCTTAAAACTGTTATCCTGTATATCCAGCGTATTTCTGTGAATATATCTTCCTACAAATTCTTTCTTAGGCCACGATTTCCAAAACAAGTGTTTTTTTTTTAGACTTCATCGCCCAGCATAAATGTAAATATCTTCTACAACGCCACGTTTGAAAAGTTTTGACTGTTTTTATTTGAAGGTTCATTTCTGTGAAGCCCTGGACTCTATCCATGCGGTGTTAGAACCATGTTATGGGTGATAAATTTTTTGCTATCAGATAGTTTTTTGGTTTTTTTTTTTGAGATTTGATCCTTTATACTTCTCTCGTTTAAATAAATCTAGAGCAAAAGGGGTATATAACTTTTTTAACGACGTACAACCTTCCTTACGTTTCTATCATACAGTTTCATTATTTTTTTCTTTCTTTCATCTGCGTCTATCCGATCTGATTGAGTCTTAGCAGTGTCTTTCATGTTAATGGAGTCGGTTTTGCATTTCTATGTTCCTTTCGTTTCTTTGCTTTATTGGCTTAGACTGATAGTGTCTCATCAGCGATTATACACTAGTTTTGTGAAATGCAAAACCGACTCCATTAACATGAAAGACACTGCTAAGACTCAATCAGATCGGATAGACGCAGATGAAAGAAAGAAAAAAATAATGAAACTGTATGATAGAAACGTAAGGAAGGTTGTACGTCGTTAAAAAAGTTATATACCCCTTTTGCTCTAGATTTATTTAAACGAGAGAAGTATAAAGGATCAAATCTCAAAAAAAAACCAAAAAACTATCTGATAGCAAAAAATTTATCACCCATAACATGGTTCTAACACCGCATGGATAGAGTCCAGGGCTTCACAGAAATGAACCTTCAAATAAAAACAGTCAAAACTTTTCAAACGTGGCGTTGTAGAAGATATTTACATTTATGCTGGGCGATGAAGTCTAAAAAAAAACACTTGTTTTGGAAATCGTGGCCTAAGAAAGAATTTGTAGGAAGATATATTCACAGAAATACGCTGGATATACAGGATAACAGTTTTAAGAGTCCTTATTTTCATTAAAATCCACATACAGAACTATTGATTTCTGCGACAAGTCACTTCACATTTCGTAATTACGAAATTCTTCAGTTCTGCTTTTCATTTCTGTTTTAATGTTTCTTCATTCCACATACCACGATGCTATCATAATACATTCAGGTAAAATGAAATCTGAATTATAAATTACTTCGGCAGCCTAGTGAAAGTCTCTTTGCTGTGTATTAGGCTTGAGTCGTGGCTATACCATGGGATCCGAACAACTGATCGTCCTTGACTACTGACATGAACAAAGTAAATTCAGTAAAAATTCATTTAGACCAAGTGATTTGAGAACCCATGATACTGCCATTTCTTTCCATCTGCCATAACCATTAAGCTCCCAGACTGCTGCCCATAACTGTTAGAACAAAGGAATTATTATATCTCATTACATTTGATAAATAAAGAAGACACACTTCTAGAAGGTAGTACTGAAACCGACACTGATGGTGATAGACAAAAGAATTCATATACAATAATGACAAAGAGTCCATTCATTTAGTAAACTGGAAGGAAAGATCGAAAGCAAGGCCAGTGCTTACCAAAATTTCCGCCTACTTATGCGGAAACAGGAAATTATGAACGTCCGTCTTCTATAAATAACCTGTGTTTCACTTTCCTGATACTCTGCTATCAAGCATTAAGAGACACTTTATTTCACTCCAATATTCAACTGTATTCTTAAATGAGAAACAAGTGCTGTAATGCTCTCACTCGTAGATTTTTTAAGACTGTCGTATAGATTATTTATAAAATTCATCCATTCATTCTATACGAATATTCATTGTGTTAGAGAAAATAAAAATGCACCCAAATTTCTTTTAATCTAGACACAAACGTCAATTCTGCTGTGAATCCGAGCGAACGATGGACTGATAAAAGCTATAGTAGTTAAACCGAACCGTCAGAATTTAATTATTCGAAGCGTTAAAGATCCTTGTAATTATTAGTTTACAGTGATATGGGTGGGCCGCGATCTGCAGCCAATGAATTCCAAACAAATCGGAGGATCTACCCAATAACGAGTCTTCTGAAGTGGCTCTAGATAGTGCTAACTTCATCTATCAGCTGACACGTAATTTTTACTTAACAACATAGTAGTTTATCTGTTACCAAAACGTTACGCAAAATAAGTGTCACTATTTCTATCTGTTATTTTATGATTTTTATCTCGGGACAAAATCTTCCAGAAATTTAGAAACTGATAGCTTTTAGCTTAGAATAAATGAAACGTAGGATATTTACAAAAACCACTCCTCTTCCTTGTGGATGTTACGACGTCCATATCCTGGCTATCGTTCTTCTACAACTATGAGGAAACAAACTACTTGCTTGAAACTTTGGCTAAATGAATTTACATCCAGTATCCTGATTTGTACTGTAAGACTGGATTGTTACTCATTTCAGTATTCTGAAATGGATTGTGTTTGACTTTAGCATCACTTCAGCGTACAACAGGTTAATATGTCAATACATACAGATACCAGTAGTTCTAAATTAAATCTTGTTTGCGTTACTATTCAGCAAACGAATAGGAAATTAATCCAATAATATTTTGGTTGAATGATGGATTGTTTCATTGATTGAATTATACGGATGTTTGACTGATCTATTAATATCAAAAAATTTTGAGCCTCACTTTTAAAAATGTTTGTCAGTATACAAATCATATATTTACATTAATTCATAGCCGAACGAATTGGATGAAGGGTAAAGTTTAGCAGTGACATTAGACAGTACTCAATTCACATTCACGATCCAGTCATCAAAATTTCGTTTTAAATAAAAAAAATACGAAATGTGAAATTTCCCCTTCTCAAAGACAGAGGCCGTTTTTTTTTTTTTTTTTTTTTTACATTACTTAAAAACTAATTTTTTCCGAGCCATTGCATTAATAATTACGTTACTAAAGAATAACAACGAAAATGCAGACATATGTAGCTTTTGCCTCTCATTAAGTGTATAATATGTTTTCACTGTCCCGTGTACAAGCAACACCAGAAAACCATAACGCTCATGAAACCACTTTTGCCCGCGGCCTGACACGAACCGTGGAACCGCGAGACAACGCACTAGATTCCGGGATCAGCATGGCTCCGCGAATCTGAGCCACTTACAGTACCGTCCTCACTGGATTACCAGAGACAGAAGTTAAGGTAATATCAACTTATAACCAGCCTGGCATTATCTTTCCTCCTTCCTCAAATTTCCTGTTTTTTTCTTGCAATTTCAGATTTCGGAAATAAGGTTATCATGTCATTATATTGAGGATATACATCAATTATATCATTACTGATCACTAGTAGGAGCATCATTTTTTTAAATACGGAACCTCGCATTAGCATGTTATTCGTCAATGATGATTTTTTGTTTTCGTAATAATAACTACTCACATTTTTTCAATTCTGATTTGCTTGCTAATACCACTGTGTCCAACAGGAACATTAGCTACAAAAACCGCACATTAGTTTGATTTAGGTCCTTGTTATTTTTAAACAGCCATCATTACCCCAATCATCAATCTCCCGCCTTTGCCATCAGAACTAGAAAAAAATTGGTAAAGTTGAGTGGCACAAATCGTAATGGTTAAATTAAATTTATCGGAAAACTGGCTTTCAGTTCCTATTGGCGCAAGATGCGTTGACACTTTCTCATTTCAGCCAAAACATTAATTTTATGATTCTTTTCAACTGTTCCAATTGACCACGAAACATATATAAACTTACTTAAATGATATGTATTTTGCAACAAGTGAAAAGGAGATAAAGAATGAAAAAAAAAAAATTACAGCACCTGGGCTTGAACCGAGAACCAGCACGTTGACAGCCCAGCGCGTTACCACTCAGACACCTAAACTTACAGAAGCTGGTGCTTCATCAATTATATGACCAAAGAAAATATATACATATAGATACAACATTCCGTGATTGAATAGTAATCTGTATAAAGAATCGAACTGTTACAAGAGAAGTAATCAGTTAAATGAAAATATTCTAGATGAGACTGGAACATAAATAATTTTTCATTTCGCCGATGTGTGTGTCCAGCTATGAGACACTATTTCTTGTATAGGGAAATTGCTACAGCTCTACTACTACGCAGAACATCGTGGCAACATCGCAGAAAGTAAATATGACAACGCTTACCAGGAAGTAGTCTTAAGTTTCCTACTTCCTTCGGCAAGGAAGAATACCTTTATAACGCGTAAATAATATCTACACGTAATAATTCAACACGAGCAGAACATTTGGCAAAAGTTTTTGTTGGTTTCACAATTATCCAACATACAGCTAGTAATTGAATAAACGGTGGGAATCCATGTTAATTGCATGAGGGCAATACAAAAAGTAACGTCTCCCAAGCATTCATAGATAAAGAATCAAATTATTTTATTTTATTTATTTACCGTTTTAGAGGTTGAACAAATATCTATTTTTCTACATCTTTACCATTTCGGAACACGCGTTTGTTGGTGCTGTGACGGCTTGTGAATGACTAGGCGTCGTCTGAAAATCGTTTACGTTCTGATCTCTTATTCGGGAGGACATAGGTTCGAATCCAAGTTCGGCGATACAGATTTGTGGTTTCCAAGGTTTCCCCAAATCACTCCATATGAATACCGGAATGGGTTCTTTACAAGGGCATGGCCGAAATCCTTGCCACTACTCCTATCCAGCCAATAATCACCTCTATGTCGACGAGGCGTAAAATCATAGAAAAATAGATCTGGCTAAATTTATTGAGGAGGTCGCAGCTGGCTTGTAATCTATTAACAATACCTCCTCCCTATCCTTATTTTTTTTGTTTATTGCTTTACGTTTCATCGATGTTGAATTTATTAAAGAAGGGAACGGCCATGGCCTTCTATAAGAATCATCCCAGCATTTGCCTGGAGCCAGAGCGTTACCGCTCACACGCCACGCTCGGTCTTCCGGTCTTTAGTCATTATCAACCTTACTTTACCGGTAGACTGTGTTTGTTTGAATCCTTGAGACCTAGGCGATTATGGAGTCGATTATGACGGGTGACAAAACTTGAGCGTTCCACTTTATACAGGAGACTAAAGAACAATCACGCGAACGGCGACATCCTCATTCGCCAAATGCTTGAATTTATTTATGTTATTCCAAACAAAGAATAACGCAGGTAATTTCACGCCTTGTTAAATAATGCGCATTTATCCCCAGTATTTAATAAATCCCAATGCTGTAAAGATCATGAAGTAATAGTGTCAAAAACAACTAACAGCATTGTAGAAAACGGGAAAAACGGTACTTTAAGAACTCCCTGTCTTTAAGCCCAAATCTAAATTAACTTTAATTACTTATACCAGTTATAAAAGAATTTATTTTTGTCCTACGATAATAATCTGGATGTAAATTTTTTAGTGACAATGGTCATTTAATTTGTTGCGGTGCTATTATTTAGTTCTACGCGATTAACTCTCATTTATTTATATAGTGCATAATCATTATCGTCCACCTACAAAGAGAGCAAAAATTCCTCTTGTAAAAAATTTCTTTCTGAAACGCGATGATCGTTCTACTGTGAAATAATTATTTTGGACACATGTGTGTCTTTTGAAAAGGGACAGATGATATGATTTCGGCGCGGCTTGAAACCTGTGTAGATTTCCGTCAGTTCTGCCGCCGCAAATCTTTCATGCTTACGTTGGCTATTAGTTACGAAACATTGGGTAGTTTCGCAGATCTTTTTCGTGTTTCCTGACGCAGTTAGGAAAGAATCATGGATACCTTATACTCATAAGCAATGTGCAGTTTTGATACGCTTAAAAAGAAAATACAAGTAATGATAATTTTCAAAATAAAAAAAAAAAAAAAATAAGAACTACTTGGATTTGAACTCGGAACCGCTCGCTCAACAGCCCGGAACGCTAACCATAGGACCACTGGACGCTCGGTGCTACTTTCCTCGTATAGGTGTATACAACGCAGCGAAGTAAGACTGTTTCATTCAATCCATCTTGGAGAGAGACAGTTCCGAAATAATTTCTTGTTTCTGTTGTTTCGTAGTACTAAAAATTCTACCTAATGGAACATGATTATCCCTTGGTTTGTGGACTGACCAGATATATGAGTGAAATATTATCCGAAGGAATTATCAAAATGAGTATAACAATCTTATCGTTATAGTTTTATGGTAATCAACCGTAGTAATATATAGCATTGAGCCTGTTTCCTGCCTCACTTTAATGCAACCCCCTTAATTACAACTTGTGGGATACGTTTCAAGATCTGAATTTTGGTAAAGTATTATAGAAATATAATGGAAGGTTGATGAACTGTTCTGCCAATAAGAATCGTCAGTGGGAGGAGCTTAATTCCTACCTGTTAGCCAATTGTTTCCTGCATTGACTTAAGGAAATGAAAAATCTGCAGTATAGATGGCTCTGAATAAAATATCCACCAATGAAATTGCGAGGAGGCGGAGCCAGTATTGCGTTCCTGTTGCCTGGGATGACATTGATGCCAGATTGTGCAAAATAAGAGTGATAGAATATTTCAGCAGCGGCCAAAAGTAATGTCAAAGACTGTACGTGCTTTAAAGCTCCATATTCTCTCATCTTTAATCGTCAACTTAATTTAAAAAAACTTTAAATTCACACTATTTGTTGAAGCAATCACAGTTAATATCACAGTTAACATTTTTGTTTAGCAGTTTGATGATGTGAGAAGAAAATGTGACCCAAACTCTTATTTTGGAATGATTAATATCCGGTAGGTACCGCGGAACCATGGAACTCTGGTAAAGCGAGTCTGTGAAAACATTACTTTTGGCAGTTCAGTCAGGTCCCGAACATTGGAACACAAGAGCGTAGTAGAAAATCGACACTACAGGTACAAATTAGTTGTAAAGCAGTCACGAAACAGTAGCCACCAGGTAGAGGCATGGTATTGGTTCTAGCAGTCGCGACCATTCTTCCATCAACGACGTAAGTGTATGTGACTACATTAGCCTGAGCGATAGCTTTGTGTACTATGACTGGGCCTAGAAAATTTCTTGGTTACCGAAGAAGGTCTCGTCTTCTTGTCGAGCGTTGTATTGATAGTTTGGTGGCATTAGGTTTTGGAGAATTAGGTATTAAAAAAACTGAAATTTCACCTTTTCTCGTCTTATTATCAATACCCTACCCTTCGCTGCCAGTCTTCCTTAGTCATGAGGTAATTTCATCATGCCCATGTTTACAGATGTAAATAAATTATTTATTTCATTTCCAATGAGATAATAACTTCTTAAAAAGAATGTTCTATCTTTGATGACATTCCTAGGACCTATAAATACCCAGAACTTCAATCAGATAATTCATTCATTGGAATTAGTGAACTCATGGGTCGATTGGTAACCTCCATGTTTTAAAATCGGTTAACAATCTGCCTCTCCTCTTACCAAACGCGTGACCACAATTTTTCTTTCTGCGTTCAATAATCTAGAATATTTCGACAAAACAATAATTTTAAAAAATACGTAGGATAACAACTAGTGGAGTAGTGAACATAAGTTTATCGTTTTACAAGTGTAGTTGATGAGGACGGAAAAATGTTACATCATAAATGAATATTTACTGGGTTGAAACATTTTTGTGTACAAGCTAAAACCAAATCATACCATCAGTGAATTACGAAGAGTTCAATTATAGAATAATTTATACTTCCGTATTCCGTAGTAGACTACAGTTAGTAGAAGTTGGTTTCGGACCTCTGTGTGTTACAGAGCTTCATAAAGCTCCATTCTACTTTACAATGCAGGCTGAAACCCTACGAATGCATTAATATCTGTAACAACTTTGGAACGCTCACTTCGTGCAAGTAAAGCCAATGAGCACAATTGATAATATGCTTCAGTACGGACGTGATACACCAAATACAATGAAGTATCGTTAACGATTATTTTCTAAAATGAGTATGAATTTATTCTAATGTCAGGGAACACTTCAATAACAGTTTTTTTTGTTGTTTTTTTTTTGTCAAACAACAAGTTTTTTTTTTTTAGTCATCAGTCGCTAACCTCTTAATCTCAACATAATCCTTACAGCCTCAATTATCTGCTTCGTATATTCTATATGTAATTTGAGAGGATTGCAAGCTTTGAGATACACTTAGGGTCTTTAGCGCAGTGGATTCCCGTTGCCTTCTGCATCCCCATGTCGTTGGTCATTTCTGATTCATCCGCCTTTAGGGGCCGCCTCCAAACCCAGGGGCAAGAGGGTGCCCTGGACCACTTCCCGCTGTTAATGGAATAACAATGTGGTAACAATAATGAAGCAGTTGGCGACCACTTATACCGGGAATCTTTCAGTCGCCAGAGCCTCGTCCATGTAAACGGGGTGCACCTCGTGAAGGAGAGATTGATATTTGGATGCAAAAACAGTCAGTTTAACTTCACTGTAATAAGTAGACGTGAATTCACACAGTTAAAAGGTGGACATGCTGTGCTACTGGAGTTTATATTTCAAATTAAAGTTAATCGGCTGTCTGATAAGAAATATTTCTCATGTAATTTCACCTTGCAAATAAGAAAGTATAAGGAATACTTTCCCAGTTTTCCTGCAGTGATTTAGTTACTAACATTAAAAATAATTTTATCAGAACCAGTCTCTTTGTTTGTTTAAAAAAACTGATTTACTTTAAGTGCGCAGTCATTTTCTGATTTTTATTTTGTTTTATTCTTAAATTCGAGTAACGGTTGAGTGATTAATAGTTAGTCTTATATTTTTAACTGAATGATTGAGAAATTGAATCTTGAATTTGCACTACTGCTCCGAATCTTATTTTCGAGTAGAAATCTGAGACCTTAACAAAAACATTTGCTAATTTAATTTGATTTTATACTCATTGAATAATTGATACATCGTTCCGTCACAGCGTTGTGGTCCAGTACGTTCAAACTAATAACCGTAACTGTAATCAACTTTGATAACGCCGTTTAATCCGGGAAACTGCTGCTACTAACTGTTGACGTCAACCATTAAAAGAGATTGCATTGAGTGATACATGCACACAAGCAGTGTTGAAGTGCTTCGGCACGTAGTAACTGTTGGTGGAGTAACAGCATGGTAACAATAATGAAACCGCCCTTTGAAGGCTGCATGTAAATTCACAGAACCAGTTAAAATTAACACTAGGAGTCCTTTACATGACGTAATCTGATATTCTTGACGCAAAAGTACATATTACTTTTAAAACTTTTTTTTTTTAATATGTAATGATAAATATAAACAAGTATGTTATAAATTACTTAGCCTGTTATCGCACTGTACAGGCTTCTTTGTCCTATTCGTTGCTCCATATTAAAATATACTTAAATATTGCAAATACAAGAAGTACTGATTAAGTTAACTAATAAGAGCTGATGCATAAGATACTGGAACCTGCAACACCATTGTTCTGATTGGATAGAAAATTTGAAAATCTAAGCTTAGCAAAAGATTATTGGTGAGGTACATTCGAAGAAGAATGAACCAGTTAACGGTTTGATAGAGTGTAGGTGTATTGCGTTCGGGTACGCACTTCTGCCGAAAAGTTGTATTTACATAAATATGAGTTTTTGAACACAGGCACCTTATCGACCACCCTGATTACAGTTTTTATTTAGTTTCCAAAACAATCTATCTGAATTCTGGGATAGTATCCACCTTAAACCTCGATACAACGCGATATACAAATACAAGAATGCAAAACTTATTAGCACGGCGCTTTCTCGGCTAGTACACAGATGCCAGAAATCGTTGCCTTTGTTAAAATTGTATCCTGGTTAATGTTACAGTTGTCTACTGGACGTGATGTTCCTTTTTATGAAAAAGTTCTATATCAATGCGGTTTCATAAAATGAGAGAATGTGCAAAATTGAGGCACGTAACTTAAAGGCATCTTTACCTATCTGTTTTCTGGAAAATATAAACAATTTTGGTTAGCACGGCTGGTACAATGTTGAAAATTAGGTTTCCAGGATCATTTCCGATTTGGAACGTCGCAGAATAACAAGGTTAGATTGGCTGCAGACGATTGCCATGCATAGTTGCCATGTGTTTGACTGCTTACTAGGTAGACCCTACTTATATGTGACGGTCATACAGTACCAGTGTTCAGCGCGAACAGCGATTGTGGTATAATTTAATGCTCCATTTGTATTTGTGTGTCGTTTAAACATTCCATTAACATTTAAGAGAATTCATTAACTATACGGAAGTGGATATTCTTTTATTCGCTTACTGCGTGACAACACAAAATAAAGAATATTATTCAGTGGTTCAGTTCTTCATTTAAAAAAAAAAAATAAGAAGAAAGAAACCGGAACTGGAGGTGAGTATTTTAAGTTATGTGAGTCTATCGTTTTCAGTACGCATAGCAGTCTATGTAGAGCGGGTCATGTATTCATCCAGAAAGATCAAGCGGGAGGCAACCTTCGAGTTTTTTCACAAACAAGAAAAAAGCATTAGTGTGTAAAGAAACCGTGCATTATGTTCATATGCCGTCATTTATATTCAAATTTACAGCTTTCAAAGCAGCGTTTGATTATTTAAAAATAGCTGTTCAATGGAAATCTTTTAAACGTTGAAACAATTGTTCGATTGGTCACTAAACTTTGGAGATCTTATGGAAATACTATGGTAAGCACAAAGTTTTTATTAATTTTTTTTTATTTCATGATGATAAGAGGGTTCTTACTATTTTCAGGTTTAAGTTAGAAACTGAACCTAAAGTTGCAATAACGTATGGTTAATTCACCAAACATAAGCGCAGAAATATTTTCACAGCCGTGTTCTTAGCAAGTGTTCTATTAACTACATGCCTCAGACTACAAGCTTCAGATATGTTAGTGTACTATTGTTGAATACGCGTAAACGTGAGTAATTTTAAAATGCGTTGCTAAGAAATTTAAAGTGCCTTATTAATTTATATTATGTTTACATTAATAAAAAAAAGCTCTACCACGTAAAAATGAGGACTTCGCCATCTAACTCCTTGCCTACCTGTCCACTAATGCTGTTGTACGTTCGTTTGTTTATCGCAGTCTCCAGCAGAACATGAATGGAGTATTTCTTTTGTAAATTAAAATAATTAAATAGCACTGTCTTAAATATGGTTAAGTAAATATAAAGTTGCAACAAATTATAAAAAAACATAAAAAGCTATTCTAAATATTATACGAAGTATTTTAACGTGAACTGCAAATGAATTTTACCATTCAGATTTTATCTTTCATTGTTTTAGATGAAGTAAAGATCGGAGACTGTGAATATTTAAATAAATCTAAATAATCTAATAATTTATAATCAATAAAAACTAAAAATATTTATTTCTGTACAGACAAACGAATTCTCTTTCGCAGTGTTCTCTGGGAACAATCTGAATCATTATAAACTACATTTCATAAAATTTTTGCTTTATTTCATTTTCCATTCGATTCTAATAATTTATTTTATGTCGCACATCACCGCCCGAAATGACATCACATCAATGATGCGTTATGTTTATACTGCAATACAGTCATGAAGAATCAGGTGTTTGCAGGGATATGTAAGGGTTGTTGGAAATAAAATATTTGACTATTTCTGACGATTACATCTAATACGTGTTTTTGAAGACTACGATCCAAATTAAAATTACTCGAATCACACAAAATTTTTGTATCAAAATGTAAATTTTCGATGACCGAATTTGAATTATGTATGTAGGCTATAATCTAAATAGTTATCATTTTAATTGTCTGTGACTTCGTCCACGGGTCCAGAGAAGCTCTCGGAGGTATTACAGTCAATATGGAGATTATCATCTCATTCAGTTATGTAGTTTCCTCTTATGGGAGTAATATTCACTAACACTGTGGCTTTGCATTTCTATGACTTTACGCCTCATCGACTTCTAAGTCAGTAGATGCGGGAAAGGAATTTTAAAGGAACCATCCCGGCATTTGCCTGGAGTGATGTGGGGAAACCATGAAAACCCAAATCTGTATGGCTGGACGGGGATTCGAATCTCCCGAATGCGAGGCCAAAGCGTTACCACTCACCCATTACGCTCTGAGATGATTTGCTGCACTATAACAATATATCTGATTTAAATACTCAATATCCGATACGAATAGCATAACGAGAGGTATCTCAGATTTTAAGTCACACTCTAATGTTTCAAACTTTGAAGACCTCGTCAAAAACTGTTAAGTAATTTTTCTGGGTACCGGAACAAAAACAGTTCTGGTCCTGTTGCGTTTTACATAATAGTATAGGTTGGGTTCTGTCATCTAGAAATTTTATGTTGCAACACATCACAGCAATTGCTGCGATTAGTTTATTTTTTTTTTAAATATCTCTATCAGACGTATAGAAATTTACGCTCCTGGAAATCAAAAAAATGAACCATTCGGTAAATTATTTTTCACCTCTTGCCTTTAATCGTGGCACTTGAGAAATTTTATATTTTTGTGTGTTATAATATGTTTAAAACTAGTTCCCTTCGGTATAAATGAGAAAAAATAAAAATTTTCCATAGTTTCAAGAAACTGTTGGGAACTTCTATTGGAGAATTCCATCTTACTCGTTACATCCAATCATAAACCATATGGAAATAAAAGAAGATAGCTAGTAAAATTTTCTGAATAAAGAATATATGGTGGAAATCAAGATTCAGGTCAGTTAGGAAAACAAATGAAATTTTTACGCTTTGTGGAATACTGGGAAAAAAATCACCAGAAGTTCTTTCAAACAGTAGTTCGACTTTTATTGGAACATTCACTGTGGAATTTCTAACTGCACATATGTGGCTCTGGCAGACAAGAGTTACAAAACTGCTAAAACCCACTAGGTTACTTTACAACACCAATGGGGAGAGTGCTGTAGAACACGTACCCGGCTATTTGGTTACGATTTTAGGCTCTAATCCACAATGATCCAAGCGCGCCCTTAAACAGTAAACATTTTCCGCTTGACCAATATGCGTTTCAGAAACAGTGTTGCACGAAACTTACAACTTACGTAACACCAGCTTCTCTTCGTATAGTTACAACTCTTTTTATAAGCCTGTTACAGGATGTTAAAAATCAAGATCCTGGTGCTGACTATATGCCATTTTATTTTCGTTTTATGCAGGTGTCAGGTACGTAATTGCCAACTTGTTTACAAAGGTACTAGGTGGGTTTTTTTTCCTTAGGGTTTTTTTTATTTTTTTTATTTGTCTTTGTCTTTAAAGTTATAAGAAAAAAATGATGTGCATAGTGCTGAAAAATGAGTGGTCAGTATACTATACGATGAGATATTTGATAGGAACTTCTCTGTGGGTCGGCTTCCACGTTGAACTGTAGGTCTCACTTTCAGAGGAAAAGATCTAGCCGTTCTACATCTGACAGAATGGCTTAGTATGCCTTCTGCAGCAAGTCCGACCATCCTTGTCAACTAGGTTAATTTTTACTTAAACATTATTCGCTAGCAGTACACAGGAATTTTAAGATTTATGCTGCTATTTCACGGATAAACTGTAAAAAAAGTTGTTGCCTGCGGAGAATAAAGCAGAGCAGCAGGTTTTTTCTCGCCTCTTTCTTGGATGACATCTTGTCTTTTTGAATTCATGTTGTGTGTAAACATTTAGATACGTATAACCACATTGTTTGTTTCCTCACTACTTTAAAGTGCCATTATTTCGAAAGATTTTATGTTTGTGGATGCCTACCATGTGCACGAACAGTATTTGTATGCATATAATTTATGATATAAAAACTCTAATGGAATCATAAGGTCTAACGGATTTCGTTTGTATGATTTAAACAAACTTCATTGTGTATTTCCATGTCCCCTAATTTTGGTAGCTGTAAAGTTCTCTTTGTGCTCTTTGGAGGAAAAAAGCATTTTTTTATGAAAATCTATTTAGATTTTTGTTTGACAGAAGCATGGATTGGTTAAGTTCATTTTTTTATTGAGGTAGTAATATAACACTTAATTGGACCTGATGTTTAAGCTAATTATTTTGATTTTAGATAACTAAGTAGTGTAGGTATTCTACCATTTCTTTTGTGTATTACAGATTTAGATGGAACCATTTCGTATTTGAAATTCGGCATAGAATATTTTCTTATGTATGTTTGGAGTTCAATGTTTTTCTTACAAAGTCGCAAGTTCCCACGCCTCCTCCCCTCCAATCCAAAGTTTTATTATTAAAAAGGAACATACCTTTCTCTCAATATTAACAATGACATTTTAGAGGAAGCTCACCTAGTATGTGGTGTTAAAATAAAGGTTTTTAGTTCTAAGAGACGGTGATGGAGACATAGTGCTTCGTAGGGTGTAGAGTTAGGCGCTAGGGTATCGACCACATGGGTAACCCCTACCCCCAACTAGTCTTCGCGCCCCAATGACATGTCTTTGGGCCCCCTCTCCCACTCTTGACCTTCCTTCGCGCTTCCCAGTTACAGCATCACTATGTTAAATGGTCTGATCGTAGCAAACATTTCGACTGCAAGAAGGTTTCCGCCAGACAATTTAAAATGGATAGATTCTATTACTGAACAATGAAAGCAATGACATTTTTTTCGCATTATATTAGCTTGACCAGTAACGGAATCTTCGAATTCAATTTTCACCTACTTCCTGAATTGTTTGCAGTATCAATACCAATACAATAATTTCATGGCTAATTTCCTGCAATTCTTATTAGTTTGACAGATTCAAACTTTTTTGTTTGACAGTAATAACATGAAAGTGGTTGAATATAATTATTCAATTTTCACCCACTTCCTGATGTCCCAATTGTTTGAAATTTTTCACACGTATTAAGATCCGATTACAATAATTTCATAGCTATGTGCTACTATTTTCATTACTTTGACAGTAAAAAAAGGTTTTAAACATTAAGAAACAGGCTTTTGAAGCTATATGAAATAAAAGTGAAAAATAAGATTATAGTTTTAAAAAACTAAAGAAACAAACTTTGCGTCGCAATTCGAACTAAAAAGTTTAAAAAAAATCTTTATATAAACATACGATCTCCCACAATTCAGCATGACTTAATTTTTTTTTGATAAACTTAGAATAAAAATAAAGTCACTAATCAAAATTTTACTTCAATGTAAAAAAAAGTGTGGGGTGCACTCTTCTTATTTTCATAATGACTTTACCTTTAGAAACAACTAGTGATAAAATACTTTAGGAGAACTGGTATCTAACGTCCCAAACTTAAAGGTAACTAGATGGCTCGTGCGAAAATTTCGCAAATAAAATACGATGAATAGTGAGGTTGGTGCTTTGTAATAGAGTGTAAGAACAACCATCTCACTTGTAGCAATTGTTTGTTTGTTTAATACAATAGGTGCATATCAAAATGTTACGAAACAATTAAGATAATATTTCTAAAATGCTGTTTTTTGTGTTGTGAGTCATTTATCTCCATTCATAACTATCTGTAATTCTTTTAATGAAGTATCATTTTAAAGATTAAGATCTCCGCTTTGGCGACTTTTTTTCGTAATTCGACCTTTAAAGGGCAAAAGTATAAATATTTCTGCAACTTGTTTTTGTGTCACGAGCCATTTATCTCCCTTCATATTTAATCGATATAGATGAATGAGGTATCAAATTAGAGATTTAGGTCTCCGCCGTGGTAACATTATATTTTTAGAAAGGAATTTTTCGTAATTGGACCCTTAAAGGGCAAAAATGTCAATATTTCTAAAATGCGTTTTTTGTGTCTCGAGCCATTTATCTGCCAGGATATCTAACCTAAACCAATAAACGAAGTAGGATTATGAGGAGTAATGTCTCAGCTATGAAGACATTGTATATTAAGAAATTTTTCTTTTGGAATTCAACCCTTAAAAGGAAAAAGAATCAATGGTTCTACAATGCATTTTTGTGTCACAAGCCATTTATCTCCCTTCATATCTAACCGATATTGGTAAATGAGGTATCATTTTAAGGATTAAGGTCACCTCCGGTGTAACATTATATTTTTAGAAAGGAATTTTTCATAATTCGACCCTTAAAGGGCAAAAATGTCAATATTTCTAAAATGATATTTTTGTGTCTTGAGCAATTTATCTCCCTGGAATCTAACCGAAATCGATAAATGCAGTAGGATTATGAATATTAATGTCTCAGCTTTGGTGATATCATAAATTAAGAAAAATTTTTTGTTTGGAATTCAACCCTTAAAGGGGAAAAGTATCAATGGTTCTACAACACATTTTTGTGTCACGAGTCATTTATCTCCCCTGCTATCTAATGGGTATAGATAAAAGAGGTATCATATTAAAGATTAAGGTCTCCGCGGTGGTCACATTATATTTTAAGAAAGAAATTTTTCGTATTTTGATCCTAAAAGGCTAAAAATGTCAATATGTCTAAAATGAGTTTTTTTTGTGTCTCGAGCCATTTATTTCCCGGGATATCTAACCAAAATCGATACATGAAATAGGATTATGAATAGTAATGTCTCAGCTTTGGTGATATCACATATTAAGGAAGATTTTTTGTTTCAACCCTTAAAGGGAGAAAGTATCAATGGTTTTACACAGTATTTTTGTGTCACGAGCCATTTATCTCCATTAATATCTAACCGAAATAGATAAATGAGGTATCATTCTAAAAATTAAGGCTTCTGCTGTGGTCACATCACATTTTAAGAAACGAGTTTTTCTGAATTCAACCCTTAAAGGGGAAAAATATCAGTATTTTTAAAATGCGTGTTGTGTCCCTCGATAATTAAACGAAAATGATAAACGAGGTATCATTTTAAAGACTCAGGTATTCGTAAGGTCTTCGGTTCCATTACGCCATATTTTAAGAAAGAAGTTTTCCAAAATTTGATACTAAAAGGGCAAAGTATTAATATTTCTATAGGGCATTTTTCTGTCACTGGCTATTTATCTCCCTCGATACCTAGACGAAATGGATAAATGAGATATCGTTTTAAATATTAAAGTATCCACTTTGGTCACATCATATTTTATAAAAGAACTATCTCCAAATTCAACCCTTAAGGGGCAAAAATATCATCATTTATAAAACTTTTTTTTTTTCCTACCTCGCTTGATTCCAAACCGTAATAGATAAATGAGGTATCATTTTAAAGAACAAGGTGTCTGCTTTGGTCACACCATATTTTATTCAAGAATTTTTTTGGAATTCGACCCTTAAAGTGCAAAAGAATCAATATTATTTCTACAGTGTTTTTATTATTACGAGCCATTTATCTCCTTCGATACCTAATTTTTCGGAATTTGATGATTAAATTGGTCGCGCGTATGAGATGGTTTAGAGCCAAATCCCTAGATTGCAGCAGGAGACATCACAGCAATATCAATAAACTGTTTTTTTATAGAATAAGTAAGTTTTCGGATATTTTTTTTTCTATTACGGAAACATTTTTGTTTTGCTATGCAATTACAATGTAACATTTTGTTCACATATCACAGAGATGTTGATATGCTGTGTGTATTTTGTTTATGTTGGTTGTATTCTGTTAAGATCAGTGAGGAAAGAATTTTTCGGAATTTGTTGCTTAAAGTGGTCGCGCGTATGAGACAGTTCAGAGCCAAGTCCCTAGATTACAGCAGCAGATATCACGGAGATGTCAATAAACTGTTTTTTATACAGTAAGTAATTTTTCGGATATTTTTTTCTATTATAGAAACATTTTTGTTTTGCTAATTTAAACATTATATATCGCACAGCAACACATGCCACAGAGCTGTTAATATGCTGTGTGCATTTTGTTCAGGTTGGTTGTATTCTGTTAAGATCAGTGACAGTTAGTCGTACATACAGAGTGTTTTAAAATTTTCTAACTGTTTCGTGATATGTTGTAAGTATGCGTACCTATTACACTAAACAAATAAATATTTGCTACACAATTGCGGTTGCATTATATTATAAGCATTCAACCTCATTATTCATCGTATTTGATTCCAGAAATTTTTGCATGGGTCGTCTAGTATACATATATTTTTTCATGGAGAAGGTTTCTGACATATTTAAAAAAAAAAAAAAAAAAAAAAATCCCCAACTCCCTTTAGAGCACATTTTTTTTATATATATATATACAAACCTTCATTTCTAATCGATATGACTAGAACTTTGCACACATTTACTATAAAATAAAGAGAGAAATACTGTCATCATTTGATTAGCAAAATATCTACCCTCTCACTCTTTCCACCCACTTAATACAAAACTACAGCCGACATCGACACCGTTTGACCGATCACCATGAAATTGGCATACAGATGTTTTTTTATAATGGAGGATGTTTCTGAGCAAAAAAATAAAAAACCATCTCCCATTCCCCTCTGTACCCCACAATTTATATACCTACTCATATTTTTATTTCGATAGAACTTTGCACGTGTATACTTTAAAATAGAGGAAAAAAATATTGTAAACCTTTTCATTTTTCTCAATGTTCTTTACACATAGTTACCGTCGACATCGTTTGACCGATCAGGGTGAAAGTTGGCACATATATGTATTTTTTTTTTCATGGTAAGAAAACCACCCTCTTTCCCGTTTTAAACAAACTAAGATTGTTTTTCAGATTTCGATGGAAACTTGCAGGGGAATACTTTAAAACAAAGAGAAAAAGATAAATCTGTCCACGTTACTTTTACATAAACCGAATCCCCGTACCCCTTTCCACCCCTTAATTATTGTCAATGTTCTTCATATTGACAATATAAAGAATTTATCAATCGGATAGAAGATACAGTTTCTATCCGATTTTTAAGTAATTTTTCACATGTACACTATAAAACAAACAGAAAAATACTGTCTGTATTTGGTTTACAGATATATTCCCTTTAGTTTTTGAACTGTTCTTTATACACAGCTACAGTTTCTATCAGATTCTGAAGGAACTTTGCACAAAACAATTCTACCTCCACCCCTCTCAATTTCCAATGTTCTTTATAGAAATACAATTTTTTTGGCAGATTTCGATGGAACACTGCACACGTATACTTTGAAACAAACAGAAATATATTTTCCAAATTTTGTTACAAAAACCCAACCCCTCACTTCCTTTACCCCATTTACTTTTTGTAAATGTTCTTCGTAAAAAGCTACAGATTTAATTCAATTTCGATGGAACTTTGCACACGAATACATTAAAACAAAGAAAAAAATGCTGTCGACATTAGTTTTACAAAAACCAAACTACTCTTCCCCTCAACAGCTCCTTAATTGTTTCCTTTATACTATATTTATAGCTTTTATCCGATATCAATGGAGTTTTTCACAGGTATACTTTAAACAAAACAGAAAAAGACTGTCTACATTTGGTATACAAACCCCAATTACTCTCTCATTTACCCCCACCCCTTTTATTTTCCAGTATTCTTTATAGAAACCCACAGTTTTAAATCCCGTCAAGATCAGTTCAGCTATTTTTAAGTTATGCCAGAATATTAATGAAACAAATGTGCCTAATGTCCCAAGTTGTCACATTGTGAAAACTAATTAAAAATCCACATTTTCTGCGTGATGACGGAACAAACAGGTATTTTCTAGGTACAGATTTATGTATGTGGTATGTATTATTGTCCAGATGGTACATGTTTCGATTAACAAAAGTTTTATTAGGTTGAAATTCAGCCTGGACCAAAATGTGGACTGACATTCCTTATCACGGCATCCAATTCACCCCGTTCTGGGAATGTTTGGAGAATATCAATGTTTACTTTACTTCTGGAAATGACTTATGCTAAATTAATTAAACTTTGTACATACTGTATACATCGGAAATATAAAAATAGTGTACTGGTAAATCAATCCCAATTTGACTTCTAGTATATGTATATAAACTGAAATTTCTGATTCGGGGATCGTGAAAACTCGAAATTCCGATATCCAAGTCCTAGTTAATATCCATGTTAAGTTTCAATTTGACGTATTTTGTTTAGATCATAATGCAGCACTATCAACAATATCACGTAGCAAAGATACCTGTCGCCGCTCACATAATAACTCGGGCTGAGTCGTCGTTACTTCACCAACCCGCAAGCTATTCAGGAGGTCAATGAACTCAATACCATAGCGTTGTCTCATGTTTATTGTTAAACTAACTTAGTCCACAATCCGAAGGTTGGTTGGATCCTCCTGAAGGAGGCATACTGAGCCATTGTATCAGAGATAGGGCGGCCAGTTCCTTTCTTTTGTGACCACAGAACGACCTAGCGTAGCTCATATGATCAAACAAACCTCTTAAATATTCCTGCCACCAGTAAGATTTGAAACCTGAGCTGGAGCCAGAATTTTTTAAAGCAAACGTCTTAACCACTAAGCTACCGGAAAATTCACAAAATGCCCCTTATTTAAAAAACAAAACAAACTGTAATACCACTAAAAATTTAATAGTAAATTAGTTGTTAAAAAAAAAATAAAATTTAATAATAACTTGCTTAGAAGAAAATAAATCTAAATGGACAATATTTTAGATTACTATTATTGAAATTTTTACATTAATCAGTTATTTTTGTGGTCGGTGCCAGCCAAAGCAAGAAAACCAAAAAAAAATAACAATAAGGAATGACAATAACACATACAATTTATCTATTATTAATCCTAAAAGCTTGTTTCAACAAAACTCAGACGTACATGTGATACGCCTAATATATTATACTAACTGTAAAGCGTTTACAGCATGATACAGCCTACCAACTGAAGATGTAGCGCCAGAGATATGCTTCGACGACCAAGGAGGCCGAGCATCATATTAAATACCGTCTAATTGGTTCCACTAAACTTTCTTCCGCAAAAACAAACTCTGCCGCAGTACATGATTTAAAATATTCAGATTTTTCGTTCGTACTCCATGTGTCGCATCTAACAGCAAGTAAAGTGCTGTAATTCATTCCTCGCGATGTTTCAGCTGGCACCGACTCCAAAAATCAGTGATTAATGAAAAAATTTCAATAATAGTAATCTAAAATATTGTCCATTTGGATTTAGTTTCTTCTAAACAACTTATTTTAAAGGTTTTAGTGTGTATTTTTTTGAAGGCGGTTTTAATTTTTTTTGAGACAGTTATTAATGTTACTCAAGTGTAGACCTTAACCTTCAAAATAACATTTCATTTCTCAGTTTCAATTAGATTTCAAGGGAGATAAATGGCCGGTGGAAAAAAAAGTTGAACGAAATCTTTGTTTAAAGATTATTTTAACATTGTAGTTCACAATGCTTCGAAAACTGTTTTTCAATTTGTTTTTAAAACTACAGGATGGACCATAAGTCTTTTTACTTTTCAAAAACTCATTAAAAATAACTATATAAATGAGATGAAAACTGTTTATTTATTATGAAAGTACACAAATAGTGATTTTTTTTTTTTAAAAATTACATTATCCATGTGTGACCCTTGATTATTTTGACACTGCTATAACCTGGACCGAAAATTTTCAATTACAGCTATACAGGTGCTTTGTGAAATGTTCTGCATTTCCTCCCAAAAACGTTCCTGTTGCTGTTGAAAACTTTACTTTTAAGGTATCCCCGAAAAAAAAATCCATTGGGGATAAATCTGGGCTACGAGGTGGCCAGTTAATGTCAGCTCTTTTGGATATAACGTTTTGCCCAAAAATTTCGCGAACTGCATTCAATGACTCATTGGAGGTATGACATGTTGCCCCATCTTGCTGAAACCATGATCATTGATTAAAACCATCAAAATTCTGTAGCGCTGGAGCGAAAAAGTTCTGTAGCATGGCAATATACCGCTCTGTATTCACTGTAACAGCATGTCTTCTTTGATCTTCGTAAAAGTAAGGACCAATAATGACTCTTGCTTACAACGCTGCCCAATACAGTAACCTTGGGTGAATGCAGGGGGTTTTGATGCTTCAATTTAGGATTAGTGTCACTCCAATACCTGCGGTTTTGCCTGTTAACGTTTCCATTTAGGTGGAAGTGTGCCTCCTCTGAGAAAAAAATGTTTGTGTAGCTAGTGAACCTCTCTAGCATTTCGTTAGTAAACTGGAGTCTGTGAGCATGATCTTGAGGCTTTAATTCCTGGACCATTTGAATTTTGTACGGATGTACCTGGTAAATGTAAATCTTTGTGGAGAATGTGGTTTAAAGATGTTCTGGGCACATTTAAGACGCTAGACCGCTTTCGAGTAGAGAGGTCAGGTTGTTCACGAACAGACGTTCTTACAAGCTCTACGTTTACTGGATCTCTTGAAGTTCTAGGTCGGCCGCATCGTGGTTGATCCATTGTTGAACCTGTCTTCTCGAACTTCAGGACCCATTTTCTAATTAATTGAATCGACGAAGCTTCATTTTTATGTCGTAAGTTGTAATGAGCGCAATATTTTCGTTGCGCTATTGTCGAAGAATTGTTGTTTCGATAGTACTCGCGTACGCAGAACGCACGTTGTGCTCCGCTTAACGACGCCATGTCACTGAATTCCCATTGGCTGCTTTTGCGTATCGTAACCCCTCCACCCCATCCCGCCGTCGCTACTCGACGCAGCCACCGATTCAAAAGTAAACGGACTTTTGGTCCACCCCGTATAATTTTATTTCTCAGCAGGTCGATGTCATAACATAGGCTATCACTTACGTGACATAAGCTCTTACCCCATACATACACTTTAGTTGAATAGTTCGTTTTATATTAATCCGTCGTGCAAACACACACAAAAACGAAATTCTAAGGCCTCTCCTTAAAGAACAAAAAGTGATACTAATTGAGATAAAAAGTATCTTACATGTTTATTAATGAAGTAATCTATCACTATGCGATGTATTGCTACTTTTTAAAATATGAGAGCACAGAAGGACAATAGTGTTTTTAATACTTACGGTGATGGTCCTTGTATCATTGGGAACTATGTTACCGAACTGGAATAAAAGTTTCCTATATGCTACCAGGTGATATACGCTGACGCTGCAAGAAGTTTCGTTAAAATCATTTATTAGTTTTTGAGACAAAATTTTCAAAACTTAAGATCCTGAACTCTCCATTATTTGCAACAGATGGGGATAGAATCATAGAATGTTCTTTATCCTGAAACATGACATACGTTATCACTATATATAGTTTCGTTAAAATCCGTCGATCAATGTTTGAGTGATGCGCCGACAGACAGGCAAAATTTCCAAACTTTACGGTTTTGGAAGCTCAATAATAAAGAGTGTCGAATGCAATTACATTTAATGTACAGACACAATGGTTCAACAATTTCGTTGTGTAGTGTAGATATTTACAGTGTGAACACTTATAATGATCGTTTTCATTTTCAGAACCGTATATTTGCGAGTATTTCACGATTATGCTGTAAGTTAAATCAAACTTATAGTAGGACTATTTTTGGAAAAAAGAGAAAGAATCAAGCACTATGGTTGGCAGAGCATGATGAACTTTTTCCTACGTTATACTCGTAAACAGGTGGAGCGTTAACTATAGTAGACTCTACGTCTTAAAAGAGCAAAGGAATAAAATCTGCATCACCCAGCAGTAGTCGCTTTAGGTGTTTGATTTGATTTTATACGCCAAATTTCCATTAAACTTCTGTCTAGCTCAACTGAAACTAAACCAGCTTTAAGAATCCAGTTTTCTTGGCTGGCTATTATTTAAATTCTTTCTCAGTGAGTATTTCTTCAGATTACGGTCAACAAAGATTACGGCATTGAAATTATAGTACTCATATGGTACACAAGTTATAAATTTTACATATTCCGTTTAGTAGATAATGAAATAATTATGTATATATCACTGAATTATTTACTGAAAACAATAATGGTGATGTTATTAACTTCGTCTGTGGAGGTCGCAGTGCCTCGTAACTTTTGATTATATTGGATCATTCATTAATTACCTTGCTCTACTGTGATATGAGCTGCTAAGTACACCTTTGAATGGACGCATCAACGATATTTTGCTGTTGGATTTAACAGGAAGAGAGCAAATATCGAGTCTACCCAGCTGAATATCTACGCATTTCAATTTTCGCTTCAGTTTCTGCCAATAGCATCAAGGGTAGCGCTTTCGCTTCGTTAAGCTGCAATGCATATTACACTCGGATATCTGCTGATAATCGGTACGGCGCAAACACAAAGGGATTTCATTTCTGAATTTCAGTTTATTGATTCAAAAGGTACCTGTAACATGTTCTTCGCTTTGTTTATTTGGAAGTCAACATCATTAAAACGCCCCTATACCAGCATAATACAATATTCTTTATAGGCACTGTTTGAGTGTTATAAGCATACCACTTTAAATATCACCATAAAATATGGCACGAAACCCACGCCTCGGTTTGTATAAAAAGGTAATCTGCCAGCGAGAGAAGTTTGCTCTAAAAATCCAGCAGTACATCCCCAGCGGGTGGCGGGAATGAGGCAGAATAAACGTTCCTGCCATCACGGCAAGCGCTCTGTGTTATTATAATGGATTGTCTGCAAACTTTTAACTGGAATCGCTTGAGTGGGAAATGTCTCTCCAAAGAGCAACCATACTAAAGTCAGAAGTCCACTAGAATTATAAATCACTTGCACAAACGCATCCACAGTTAATGGTGACTTCATTATTAAATAAAATTTAGGTAGAAAATAATATCAAAGGTAAGTCATATATAAGAGTTAATTAGAAATATACTGACTTAATGAAGGTTTTTATCTATTCGTACGATATTATGACTCAATGTATTGTTTGATTAAAACCGGAATTCAGTAGCAGGAGACCTGCAAAAGAGATTTCAGTTTTATAATGCTGATTCGTATTTACCAATCGCTTATTTCTGGACACAGCTGCCGTTAAGAACACTTATAGATGTTATTGAAGTGCTGTATATGTTTAATGTAGTTCATATGGAGCGCCAATCATATGATAGAAAAATACGTTTGTTTCCTGGTAATAGGTTCAAAGCGTGAATCCAGTAAAAACAGACTGTCTTTCAGAAATTAATAATCTTCCTGTGTGTAAGTTAGCTGCATGCACAAAAAATATAGAAAAATTATATCAATAAACGGACATATATTAAACTTTTGACAAAAAATTTCAAACTTCGGTATAAAAAGTTGGAATTTGAATTTACAAAATTAAAAGTTGTTTCAATTTCCACAAAACACTCGGAAAAACAGGATACATTCCAAAGAAATTATTTCTGATTGTTTACGACACGACGAACGAACATTACTTTAAATAAAGGAAACAGTTAACAGAATTGTCCAGTCCATTTTGATATTGTACTTAATATAGAATTTGTAATGAGTTCTAAACGCTTAGTACAACCCACTGACTGGAAAACTGCTCTCCAGTAACAAACTGAAGACACTCATGGAATAAGAATCGGTAACCGAAGCTGTAGAATATTATCAACAGCTTAAGGGATTACATCATAAATAGTGAACGGCTTAAAATGTGTATAAAAGAGGACCCACGGTGCAGTAGGCATTCGCGTTTCCTCATTCTTTAGCTAAAATTGCAACTACAAGTTTATATAAAGTTACTATTCCTTCTTTGTGATGACAAATAGGATGGTATAATTTTCTAAAACGAAAAGATTGGTAGAACTATGGGGTCGTAATGAGAAAAAAATGATACTGAGTTTTCTCTTGGATTTTCAGCTGTAAGAACTAATACATAAGCCAAGCAACAAGTTCCACTTTACACGCGCTTCTAATAAACAGCTGAGAAAAATCTACCCTTTTGTTTCGTGACTTAGTGATGGTATTTAATCGCAAATAGGACTGGAGGAATAAAATTGACAGTAATTTTCACTTAGAGTTTGAATAGAAATTAACTAATACGTTCCAACAAAACTAATATCAAACAAAATTATACTTTTTCGGTTCCCACAATACGTAAATGAATACTTAACATAATGAGTCCAACCGTCATTCTCGATGCTAGAAGTCCCACTATGGTTTTCTCCGAAAAGAAACTGAAGCTGCTGTCAAAACAACAGGCCACTGAAGAATTTCACAGGAATATATTATCCAGAGGTGGAATAAATATTCACTGTACTGTCCTTACATAAAATAGAAAATCTGCATAGTGGGATCCGTCCCTACGATGTGATACGTCTTGGTTCTTTATTAATTGCCCAAATCACCAAAGACATTCAGTTTCTTCTCTGCATGAAATGCAAAATCAAGTTGTTTAAATGAGTTATCGGTATTTTGGATGGCATAGGAAGGTGTAAATCGATCTTACACAGGCTAATTACAGGAAAGCAACTCAAATAGAGAAGAAAATTAGTTTATTATATATATATATATATATATATATATATATGAGAAAAATTACATGTTTTAGCGGTACAACAATTGAATCATGTAAATACCTATAACATTATTTACCAACTGACGTGTGTTCACGCGTGGAGGCACTCGAAGAAAACACCACGCCAAAAACATGCCGTATCCAAACGAGGCCTTTTTTTTTTTTTTTAGTCCACACATACACACGTGCGTACTTCCCTGCGTTCCACCAACAACTGTCCTCCAAACAGCCACGGCCACCTGCGCAAATCCTCAGGTACAGTTCTGAGCACCTGCAGGCAGACCAACAAAGGCAACCATGCTATTGTCAGACGGGCGGTGGTGACTGTGCGGTGGCGCTTAGTAATTTCGCACCTTACACCGCCTCATACAACTAGTCTTGTGCAGTTCGCGAACGAACTAGTTCGGAAGAGCGCTCCCACGAGCGAACTACGCGAACTAGTTCCCAGATCTCTCGCTCCTTAGTTCGTTAGTTCGTTCGATCCTTTCCCGAAGAGCAACTTTTGTTTTAGTTTATTATCTAAAAGGTAACACAGTTCGCTGTGGACACATTTCACTGAAGAGACAGATATAAAAAAAATAATAAAAAAATGTAACTGTTAAACATTAATAATTATTGCAGAAGTCAAAAACTGAAATTTAACATGGAATGTGAAAACAAAACACACTTTGATCCCATTAACACTTAAAAGACAACTATCAGTAACCACAACTATTATAACAAAGAAGAGAGCGCGTGAAGTAGCGCTAGCAAAGCGAGCGAACGAGCTGTCTTTCTGGAATTCCAGAACGGAGCGACCTAGTTCGCGAACTAAATTGAGCGCTACCGGTCGCGAACTATCACCATTCACCGCTAGGATTACCAACATTTTTTCGGTTAATGGTAGAATGTTTTTTAAGAATAACCTATAAAAATATAGTACACTTCAAAAATATAATATTTTACGAAATAGTAGAAAAGGACAAAGGATATGTTTTTTTACTATTTTATTTTTAAGCTATATTTTTTTGCACTTCTTGCATCTTTAACAATTTTCTGTCTACAGTAAAACTGTAATATGCCTTATCGCTTTCAGTTTTTAAATTAATGTCGATCAAAAGCTCATTTTTACTAACGAAATACTGCTCTTACTTGTAACTAGATTTCGTGTAATATTGTTATTTCAGAGTAAAGTTCGTTCACTTTGATACTCATTTTTTCTCATAAATTTAGAGCCTCTAATACTGTCTCACAGCCATCAAATGAAACCTCGTGTTTTAAAGTTAATTTTTGGATTTTCTATAGCCAATTGCTTTAATTAAAATCTAACTATTTACTAAGATACTCCAGACTTTTATCAACGAATACTAGAACATTATTTTTAATATTATCACTTTCTGTGGAGAATTTGGTTTTTAAATGCTTTTTATTGTTTTCTTAACTAAAGAAACAGTATCTTATACATTTTTCTAGCGCTGATTTAAAACTGACATAATATAATACTTATCTCAGTCTGTTGGTTAACAGATTTGTGAAAGTTATGTAAAGAAATGACTTGCGAAATTCAAAAAGATTTTAACTTTTGTGTCTTCATCAGTTTCATTCGTCGCCATAATATTGTGAATGTGTGTTGGATTATCCTCCCCTACACTAATAAAATAAATAGCTCAATGACTTCCAATTTACTGAAAATTTACGCACTTTCGTTATTGTTACTACTTTATCATTCAAGGGTCACTGTCATCTTTATATGTCTAATTGTTAGGTATCACATTGGAAGTATTACTTTTACTTTTCTTAATAATATAGGTAATATTAACTTGTAGCCAATAGTAGAATTATATTTTGTTCATCATTTCCAAAACTATATTTAAATAAAAAAAGCCGATTACTTATAAGCGGGTATTTTAATTCATCAAAATAAACGAATTTATAATATTTTATAAGTAATGTAGTGTTGTTGTTGGGGTTTAAGGGTGCGTCGACGGCGGGGTCATTAGCGCCTTTTATAAGTAATGTTTCTTCATTGAACTAATACATAAATCCATTTAAAAAATTAATAGTTACGAATGCATGTAAAGTAAATAGTAAAAACAGCACAGTTATTCAGTTTACCCATTTGTGCAAAGGACAATGAGCACTTTGGTTTATCGGCGGCAACTGATTATGCTAATGTCATTTGAAAGGGCTATTATTAAGCAATAACTTTTGTTAAGAAGGTCATATTAAATTCCATTTAGAAACGACAAAAAAATGATGATGTCCTAATAAAACTGACATAACAAACAAAATAGCGCGTGCAGTAGCGGTAGCAAGGCGAGCAAACGATCTGTTTCTCTGAATTCGAGACGCGAACTAAGGAACTAAAAGAGCGAACTAGTTCGCGAGGGAGCTGCGAACTAAACTGAGCGCTCTTCTTCGCGAACTATAATGCGCAAGTCTACATACAACAGCTGTACATGACCTGCAATCTCTATCATATATATGAAAAAGCATCGAGTCTCAATGACAGATGACGCTGGACATTACAGATGTTACTTGATGGTTGTGGAGTAAATGATAATCTCTCAAAATCACTAGCTGTGAATATACAATTTTAAAAATCTTACACGGAAGAAGTAGATAAAATGATTATTTGGTGTGAAAATGCACAAAACTGAAGTAATTATCGAAAAACTGCCAAGGAAATTACTGCCACTCAAGTGGCTTATGTTAATGTTCTTTGAAAACATACACAACAAATCACTCCTATTCTGAAAAACATTTTTATAGTGTCCGTTATAGGAGTGTTAAGCCATTTTATTGTGAAAGTTAAGAACAAACTGAAAAATTTGTGATCAACATCTACTGTTACTCATAGCGAATGTCATATGAACGATACCGGACTCATTTCTAGCGCTCGCTACTGAATGGAATTCGCTTGCCACATATGCGCTATATGGATATTTGCAGCGTAGGAATAGTGCTGGCGCAATCAATCTTAGTAGCTTCCTTTGATTGCGAACAGCTGTCACCAGCAGCCGCAGCGAATACGTCTCTCTGCCGAGTTGTCAGCTGCCTGCATCACTCTGCGTTGAAGTAAGCGATACAGCTGCGAGCAGCGACGGTTTCGTTTAAGAAAATAGGGGCTCCGCTATGGATTTCTAATTTTTGAGATGAAAATAACAGTTCGCATAATAGAGAGGTTAGTTATTAAAAGAACTGGAAGTAAGGAGTTCAGTGAACTTGCTGCAGCTGTTTAAGCAAGAAGTAATCTGCATTATATAATAGTACTAGCGGAGTTCCCGGCGTTGCCCGGTATAGTTGGCGTAGATTTGCCCGTGCGCTATTTTTACTCCACCAATGAGAAACATTTGTACAAACTTTCATAAAATTAGCACCAACTTTTTTCGGAATTAAAACAACGGGTGGGTTAAAGTTTATTTGCACGTACGCTATTTTCATTCGTCCGAAAAGAATCATGTGCATCAAGCTTCATTAATTTGGTTAAGAAATTGCATTACTACATTACTAAACAACGCTAGATTATGTTAGAAGTTGATTCAACTGCGAAGTGACTCGAAACGCCAGATACTTTAACTCCGCAGATTCAGCCTTTTATACAAATATCAAAAGTGAATCAGAATAATATTACCATAAATAAATTGTGAACAGAAGACTAATGCTGATGGCCAGAGACATTGTAGTTCTAAGTACTGCCAGAGATCGTGGTTCAAGAAAATCTCATTATTTTTTTTTTTTTTTTTTTTTTTTTTTTTTTTTTTTTTTTTTTTTAACAGCTAACTATAGCGTTTAAAAATTGAATATCCGGAATTAAATGAAGGAATACTTCAAGTTACGGTTATCTATGGCGTTTAAAAATTGAATATCCCAAATTAAAGGAAAGAATACTTAAAGTTTAGTTTAGTGTGCAAAATAGTTATTATTGTAAAGTTATCTTATTGCTTTCATTAAAAGCTATGGTCAGAGACATTGTAGTTGTGTGTTTAGTGCGAAGTATGCAACATCTAATCCTTCCATCTTTGGGATTTATCATCATATGTTAAGAATTCATCCTGCGTTATTTAAGGATGAAACATAATACATGCCAAACAACTGAATTGAGATTCTAAACTTTAAAACGGTGAAAACCCCATCGAAATCTGCTCAGTAGTATCCGAATATTTATTAGACAAATTGATACGGTTTTCGTTTTATAGATATAAATTGTGTCCGTAGATGAAATTTATTACAAAAAGACTAATTACGATGTAAACTACTGGTAATAGAGATACCAAAACCTTAAAATTTGGAATTTTTGTCTTTCTGGCAGTATGTTCACTCAGCACTAAAAAATTAACAAAATTCACGCAGTGTAGCTTATGTCATTGGTCATATAAGATACTTTTTAATAAGTTACGGATAGAATACAAAAATGTAAATTCAGAAATTTTTGTCTGTCTGTATGCGCATCATGCAAAAATTAATGAAAGGATTTAAACGAAATTGCACACAGTGGTAGCTTATATTAACGGTCAGCTTATGGGATAATTCTTAAGCTACAGAATCAAAAACCAGAAGTTTTAATGTTATTGTCTGCCTTTCCACACATCACGCAAAAACATACTAAATGGATCTTAACGAACCTGCACATAGTGATAACTTTTATCCAGTTTAGTTACATAGCTCCCAATGGCACATAGATCAAAACCATAATTTTTTAAATCTTTTTCTGCGTGATCCAGTAAGACGTATGGAGTGTCTCCCTGTAGTTATAAATTAAATAACCTTTCTTCTGCATAAATTATTATAAATAATCAGTTATACCAATTCATGATGGGAGCGTTTGGGATATTGCTTTGTAAATTATCAACACCCTTATGCCTACGTTTTCGAAAAGCTTTACATTTATTACAAAAGCTACATTCATCAGATTCTTAGCAATGGTATGCAAACAAACTCTCAAAAAATAGGGTTTTTTAAATGCTCTCATGGTCCTTATATAGATTTACTGTACTCAGCGAGAGCAATGAGATTTATAGAGGGCGGCACTAGGCTTAATTAGTACGAATGTCATTTGCGGTGATCACAACTGGCGATGTTACTGTTTCGAAGAGACGGCGTATGTCGCGCTGCTTTGAGTCGGCCAACGTGATGTCTTCACTTAAAAATCCTTACGGAACTCGTAGCTAAGCCCTTCATACGAACTCCTATGGTCAACCTCCGGACACAACCGTCCGTCATCGGATGCCACTGCTTTAACACGTCTGCTCGGCTTCCAACATGGAACACAAGGATAGGCAGGCAGGCAAGCAGCTTCTGCCAACGCCGAAGGCGTTGGCTGCATTTGGGGAGGGGTACCTATTGCCCTTTGGCAATTTATGCCCCTACATTTTCCTTTAGTAGTAAAATTTCATTACATTTCTGGGCTGGTCCATTACTATTTGCTCTATGGGTGAGTTTCATTTCATTTTACAACAATATATATATATTTTTTAAATATACGTACATAATTACCCGTTTAGTATTGACTTGGACATTTTATGGCTTAGTCCAATATGTTCATAGCTTCCCAGGTTGTGTATGAGTTTGTTGTTGCATTTGGAGGCACTTTCGTAGAACTTGTGGGCCGCGGAAACCATCCGTGGCTTGAGTTTTGGTGTTTTTGCCAAGTGGTGGAGGTCTTCCGTTGGGAAGTCGAAGGGTAAATACAGCGCTCTTTTCAAAGCACGGTTTTGCAACACCTGCAACTTTTTCATATGTGTTGCAGCCACATATGCCCATACAGGACTGGCATATTCGATGATAGGTCTAACAAGAGCCTGGTAGACCTGGACGCCGCATCTTGGTGGCAGTGATGAGGCATGGTTCAGGACTGGGTATAGTGCACCCAGTCGCTTGTTCACCCTGCTACGAACACAAGGATTAGATTAGTCACCGCCATGTACTTTATATCCTCCGGGCTGGTTCACGCGTAAATCCACACTCACCTTGGAATCACGTGACCATGCCCTCAGTTCTCACCTTTGCGGTACTCGCATACCTCTCCCTTGCGGACCCCTGCCAGCCCGCTAGTTCACTCTCCTTAACTTATCCAGCCACCATTGTGTCTGTTGTTCTCACCGGCTACCTGCGTGGCAACACGTCCAGCTTCAGGCAAAAATATCTAATTTTAGATGAGTGTGGCTGCTCACAGCCAATACAATACACGCAAAAACGTATCAGTGGATTTCAGCATCACTGCCTTTAGTTTTGGTATATATCATGAAATAACCTGTTAGATCCTTTTATTGTGATTAGTAGCTTATTTAATGTATGATACAAAGATCAAAACTGTAAATTTGGAATTTGTTATATCCATTTAATGTTGATTGCTTTCTGCATCTACATTCATACTCTGAAAATCACAAACATTGTGGATGGCACAGAGTGCTAAGCACCAAATCCTAAACCCGCGCATTCCAATCCCGAATAGCACGAGGAAAGAAGGAATACATAAAGGCATCAGTACGGCATTTTATTTCTCGAATCTTATCCCTCCGCTCATTGCACCATAAATAGGTTGGCAGAAGAAGTATTTCATTGCACTCGTAATTTAAAGATTTTCGCATATTCTCCAATAAATTCAGACCCAAACTACGTCGTCTGTCTTCCAAACTACACCAGCCCAATCTATGAATCAATTCTGAGACACTTTCATAAGGGCTGTAGCAACCAGTCACGAATCAAGCGGCCCTCCTCTGCACCCTCTCCACTGAGTCGATCAGGCCCTTGCGATACGGATGCCAAGCTCCACAACAGTAATCCAGATGCGGACGTACTAGTGTATTATACGCTATCTCCTTTGTATGAGCATTACAGTTCCTCAAAATGCGACCTATGTATCGCAATTTAGAATTAGCTTTGCCTACGACGGAAGTTATGTGCAAGTCCCATTTCATGTTGCTATGTATCCCAAGATACTTCAGGGAATCAACCGTGTCAACAGCTGAATTATTTATTTTGTACTCGTGAGCAAACTGATTCTTTTTGTTACTTAGTCGCACTGCCTTAAACGTTTTGCAGTTAAGTGTAAGCTACCATTTACGGCACCAATCGTAAATAGCATCCAAATCACGCTGAACTTCTAAGCAATCGTCGGAGCACCTTATTTCCCTATAGATAACTACATCGTCGGCAAACAATCGCAACCACATGCTGCCTTCTTGCAAATCGAAATGTTTACCGTGTTTGGTGTTATATTCGCTGTGGTGATGTGTTCGGATTTTCAATTCATTAAGGGATTTTATATCATGGTTTGCTTATGTACTGTGCATGTTGGAGAGCAAATCGTAACGACCGAGGGGAATGGCGAAGACTAAGCTTAAATACACTCGCTAAGCTTACATTGTTCCTCATACAACACACACAGCCCCAGTGAACTAATCGCGTCTGGTGTTTACGTCGTGCGTTAATATATCCTCCTGGTGACAGCCATAGTATCGCTGTTGTGTCTTCAGTCTGTGCCTCTAGGATGTTTATGTCGGCAATGCATAGTGCTGAAGTGGCGTGACACTAAGCAAGTCGGCAATGCATAGTGCTGAAGTGGCGTGGCACCAGGCAAGTCGGCAATGCAGAGTGCTGAAGTGGCGTGGCACCAGGCAAGTCGGCAATGCAGAGTGCTGAAGTGGCGTGGCACCAGGCAAGTCGGCAATGCAGAGTGCTGAAGTGGCGTGGCACCAGGCAAGTCGGCAATGCATAGTGCTGAAGTGGCTTGGCACCAGACAAGTCTGCAATGCATAGTGCTGAAGTGGCGTGGCACCAGGCAAATCTGCAATACAGAGTGCTGAAGTGGCGTGGCACCAGGCAAGTCTGCAATGCATAGTGCTGATGTGGCGTGGCACCAGGCAAGTTGGCAATGCAGCGACTGAATACAAGTAAAGCAATCTGTTCTTACACACGGTAGGCAACATCACTTCAAATATTGCTTGCAGAGAATCTATGGATCGATGCTGAAGTGTGCCTCTGCGTTAGAAACAAACACAAATTTTCCGAATTAGTAGCAGTTTCAAGAAGAAATTAGAACAAATGATATAAAAGAATATAAAACATTGAATACATTTTAATTCTAAAAGGTGAGGAGCAGATCTAAGAAAGAGGATAAAACAGGTCTGCTGCTCTTCTGCATGCTTTATAGAACTTGGCTTGTTCCCTTTTTTGTATTTTCTTTTTTCACCTTTTTTGTTTCGTCACTAACATTGTTACATCTTTAAGGTTAACCACATACTAGACTTTGACCTATATCTCTGATAGTTTCAGTTTAGATGAAGTCAGATGTACAGATTTTTTAACCACTCTTTGAATTTTCTCGAGTGATTAAATTTCGTACTAGATGGTTTGAGTTAGTAATAATAAGTACTTCATCTGAGTTCTATAATAATTTGTTTTAGGAGAATTTCTTTATTCGATTTATAATACATTCAGATTCATCATGAGTGAAGATATTAGTAACTGGTCGATGCGATTAAGAGCACTCCAGTGTACAGCATAAATTGTCTAAAGAAAATTTTAGGGGTTGGGATGTGAGAGTGTGTTCATGCAGATAACCATAACAGGCGTACGACGGCGAGAAAGACAATTTATTCGGGCCACGATTAATCGGCTGAGAATTTTTTTTTTTTTCCGCTAAATGAGTTTAGAAATCCGATTTACGTCAGGTATCTAACATGTTAGATCAACAATGACTGTATATATTATGGTGTATCATTGGTTGATTAATTTAACCATTGGTGAAATTTATTACTGCATCTGTGAAGATACAAGTTTCTAAGATCTGCAATAATTTTTTATTCATAAATAAAAGTAGGGCTCCATGGAAATACTTCCAAAAGCTGATTATAATTTGAATTTCCTGTAAATAAGATTATACGACTTCAATGCAATCACACTGTTAAAGCCACATAATTAAATTATGGGGAAGATGGCGTTGTGAGCTGAAATAAAACATTGCTATTGAAGTTAAAACAATATTCAACGCATTTATTACCATTAACTCAATGAATCATTGGATTTATTCAAAAACATTAACGTTGATATGAAACATCATTCCGATATGAAACATAGGTATAAAGAATTTAACAGATGATTTACAATATTCGGCTTTAGTAGCATGATAATTTTATCTGTTATTGTGTGATCTATCTGGCAGTAACTAAGAAAAGATTACATGCGTTATGGGGCTTGACAATATCAAGAATGGGTTTGCGGTGGGTAAGATCGATGAGATTATCAAACGTATGTAGCATTTCTCTGCTGTACGGACCTCGTTAACTACGATCATGTTACAGGATGGTAATATACCTTTCCTTCTCTCACAATACGAATGGTAACTGTTCATAAATACGATGTTTGCATCATAGAGCCTGGTACTAGTACGATACCACCAACGAAACAATCTCACATATATGTATGAGACCTCAGACCCACATTATTTGCTTGATCGAGCACTTGCAATTCACACACTAGCAGATATATAAGTTCACATTCTCGAAAACGGACGTTATAACCCTGCTGTTGCGGTCGAGAACATACAATAATTACTTACTGGTACAACCGAAGCTATCTAATAATTAAGCATAATTTTCTTGTGTTTGAATCAAAAAACAAGTGAAGAAATTCCCGCAGTCATTGTCTAAACGGAATACAATGGGCAACTTTTCACATCAATGACTGAACTACAGAGCCTTGCATGCATTACGCGGGAAAAAATAAGCCACTGAAAGAATAGGTATCAGTTTTCTGCAAAGCTGCTTTCAAGAAGTCAGAATAAAAAATGTTTTCTGTCGCCCCACAAAAATGACTCATTACGTTTAAAGCATCGTTAACATATCAAAATATTTAACTTAGTTACACTTCGCGGAAATAAGAAGAAAGTACTAGAAGACAGTGTTTGTATGTATTTACACAGAAACAAAAGACTCCATTAGGCACGGTGTGCTCGTATCAACTATTTATTTTGAATTAACTCTACCATGATTACCCCAATTCACAATTAATTTTATGAAAGTCATTAAGAACGCAAAAAGAAGTAGCAAAGAGTCTCAGTGCCACTACATAACGAGCTATGTGTGTGTTGCAGATGGAAAGAAAGATGGCTTAAAGATGATTAAACTTAGCCAATTTTACACTTAACTATCAATAATTTTACAGTATTTTTTTAATCGTAGGAGTATTTGTAGATTATCTTGTGTTGAGTAATTAGTGTATAAAGCATGTGTCTATAAAATGATCTTAAAGGCGTTAAAGTTGAACAGTTCTACAGCTATATTAGGCAATTGAAGCACTTGTAAACTATAATCAAATGGCTTCAAACACTCTGATAACTTTTGAGTGATAATTGCAGAATTGATTTCTATGTGTAAAACAATAACAATTTGTATAGTTCAAAGTAAAGGATGCCGCCGTTTGAAAATAAACATTCACATCTTACCAAAAGAGGTTTTTTTTTTGGTCCTTAATGGCATATATTTGTTGCAAGTAAAACGTGAGACTGCACCTAACAACGTTGGTGAATTGGAAGTTATATCTGTATCCAAGTTAGTGAAAAGTTCACACGGCGAGAGACCTTAGTCAATGTTTCAACTGGTCTCACATCATTTTGTTACATTTCTCATTTTGTCTTTTTATGAGCTTTATTTGTTCTTAACGTTGCGGAAATAATTAAGGATTTTCTATGTTTATATTAATAGTTTAAAATAAGATGTTAGTCAAAGGTAGTTGAAATTTAATGAAACAGAGCAATAATAGCGACTCCGTGGGTAGTGTGTTGGAAAAGAAATCTTAGAACTGCTGATATTTCTTAGGACTATCAGGAATCACATTGCGGGCAGTGCAGTTTAATTCAAAACGATAACCGTTAATTTGATTCTATCTTTTATTTCCAAGCTATTTACTTGATTCATTGATACTATTTTCGTCTAAAAGGAAGCTATTTTTCGTATTTAGTGAATGCATTTTTTTCTGAATAGCACTGCAGGCTAAAATCTTCTTTCAGAATTTATTTCCTAATTATTCAGCCACTATGCTGCATTTTTTTCTTATTACATACTAAATCAACAAATTATTCAAAATCCCTGTATGTACCCTATATCTTCTTGCCTTCATTTCTGTCACCGCGTACAGTAGTGTTTAACTCTTATACCTATGTTAAATATACACTTTTTATCGCCCGGATTCCCTGAAATTAACAACTAATATTTCTTGCTATGTAATATTAGTGTCGATATAGTAAATTTCAAATAATTCCTTACGGAAAAAACGAGACTGCTAATTGCTATTTACATTTTGCTCCATTTTAATTTCGTTTCGAAAACTAAGAAAAGTAGTAAAGGAGTTACACAATTCGTCTAAGGACACAATACTTTTTGGTGTTTAAGAATTTGTGTCACGCTAAACGTTCGTTGAGAATTGTCTGACTATTTGGCTACATTAATTGTGTAGAACAGAATTGGAGGTTCGGTTCAAGCTGCCTCTGGACTAGACATGCGCATAATAGTTCGCGAAGGAGAGCGCTCAGTTTAGTTCGCAGCACCCTCGCGAACTAGTTCGCTCTTTTAGTTCGTTAGTTCGCGTCTCGAATTCAGAGAAACAGATCGTTCGCTCGCCTTGCTACCGCTACTGCACGCGCTATTTTGTTTGTTAAGTCAGTTTTATTAGGACATAATCATTTTTTGTCGTTTCTAAATGGAATTTAATATGACCTTCTTAACAAAAGTTATTGCTTAATAATAGCCCTTTCAAATTACATTAGCATGAACAGTTGGCGCCGTTAAACCAAAGTGCTCATTGTACTTTACACAAATGGGTAAATTGAATAATTGTGCTGTTTTTACTATTTACTTTACATGCATTCGTAGAATATTAATTTTAAATGGATTTGTTTATTAGTTCATGGAAGAAACATCTATTAGCATAATACACAAGATGTAGCGTTGTCGCACCTACGTCATGTCACGCGGTGACGTCAACCTATGACGTTGCGCTATGACGTCACGCTTTACGATATTATTTGTGGGAGTGCGCGTTATTTAATATCATTTCCAAGCAACAGTGAATAAATTAACTCACATAACACTGAAATAAAAGTATGTATTGCGTTAAAATCGATATATCAATCATTAGATGCTTATATTTACGTAATATTCTCTTGATATATTGAAGTATTCCTTAAATTCTTTGTCCATAGATATTGTAAGATAAAAGCTTTGTATTTCGAGCATCAGTGCTGCGAAAAGTTTGGTTAGAGTATAACTAGCATGGATCAGAATTACAAGTGGCATTTGACGTTAACGCAGAAGGCATGAATAATTTAGTTTTTTAAATTTCAACTGTGTGCGTTTAAATTGGCATATTAATTATCCGTTTTTTGTTTTTGTTTTTTTTACTGAAACATTACATGGTTCAAATGAAAGAAGTTGCAAATGTTCGTGATATATACGGCCTAAACCACAATGAAATATTACATGGCATAGCTTAAGTTGTTAAGGTTTATTTATAGCATCCTTCGTTCTTGCTGGAGTCATTATTTCAGCCGCTGTAAGCTTTCTTAGCCGTTAAAATATCGATCTTCATCATAGGTATTAAGAAAGAAATGTGTCAGAACCTGTGAAGATTTGGGATCAAGTTTATATCGCAATGCAAGGAATGTATTAATTTGCGCGTGATTGAAGCTTTGCTTTTCTATCAGAAATTTTAGTGGATATTATGGTTAAGTTGAAATGCAACCTGGACCAAGTTGACAACTGAAGCTTTTTGCTACAGCACAATGAACGATAAATTACAATGAGCTTTATTTTGTAACAATTCTGATTAGTTAAGCAACTGCAGAGAAATACCCACGTTATTTAATAACATTTCTAGGCATCCACGAATAAATTAACTGACAGTACATACTTATTAGTTGCTTGATTTATTTAATATTAGTTTATGTAGAAGTATTCGTTGAAATCACATATATGTAAGTTAATTTTCGCAATGTTAGCGGCAGTTTTGATAGATTGTTATTAGTTTTTTTTCTGTTACTTAAATCATTACTTCGTTCTAACGAAAGTGTTGCTAACATTTTTCGGTTGCGGAGCGTTTTACATTTCCGACTTTTTAATTTAATTCATGGCGACTTTTCAGAAAAAAGGAGGGTGCAAATGTGAAGAACATGCCATTATAACGAAGCAATTGATAAAAATTTCAACAGGGCAGTAGATACCAGTCTCCGGCCGGTGGAAAATATCACCTTCCACCCATTAAAACTAATATTACGTTGGAATGACGTAAGTTGTTAAGATTTATTTTTAATTTTCTTTGGTTTTACTGATGCCTTATTTCAGCCGCATGTAACTGTGTCAGCTATTCAAATGTGTTAGTATAATTCTGAATAACGAATATAAAAAATTAAGATTGAAGAATCCTTATAGATTTTTTATTTGGTTTATTTCGCCATGCAATGTGACCATTAAAATGTGATAAGTATATGTATTAATATGCGTGTAACGGAAGTATTGTTTCTCTGGCGGCATGTTTAGCGCATGGAGGAAGGAAATATTACCTGCATGGTTTAGCGTAGTACTGTATGTCGTTAGGGGATTCTATGATAACCGTGAAGACGCAATTTGTTGATGGATTCTTATGTAACTCGACGAAAAAAACTGAAAGTAGAGAATAAAATGTTTTGATATCTCACTTAATTCTCGAGATATTGTATCTCAAAATTGACGTGGTTAAGTTGAAATGCGGCCTGGAACAGAAGAAATATTTCTACATTACCAAATTTGATGATGATGTCGTATGTAACTCGAAGAGACAAATCGAAAACAAAGAATATATTTTCTTTCCATATCTCGCTTAGTTCTCGAGATATTGTATCTCAAAATTTAGGTGAAATCTGGCCTGGACCAGAAAAAACAAATTACCAAAACCGCTATATCTACACGGTGGAAATGCACTATATGTGTTTTATTTTCTTCCTGGTGGTTGTTGTTAGGTTGAAATACGTCCTGGACCAGAGAATCTTCACCAAAATCACAGTTATAATTGATTTTCAACATGCTATATCTCGAAAACCAAGAAAGATATAAAAAATTTTTATTCTTTATTTTCGATTTATTTCGTCGAGTTCTACAAGAATTCATCATCAGATTGTGGCACCACGGTAATGATTGAACTGCCTGTTGTTAGATTGAAATGCAACCTGGACCAGGATAGCAACAGAAACATTTTGTTATTGCGCAAGGCAATAGGAATTATATTATGATTTATTTTTGTGTTTATTTAAGCGATTGCTAAGAAATGATTTGCCAGAATACTGAAGTTGTTATGATTTAATTTAGTATCCTTCGTTTTCACTGTGGTCATTATTTCAACTGTATGCAGGGGCGTAGCTACTATGGGGCTAGGCGGTTAGGCGGTGCAGTGCACCGGGGCCCTCACGCTCAGGGGGCCCCCGAGCATACCTCAAGGGGCCCCTAAGCGCAGTTTAGAGGGCCCACGAGCCTTCACAGCAAACTGGCGACCTTTTTTTTTTTAGCTCTACCGTCGTCTAAGGGGCCCCTGAGATCACAGGAACCCCTCACTAAGGGCCCTCGCTGTGCTGAGGGTGGGCCCAACCACAGCTCAGGGGCCCCTAAAGAACAATTCAAGGGCCCCCATCCTCAGTTCAGGGGGCCCCTACCAGCACACAAAGCAAAAATAACGTCGCCTGTCTGGCCCTGAGGGCCCAAAATAAACTTTTTGCACCGGGGCCCTTATTGACCTAGCTACGCCACTGACTATGTAACCTATATCATCCGTTAACACATCGATCTTCATCGCATTATTAGCGAAGATTGTGGTTAGACTGAAATGCGACCTGCATCAAGTAGACAACTGAAACGTTTCACTACATCACAATGGACGAGAAATTACAGCACATTGAGCTTTATTTCAAAACAATTCTGATTAGGTAAGCAACTAAAAGAAATTAATTGCCAGAATACTCCAAACCCGTCATTTTTGACGGGCTTTGTGGCTAGTTACTTATAAAAGGCGCTAATGATCCTGCCGTCGACGCGCCTTAAACCCCAACAACAACAACAACACAACATTACTTGTAAAATATTATAAACCCGTTTATTTGGTGAATTAAAATACCCGTTTAAGTAATCGGGTTTTTTTACAGAAATAAAATTTTGGAAATCATGGACAAAATATAATTCTACTATTGGCTACAACTTAAGTACTATATGACAGAAATAGTATTACCTATATTATTAAGAAAAATAACATTAATACTTCCAATGTGATATCAAATAATTAGACATATAAAAATAACAGTGACCCTTGAATGAGAAAGTGGTAGCAATAACGAAAGTGCGTAAATTTCCAGTGAATTGGAAGTCATTGAGCTATTATTTTATTAGTGAAGGGGAGAATAATCCAACACACATTCACAATTTTTTGGCGACGAATGAAACTGTTGAAGACACAAAAGTTAAAATCTTTTTGAATTTCGCAAGTCATTTCTTTCATCACTTTCACAAAGCTGTTAACCAAGAGACTGAGATAAGTATTATATTATGTCATCTTTAAAATCAGCGCTAGAAAAATGTAAAAGACACTGTTTCTTTGGTTAAGAAAACAAGAAAAAGACTTTAGAAACCAAATTCTCCACAGAAAGTGATAATATAAAAAATAATGCTCTAGTATTCGTTGATAAATGTCTGGAGTATCTTAGTAAATAGTTAAATTTTAATGAAAGCAATTGGCTATACAAAATCCAAAAATTAAATTCAAATCACAGGGTTTCATTTGATGACTGTGAGATTATATTAGAGGTTATAAATTTGCAAGAAAAAATGAATATCAAAGTGAACAATCTTTACTCTTAAATAACAATATTATACGAAATCCAGGTAAAAGTAAGAGAAGTATTTCATGAATAAAAATGAGCTTTTTCTCGAAATTAATTTGACAACTGAAAGCGATAAAGCATATGACAATTTTACTGTAGACAAAAAAGAATTAAAGATGAAAGAAGTGCAAAAAATATAGCTTAAAAAATGAAATAGTAAAAACATACCTTTTATCATTTTCTGTTCTTTCGTAAAATATTATATTTTTGAAGTGTAGCATATTTTTATAGGTTATTCTTTTTAAAAAATTCCTACCATCAACCGAAAAAATATTGGAAACCCTAGCGGCGAATAATGCTAGTTCGCGAACGGTAGCGCTCAATTTAGTTCGCGAACGGTACCGCTCTCTATAGTTCGCGACCGGGAGCGCTCTGTTTAGTTCGCGAACGGGACCGCTCTCTTTAGTTCGCAACCGGGAGCGCTCTGTTTAGTTCGCGAACTAGGTCCTCCAAGACAGCTCGCTCGCTCGCTTTGCTAGCGCTACTGCACGCGCTCTCTTGTTTGTTATGGTAGTTGTGGTTATCGATGGTTGTCTTTTGATTGTTAATGGATCAAAGTGTATTTTATTTTCACATTCCACGTTAAATTTCCGTTTGTGACTTCTGCAATAATTATTAATGTTGAACAATTTATTTTTATTTTATTTTTATATCTGTGTCTTCAGTGAAATGTGTCCACAAGGAACTGTGTTTCCTTTTAGATGATAAACTAAAACAAAAGTTGGTCTTCGGGAAAGGATCGAACGAACTAACGAACTAAGGAGCGAGAGATCTGGGAACTAGTTCGCGTAGTTCGCCTGTGGGAGCGCCCTTCCGAACTAGTTCGTTCGCGAACTACACAAGACTACTCTGGACTTCTATTTCTAGTCCTGTGTTCTAACGCGGCCAGCCAGAACACTGGATCACAGTGAAGGGTTTTCCGTAGGGGTGGTTTGTTGCGTCGTTTCCGTTTTAGAAAAGCGTTAGTTTTAGATTTGTATAATATGTTATTCCTGGTTCTATTCAAAGCAACAGCTATTTTCAGTAGCTTGTATCATAGTTTGATGGACTTTTTTTCTTATGGCTTTACGCCACGTTGACGTCGAGGTCATTAGTGGCTGGAAAGACTGAAAACAAGGAATGAGAAAGAATTAGGCTATGGCCTTTTGATGGAACCATCCAGACATTTGTGCGTAGTGATTTAGGGAAACGATGGAAACAGCATGATCGAAGAGGTATTCGACGCATCCTCCAGAATGCTCGGTGAGGTTTGATGTGCAACACCCTTTTCGGCGTGTCGACCAATAGTTTTTTTTTTTTTTAATGCCTATTTTGCATCACGGGAGGTCAGCCCCATTTTATATGTAATTAAGGCCCTTCTCTTCCAAATTTTTTTAAAATAAAATAATAGAACTTTACTATTATTAAATGCCTTGGTTTAATTTCTTCAAATTAATTTACAGCTAATCTCTTAACTCTCCACACAGAGATTCTATATTCTTGTTGAATTCAACGATATTATTATATATTTATTACATTATTATAAACACTACTGTCTGTGGAAGGCAGTTTAGAATTAAAAATTTACATCTCTTTTTTTTCTTACAAATTATTTATAATTATGAAATTAATACACACAAAAAATCAATTAGGAATTATAATCAACAACGGTATTTGCACCGTGTACAACAGATATGTTATAGATGGAATATTAAGTAGCGTTAAGTATGACATATATGAATTTTACATAAATTTAGGATCATGTTACTGTTTGAAACAAACAAAAAAATTATCCGTTTGACTAAAAGAAAATAGTTTCAGTTACATTAATTAGAAAAAAATTATCTCTTTACAAATGTTTACACTTTAATTTTTCGATTTACGGAAACGAATTTGTTACAAATAATACCACGATTGTGAAACAACGGCTACGCAATGGTTCCCTGCACAGCAGCCAAGAATAGAACTGACGTATATAAAAAGTAAGGATTGCCTATTACAAGTGCACACTTAGGCAACTAAAAATACTGCAACAAGACATTATTTTTGACTTCAAAATTCGTTCTGTATAATAAACTTATAGGCTTTCCAGGTGAGTGAATACTTTGTAGCCTGAAATAGACTAGAACAAAGAGGTGGCCACGTCAACTACGTCATTCACAGAGGCTATAACTAAGGAAATTATGCAGCAACTCAAAGCGAAATGACATTGACGGGAACAAAAGGTGCACATGTAACTGGAGACTAGTTCGGGGGCTAGGGAGATCGAGCTTGATCACATAGCAATTAGAGAGCTTCTACGACCCAGCTGGTACGTGAGCGGGTTTCTGTCCCCTGTTTGCCCATCCAGATACCGGTTTTCCATGGACTGCCAAAACCGCCGAATGCTAGCATGGTTTTCTGAAATCCTTCCCATTTGTTGCTATCCCAACGCTTTTAAAGCTAGTTCTAATGACTTCCACATCGATGAGCTATAAAGTCGCAATTAAAGAAATGTCTGCGAAACTTGGATTTGCAAAAGAGCACTGAATGACATAGGGGAAGCTCTTCTTTTTAGATTTTAAAAATTGCGTTCTGACGGCAACAAGACATCAGCAATAACCATTGAAGTGGGATTTGAGCCTCAAAACATCAGCAGTTCTAATAGTTATTATTAGACCTTGGATTTTTAGGTTCTAAAAATCTTATTTTGGGGGCCTAAAATAGGCTCTATTCCAATACAAAATAAGTTCTATAAATGTCAAAATTTTGGTTTCATTTATGAAATATCACCAATAAAAATTCTTTAATTTATAATGTAACATCCAGAAATTTAATTCAGCAGAATATTATTGAATTTAATTGATTTTGGCTAGTTATGATTACCTAAAATCAATAACACTCTTATTGTGCACTTGTCACGTATTTGCTACTGATGAAGAAATAAATTTGGTATACACATAACGATAGTGGTGGTGTAACGGTTAGCATTCTGGCCTCGCATTCGGGAAGACAGCGGTTCGAATCCCCTTACGGGCACCCAGATTTGGGTTTTCCATGGTTTCCCAAATCACTCCAGGCAAAATGCTGGGATGCTTCCTTCAAGAAATGCCATGGACGAATTCCTTCCCATTCCTTGCGCCCCATCCTTTCCCGTCTCGAAAACATCGATGTTAAGAGACGTTAAGCATTTTTTTTTTTTTTAAAAGAAGAAAAACAAAAGGTATATACATCTATTGGATATTTATTTACTGATACAAAAATTCGCATGCTTATATCTACAAATTTTTATCATATATTACTTTTTACTATAAGTACATTATTTTTATTGTATTATTTATAAATAGATAGTTAAATTTAAAATGCAAAGATTTGTGTCAACATACTCACGTTGTAAATTCCACAATTTGCGGATTGTTAAACCACTTACCAAAAATGTATTTTGAACAACCAGAATGCACAATATATATATTTAAACTCTACTGATTGTGATTTAGATTATTTAGCAATCTAGTACAGTCGTTTGCGAATTGTTAAATTTACAGCTCTTTTAAAATTTTATATTATTTTGATATAAATGAACAGCGTTTTAATAATATCAAGTTAAACTTTCGAACAGGCGACCATTCAAGTGGTAAATCGCCTTACTGCAGGCCAGACGATCGGGGTTTCATCCGTGAATCACGGGGGAAGCCGCAGGAACCGTAAAACCCCGTGACCTTTACCCTTTAAAAGTTGCTGCACTTTAGGCACAATAACAGGGCTACCAGACGTTAGGTAAATCCCGGACATGCTGCTTTACTGTTTAAATTTCTGTCCGGTGCCCAAAAGCGATGTTAAATTCTGCGGTACTGTGGAAGGTTGCCTGCCTTATTTTTATTTTTTATTGAAAATCAATAAACCTACATGTATGATAGTTACATTATTACTGTAGGTAAATGGTGAAAATGTTTAACGCATTGTTACAGTTTACCTACTTGTTTGTTGCACACGTCGCAATATATGTTTCTAACCGTTGAGAAATTAGGAAACTAGTTAATCCGCTGCCTAATTAAAGACCATTTGGAGATACGTACCTTACTGATATTGGTGCTTTATGAGAACACAGGACTCACAGCAGCCCTCAGCCTCAGGGGCCGAGCTACAATGACATTCACTTCAACTGTTGCAAATAAGCACTTAACAAAATATTTGTATTTTGTTAATATTCTAAAGAAAAATACGTAATGTAAAAATAGCTGCTAACAACAATTTCTAGGCATTTTTAGGCACTATAAAAATCACAAATAACGGCCATACATGTCCATAAAAAGTTTTTATATAATGTTATTTTCATGTAATTCAGTCAGGGAACAAAATAGGTTTTTTCCTAAAATCCGAGGTCTAGTTATCACGTAGCTGATTGGTACAGAATCAACACTTGACACATTTTCAGATAAGCAATGGACTACGAAATCCCTGTCACATTGCCCCTCTAGTGCAGTAGTTTACTTCCAATAAAATTTATAATACATGTATTAGGAAGTAATTCAATATGAATTAAAAACGCTCTGAATAAAATATTATCAAAATAAAGTAATAGTAATAAAAAAATTAAAACATTACTAGCTTTCTCGCGGATTACAGAATAAATAAGTTGTAGGCCTAAGTGCTTTTAGTATTACAAATTATTAGGTACTGTAATATCATTTATAAGATATACCCGGTAACAAAAATGGTCCAAAATCATTTACTTTGATAGTTGGAGTCAGATGCACAATAGAAAACAGTCATTATTTAGGCTATCTTGAGATTTTACCAAATCAGTGGAAACTGTTACAAAGTATTTTGAATGGATAATGGACACGCTGCTTATGGAGACTGGAAGAAAGGTTTTTTAACTATAAATGTTAGCTCAGTAAAAAGACACAGGTGTAATACACACCTTATAATAATGGAATGTTTCGAAATTAAAACATGCTGGAATTGAAAAATAAATATTTCTTACAACTATTGCCTCAACAAACTGATGTAAGGATCATCTCGCAACTACACAATGTGTCATGCCCAGATGAGTTTCTTGTTAAATGTTATGTCGTGACATTTACAGGTTAAGTCTTCAACAAGCAATTAATGCCTCGCCATATAATAATTAATAACTTTTAGTTTTTATCTGCGTACATAATAAACTGACTCTTCTTGGCATTTATCTTTCATGCAAAAAATGTAATAAAGATAAATGCCAAGAAGAATCAACTTATTAGTTACACATATAAAAAAAACTAAAGGTTGTTTACGGTTATAGGGTGTAGAAGGTATTGCATGCTGAAGAATTGAAGTGTAAACAACTTAGATTAGCATTTAATAGTAAACTCAACAGAGCAGATATCCAGGACACATTGGAGAGGCTACAAAATCCTTCATTTATTCAAGAGGGCGATGAACGAATGTACTAGACAGTGAGGGAATTGTGTTAGAAAGCTTTGGCAGACTATTGCATGAATATGGTGGAGGTATATGTAACTCACATTTCGAGTATCGAATAAAACACTTGGAGAAGGTTCAAACGAGGGCAACTAGAATTGTTTGTGGAAATTACACCAGACCACAATCAGTAATTGATACGATGAAGGATTTGGATTGAAATTAATTGAAAGATAGGAGGAGCGAGAAGAAAGTGCTGGAAGTATACAAGTTGTAAATTGGTGATAAGGCATGGAAATATATTGATGGAAGAATTTAGATTGGTGCGTGAAAGGCAAAAGATAATCATTAACACAAGCAGGAACTCGATTTCAGGCATAATGAAGTAACAAAATCTTCTTTTGTAATTGACGAAGTCAAGAATTGGATAATTTACAAGGGAAAGTAATGAATAATTTACCAAAAACGCCGAAAGATTTTAAAATTAAAATTAGTAAGAAACCAAAGTATTTGGGAGGGAATTTACGCTCATAGGATTTAAGATAGTAAAAACAATAATAATAAGGAAAACGCGAATAGATAAGTAGGAAAACTGCCACGAGAGCGTGTACTCTATTACAATTAAATTTATTAATTCTTTTGGAAACTGAAATGGAATATAACATTATATTGTGTATAGTAAATAGGAAATTATATAAACGACACCAGTGGGCACGAACGATCGTTTGCATACCTGAAAGGATAACATTTGGTGACAGAACGGAACTTTCGACCATATACTATATCTTATGCTCTACAGGCTCTGGGAGGCTGGAACAAAGGAAGATGAACAATAGATGGAAACTCAGAATACTGAAAGGACTGGAACAAAGGCCTGTCTGCAGAGACATGAAGCTCCAAAGATCGTACGAGACTAGAACAAGTGATCTTTTACGATAATTGGCAGAAAATATTATCGTTCAAAATAAGACTTAAAAACATACTTTTGCACTTCAATTGCAGCGGTAAAAGCATACGTTATTAACTTGCCATTCCAAAAAGCAATATAAATTTTTATAGAATAACAGAAAGGACTGGTATATAATAATGGATGCTAAGCTGTCAGTTCGAACTGATGTATGCTTCAGATACATATAGATTCGACGGACAGTAAACAAATGTTCGTCTAGAATAACTGAAAATTTTCCAAATGGTAGCACGGAAGCTGTGCTAAGATACATAAACCAAGTGTTCTCATATCTGTGGATTTCGATTAGGTAGCACGGGTTATAACAGTTGAAACAGCAGACGGTGAAAAGAATAGCTGGCTGTGTATGTGGCACGAATCTCCTATTACAGGATTGATGAAAACATATAAAAATAGAAATACGAATAGCTGCAGTTTGCCAACAAAAAAAAAAAATGTTTGCCTGCTGACACAAACTTGAAAAAACCTTTGAAAACTACAGCCGGAACCGCCGGAAACTTGTATAAACCCTATACAACAACCAAGAATTATTTATTGGCGGTTAGTATAACTTTACGCCGATACGTAATACACCATAAAATCAATGCAATCTGTGGAATACTGAAACCACTGAATCTACTATATCTTTTATATGAAACTGGATGTTGGATATATATCCGAGATTAATAGATGTCAATACCGATTGGCCGATCACCATGAAATTTGTCACATATAGGACTATGATTTTTCACAGAGAAGGTTTCTGAACAAAAAAAAAATCCAAACACTACCCCTCTTTCCCATTACAACACTTAATTTTATACAAACCCACATTTTCTATCACATTTTGTTGGAACTTTTCACACATATACTTTAAAATAAAGAGAAAATTCTCTCAACATTTGGTTTGCAAAAACTCAACTCCTCTACCCCTTTACACTCCATTAGCTTTTGTCAATGTTCTTCATACAAAACTATAGTTTGAAGGAAATTTGCACACGTATACTTTAAAACAAACAGAAAAACCCTGTCTGCATTTGGTTTGCAATAGCCCAACCTTTTCACCTTTATACTCACTCTTCTTATTTACAAATATTATTTATAGGAACCCACAGTTTTATCATATTTCGAAGTAACTCTGCACACATTTACTTTAAAACAACAAAAAAAACATATTGTACACATACTGTTTACAAAAGCCGACCCTATAATCCCAACCTATTTTATTTTTATAAATGTTCTTCATACAAAGATACAGATTCTATCCAATTGCGATGGAAATTTGTACACGTACATTTTAAAACCAAGGGAAAAAATACTGTCCACGCTAGTTTTACAAAAACCAAACTACTCCCCCCTTTACACTCTCTTAATTTATTGTTCTTTATACATACCAAAAATGTTTATCCGATATCGATGAAACTGACCCCACTAATACTTTAAATCAAACAGAAAAGTACTGTCATTATTTGGTTTACAGATCCACAACCCTTTCGCCCCTTTAACTTCACACCATTTTATTTCCAATTTTCTTTTTGGAAACTCACATTTTTAAATCCGGTCAAAATCAAATCAGCAATTTTAAGTTATGACAGAATTTGCTGAAATAAATGTATCCTTATCTCTCAATATGTTAGTCATATTTTAACTTGCTCCCCAAGCTTTAGCGTTCTGAAAAATCGTCAAAACTCTGTATTTACTGTATGATGCCGGAGTAAACAGATATATTCGAGGTACAGATTTATGTATCGGGTATTTATAAATGCGCGTATGGTACAAGTCTTGATTATGAGTAGCAACTCATGTTGTGATTTGGTTGAAATACAGCCTGGAGCAAAATGTAAACTGACATTACGTATTGCAGCGTCCAATTCAGCCCTTTCTGGGAATTTTTCATGCATATCAATGTTTAGTTTACTTTGAAAATGTCTTATACAAAATTAATGAAACTTGTTACACTCGATTCACAATGAAAATATAAAAATAATGTAGAGGTAAATCAATCCAGATTAGACTGGAAAACGCTGGGTTCTCTGCAAGTAATATTATAAATCTGTAACTCGGCTGTGTATATATATTTTTTTAATCACGAAAGAAAACTACTGAACAATTTTTTATAGGATTTTTATAGTGTCTCATTTAAAATCCGAATTATCTCTCATGACGTTACGTTATTTGACGGTGGATGGGGAAATATTTTGTAAATTTTGAATGTGTATTATTATCAATAATAAAGTACATCTTTAAAATTAGACGAGTTATCAAGCTTTGAAATCTTAGATTGTAAACTAAATTTGATGTATGCCTCATTATGCTGTGTCTCACTAAGTCGGAAGAGGTATAACTTAGAAACTACCTAACAGATTTGGACCTGCTTACCATACTTCGAAATCTAAGAATTATATCATAACTGGGGATTAAGCAGAAAAATAAAATCTGATCAAAAGATTAACGAAGAAAACATGTGGTGCTATAGTAACGCCATACGTTACTCCTTCAACTTAACTGGTAGCCATAATATACAAAGCAGCCGAGTTATCAGATGACATACGAAGAAACTACGTAAATTAATTATGGAAATTTACAAGTCGACGGCGGGAAGACCGCGAAATTCTCTGGCGCGTGTCGCGGAAGGCACGGGCAGAAGTTGTTACAGGGCGGTATCAATTTGTTCCGGCGTCGCGCATTAACTATTGAGCAAATGCTGACGGGGTTTTCACACAACGAATGAAAGCTTAGAGTCCGAAGTAAAATCTGAAATATATCTGATGCCGTATGTAACCTGGTGCTGGAACAGAAAATTAAAATCTGTTCTTAACTTCAAAATATTTTATCTGCGTTCCGTCTTAACTTTAAAACTGCAGAACCGATTTCGATAGAGTTCTAAGAGTTTTAAAGCATGGAACTTGACCTAAATCAACGTATGTCCTATTAAACTACAACATCTGACGCTGGATCTGAAAACTAGGTTGGATCTCTTACAAACATGAAATTCCTCCATACAATCTATCACAGATTGGACACTACTCAACAGCTTTCGACTAAGGTTTTACAGTATGAAAGCTTACGTTCTGACGTAAAATTTCAGGTGTATACTGTCACCTTACCAAAACTGAGAACGGAGAAGAAAATTAACGTTTTATTAAAACGCTAAACAACAAATGATACCCTCTCTGTTTGTTATTTCTAAAACTATCGGCTACAATAGACAGCCTTATTATAAAGACAGTAGCACGTGTTGTGATGGTCAAATTACGTGTACAAAACAAAATAATTAAAACGTGTATATTCATTTCACGCGGATTAACCAGTAATATATATCGAGTACGAATAACAGTACTGCATTTAACATGAAAAAATTTAGTTATTTCTTCTGGCAAATTTTTTTTGATGATAATGTTAGGCTCTCAAAAAATATTGTAAAAACTTTTACCTTTTCATTAATAGCTGGCGCTGTGAGTGCACTGTTGTGAGACTCAATTTTCTGAAAATAACAGGGGCCTGAAGTAGAGAAGAATCGGTTAGTATGGAATAGTTGGATAATATAGAATACCAAGGTTTCTCCTCTGCCGAATGCTGCTGTATAGTGGAGTACCATCAACTGCTGCTCAAAACTCCTATGATGCTTTGTTATGAAGGTCGATCATTTGGGAGCTGAACTGTGTTTGCTGCCGAACAAAGTTTGTTTTTCCATTTTAGAAAATTTTTGTAGATAAGTTTTTTAATACATATATAAAATATTACATTTATTTCATTGATCGCTAGTCATAGAATACTTTGTACTAGAAGAGTGACGGTTTGTTGTACAGTTCTTTTTTCTGGCTGGCATCTTTTTTTATATTGTCATCAATCCTATTTTTTCCAAGATGGCGATTCGGGTAATATGAGATACTAAGTATCCCACAAAACCAGACATAAAACTGAGGTATTTCATGTAACCCGAAAAATAATTACTGAATTTAAATACATTTTTAATAAAATATAAGTGAAAGTAATACGATTTTTGTTAATATCGATTGAAAATCTTATATATATATATAAAAATAGACGTGTTTTTTCCTATATTTCACTTTTCAGCCACCACTACCTTGCACAGATCACTGATGTTTGTTGGTGGAAGTAGCATGGAGTTTCCTGTCGTGCACAACGTTGGCCGAATGCCGATAGCTGTGGGGATGTGGGAGATATAATGGTTAAAGTTGGTCAGTGCAGGGCGTTTTCATATTTCGACCAAAAATTCGTATCTCCGTATACTTCTCTTTCCTGCCACAACTACATAACATAGACCTTTGGAATTTGTGTATGGTAGTAGAATCGTCTTTCCTGTCGTGCACTATGGTTGTTAGATGTCGGATAGCTATGGGGGTGTGGGAGATATGGGGGTTGAAAGTGGTCGACCTGTGGCAATTTCATACTTCTGCCAAAGACAAAAGTGTCATGGTGTATCACTTTTCAGCGAAAACTATAGATCACAGATAACTGGTGTTTGTGTGTAGTAGTAGCACAGAGTCACCTTTCGATCACAACAGCGGCCGAATTTTCAGAAACTGTGGTACTGTGGTAGATATGGTGGTTGTAAGTGGCCGACCAAGGATATTTTCGTATTTCGACTGTCTCCGCATATGTCACTTTTCTGCCACAACTACATAGCATAGAGCATTGGTGTTTGTGTTTGGTAGTAGAATCGTATCTCATGTAGTGCACTATGGTTGTTAGATGTCGGTAGCTATGGGGGTGTGGGAGATATGGGGGTTGAAAGTGATCGACCGTGTGGCAATTTCATACTTCTGCCAAAGACAAAAGTGTCATGGATGTATCACTTTTCAGCGAAAACTATAGATCACAGATAACTGGCGTTTGTGTGTAGTAGTAAGCCCAGAGTCACCTTTCGATCACAACAGCGGCCGAATTTCAGAAACTGTGTTACTGTGGTAGATATGGTGGTTGTAAGTGGCCGAACCAAGGATATTTTCGAATTTCGACTGTCTCCGCATATGTCACTTTTCTGCCACAACTACATAGCATAGAACATTGGTGTTTGTGTTTGGTAGTAAAATCGTATCTCATGTAGTGCACTATGGTTGTTAGATGTCGGTAGCTATGGGGGTGTGGGAGATATGGGGGTTGAAAGTGATCGACCTGTGGCAATTTCATACTTCTGCCAAAGACAAAAGTGTCATGGTGTATCACTTTTCAGCGAAAACTATAGATCACAGATAACTGGCGTTTGTGTGTAGTAGTAGCACAGCGTCACCTTTCGATCACAACAGCGGCCGATTTTCAGAAACTGTGGTAGTGTGGTAGATATGGTGATTGTAAGTGGCCGACCAAGGATATTTTCGTATTTCGACTGTCTCCGCATATGTCACTTTTCTGCCACAACTACATAGCTTAGAGCATTGCTGTTTGTTTTTCGTAGTAGAATCGTATCTCATGTAGTGCACTATGGTTGTTAGATGTCGGTAGCTATGGGGGTGTGGGAGAAATGGGGGATAAAATGGTCGACCTGCGGCAATTTCATATTTCTGCCAAAGACGCATGTGTCAAGTTGTATCACTTTTAAGTGAAAACTATTATCAATCGCAGATTACCGGCGTTTTTGTGTGGTAGTAACACAGAGTCACCCATCGATCACAACGTTGGCCGAAATTCGGTAACTGTGGGAGTGTGTGAGAAATGGTGTTCGAAATTGGTCGATCATGAATATTTTCGTATTTCATCCAAAGACTTGTGTGTATCCGTAAATTTTACTTTGCTGCCGGAACTACATAGTGCAGAAGACTGGTATTTGTTTGTGGTAATAGTATCGAGTCTCCCATCGTGCATTATGGTGGTTAGATGTCTACAGCTGTCAATATGAATACTTTACAATCACGAACGAAGTTGTGGGTACCAGCTATTATATTATAAATGTGGAAGTAAGTTTCTGTCTTTTTGTTACGTTTTGACGACTAAATGGCTATATCAATATTGATGGAATTTAACAATGAAATAGTGTTGGAAGGACACAGGACATTTTTTCGGCATGATTAACAGTTTTAGTCACGAAATTTTAAGAACTTATCGAATGATGAAAGACAGACAGATTCGTGTGTTAGTCTGTAATGTTACGTTGGTTGCTCAGTCACGCAATCTGTTAGTGTTTGATTTATTAATAAATTTCGATAAGAAACAAAACTTTTTATTTAGTATAGAAGTCAATTTGCTCTGCACTGTACTATTCATTTGTGTCTGTATAAAAGTTTCTGGCACCAATTTGTCTTCCTTTTTGACATGCCTTACGGACGTAAACCTGGCCTAAGGTGCAGGTCTAGAAGACAATGTGCTTCTATTAGATTATAAGATTCAGATGCTCATGTTGAATAAAGAAGAAAAAACCAAGCTGAAATAAAGCTGCCATCAGTAAACCCCCCCCCCTCCCCCACACACACACATATCCCCGCACCTTCGCTTACTTTTCTGTTTTTAAATATGTTGTAAATTGATTCTCTTCATGAGACAGATTAGATGATAGGATGATATAATGATGGCTTTCCATCATATTATGTCGACTCGGTGTTGTTTGGGACAAATCTTACGTTACTAACAGTTTTCTATATCCAATTCTGGAATTGAAACTCCAAGTCCACCCGTAAGAAGTCGCGGGTAACAGCTAGTAATAAAATAACAATTGAGAAAGTTAATATTTCTTAATTAATTCATGAATTATGATTTGTATTAAGAATAGCCGAAAAAGAAAGAAGCGAAAGCTATTGAATCCGACAAAGATGATAATAATGTTGATTAAAAAGTATCATTAAATCCGTTTTCTCTCATTCCCAGATAGTTTACGTCATCTGAAACTTTCTATTCCATATTACAATACGCCTATTCCATAATACTCTCCAAACGACATTTTTTTAAACTAAATTTTCTGATTAAAAAAATATGTTTTGTCAACTTTTTATTAGATATAGAAGTTGAAGGTTGTATTGGTTTTAGTTTCAGGTGTTAAATTATTTTCAGCACTATTTTTTACAACAAAATGGTATTCCATATTACCCGATTCTCCTCTATACGTGTCTGAATATCTCTAAGAAATAAATACATTGATAGCGAAAGCAAAAAGGATATGGTTACTATTTTGTGATACTTAGTCTCATTGTTTCTTCAACAAACGTGGTAGATTGGGACCAAATACAGGCCAAACTCTGGTACTGGAATGAACCATGAACTTAGGTGATGGCAAATTCTGTATGCTGATTCACAGTGGAACAAACTATCGTCTATAGTCTCTTCACTGACTCCAGACTGAAAGATGCTGTTAAAAAACATTAAATAAATTAGTATTCTGTAAAATAAAATGGGTGTAATCACCTGTGAAAGAGTACATCAGCAACTTTGAACTAAGCAGTAATTCACACATTAAAACATAGTTACTTAATTATCCAAAAAGTTATTCAAAGGGAAACATTTCTTGACATTTCGCGAATATTCGATTATTCATGGCAGACACTGACAACGGCAACATTGCGACAGCGGAATTCTATTAAAAATAGCATAGAATGGCATAGAATGAAAAACAAAGTACTCGTATTGTTTATCGTAAGTTTATGGTTTCCAAAATGATGACAGCTGTGACAAAGTAACGTTAATCAGTCGAAAACAGACTATACGGAGGATCTTCTGCTGCAGCTTTGGCAGAGTGAGAAGCTTTGATTGCTTCTATCGGTGTATTTTTTTTAATAATTTGGGTCTTTGTGGTGTCATAAGGATACAAATGAAGTCTTTAGAAATGAGAGAAGTTTCTGGGAAAAGATCGGGAAGAATGTTGACACTGGCCTTTGTGAAGAAACTAACCAGACATACGGCTTATATTGATTTGGGGAAACCGTGGAAAACCTAAATCCGTATGTTGTTTGATTTCCTAGAGCCCTAAGATCCGAGAGTTAACAGTTCACCACTCATTACGGTATATCAACTATAGAACACAATCTGATGGAGAAAGATATACATATTGTAACAAGGGACAGACCAAATCATCTGCAAGTTTAGCCGTCTTGCGTGGTTTACTCTAAGACGTATATTATACAATAATAGGATTCTGCATCCCATAGAGACTCTAATACACATACGTCTGCGATAAATTGAAGTCTCTAGAAACTAATGGACTAAAAAATCCTTTTTTAAATTGTAGATGAAGGGTCTTTAAGACTAAAGTGACTACTGATTTTACAAGGCAGTTAAATAGGACTAGATTCCTCGCAAATTATAACAAAATATGCACTGTGGGTTCTATAAGCAACGTAGTGCATATAGGGTATGTAGGGGACATGCCTTATGAAGGGAATAAAATGGTACCTAAATATAAATGTATGGTTAATGTAAAGAGAAAAGATGTCGAACATAATTAATAATGAATTATAATGAAGTAATTGTATCGATCGACGTAGAATTTCTGAGGACGATGTCGAGTAAAGGCGAAGAAGGCAATGAGAGAACAAAAGAGATGAAAGAAAAGGTATACTTACAAGACGAATTATTAATTACGTTTGGGATGTGTTTGGTTGTGTCCGACTAGATTAAAAGAGTTATGTTTTATGTAACTTCTCCTAAGACATAACGAAGTGATTCAACCGTCTGTGTTGTTAATAAAACTGTGTTAGAAAGTGATTGTGGAATAATCACATATACTCAAGATGAACTGTGGAATTAAATAAGCAATGTGAACGATAAGTATACATCTTTCAGGTAGACGAAAATAAAATATACAAAATATAAGAGCGACCTACATTAGGTAACATAATTGCACTAGACTTGACTAATTATGCATTCAGATGGGAAAGGAAAATATGTTACGAAAAGGTTATTTAAAATATGTTTATTATTGTGTAGAAGTCAAAGAGAATGATATTGAAGCGGGGCTGCTGTAAAACGGCTTAAAACCATCTGATTCTCTCGTAACTAACACCGACGACAATTACGGTAACTCAAACTTGCTCACTGACATGATCGCTCGTTAAGGATTGCCTGCGGTTACTGTATTATCTGCAAATTCACGAGAGTGTATGCGGTTGACGGGGAATCGGGAATTTGACATCGACTGCAAAAAATGTGCGCCTGTGTTACACACAAGTCTTCCAAAGTATAGCGCAATTTTGAGAAACAACTGTCGACTGTAAATGGATCCCTCACGAAATTTACGTATGTGGCAGATGGAAATTTTAAAAACCAACGATTTCATACTTTAATAAGATCCATTGCTAATTGTTATACATTATTTGCTACCATAAGCGGAGGTTTTGGTTCAATCTAAGTTAATACGAATGCGTAGACCGCAAAGAAAGTTTAAGAGTAATATTTTCACGAACCTATGTTCCTAACTCAATGGCTTTATCAGCACATAAATTTTATTTGTTACATATATGGAAACATTAGATTCTATTATATGCACAAATCAATTATTGTATTACAATATCAAATTTACTTCAGATTGTTTTCTCATGTATCTGTAGTAAAGAAATTAATGGATGAATTTCTACTTTTCTGTCTGCAAGGAAAAAACTATTTTCAGTTTTCAGACTAATAGATACGCTGCCGATACAAAAAATATTTAAAATAATTCTTCTTTCGTTACAGTTACAGAAGATAACACACACTATCCAAGTCTGACTGTGATTCGAGATTTTCGTACTATCGGATCGTGGAATTTCCGCGAATATTCTTCTACACTTCATCATTCGTTATATTCAATCTTCAAATTGGATTTCTTCAGTATTTTTTTTTTTAACTGCTTTACGTCTCTTTTTAACATCGAGGTCTTTTAGAGACGGGAAAGGATGGGGGGCAAGGATGGGGGCAAGGAATGGGAAGGAATTCGGCCATGGCCTTATGAAGGAAGCATCCCGGCATTTGCCTGGAGTGATTTGGGGAAACCATGGAAAACCCAAATCTGGATGCCCGGACGGGGATTCGAACCGCCGTCCTCCCGAATGCGAGGCGAGAACGCTAACCGTTACACCGCCCCGCTCGGTATGTCTTCAGTAAAGAAGCAATATTGGAAATGCGTTACCAGAGTCCTAATCGTAGTTGCTTCATAAGTAGACATAACATATTTTTTAAATATTATTTTACTTGAATTTTAGCTATTATATGTATATAAAACACTGACGCTCCTAAAATTTTCCGGACTCTCACAATAACAGAGACCAAAATCTGTTTGAAGCTGCTTGGGAAGTGAATCAACCTGAGGGAACAGAAGTCTCCACAGAGCCACCGCATAGCTGGCTGCTCTGCAAACATCTGGTGGGTGACTGCGTTTGTGTTAGCAGACAAGCCTCATCCCAGCTAGCTCTTGTCAGACGCAGAAAGGCTGAGGGCTTGCAACTACAAGCGGGATGTTCACAAACAACAGTCACAGTGACTAAATAAACATTCGGTATAGCTACCTAGCGCAATTCACAGTTCCAGCGGTTTTGGTTATTCTGTATGTGTTTTTCCGCTTCCGCATCAAACCATTGTTTCCTGTTAGTCCAACTGTATCATCTGTAAGGAGTTTTATGGCATAATTTAAGAGTAAAGGAATTTGGCGGTAATCGTGCTATTGCAGCTGTCTGATCTCCAGCTTCACCATTAGTCTCTGGTACTTAGTGTATTGGTTGAAGACACATTATGTTACGTTTTCATTTTCACCAGGTGAACTCACTTTTTGTATTACAGCAAAGAAATGGAAACTTAAGTTTTCAAGAAAATAACTGACTCTTTTAATTTTCATCTATTCTCAGCACAATTGGGAATTACGAACTCGATCCATGATGTATTGTATTTCGGAGACAAGATGTTTTTTTTAAAGTTATTCTTATCATTCATATGGTAAATTTTCCTTTACATCCTTTCTTTAATGGTCTTAGTAATGCTACCAGTTTATTTTCAAACTTTCTTTTAATAGAGGGTGTAGGATTATTGTGAGATAGTTTTGGATTAATTATTCGCAGCTACAAAGAGTTATTGTCTTGAACTGAGTTTGGGTGACGCAATTACATAGAAGAGACAAGTGGAAGAGGATTTTTCAAACAACTTCACAGCTCTAGCTATTTGAGTTCTTATTTACTGATTCGGACTTTTTGTTAGTTCAACCAGACGTAACTATAAACATGATTTTCCAAATTTATTTTCTTTTCACTATGTGAAAAAGCCTTCTGTAGGAGTATTAACTGTTGCCGGGTAAAATAAATATTGTTACAGAAGAGTTTTTTCAAGAATCTATTTTGCTCTTTCAATTTAATAGCTTCTGTAACTCTTTTTGCCCACCACAGGCTATATTTTGTAGCGTGATTTAGTAAACAAATATTTCTATAGTGATAGCATGGATTACGGTTTTTGTTTTTATATTTATGTTCAGTAATATTAGTTTTAAGGAATTTTTAAATGTCTAGTTTATATACCAATCAAATATCGGTGATTAAAGAGCTTCACTGCGTCTCTTATCAACTCTGAAGTAATTAATTTCGACTATGGTAAGATTTTAGAGATTCTCCTTTTTTTTAAATAAAAAAATAATTAAATATATGTCTTTATTATGTATGAAAGGAAATGAAGGGAGAGGCATAAGTCGAACGTGTTTTATATACTCTGCAAACTACCATAATACTCGAGCTATTCGTCTTCTATTATATTATTCATTCGGGCGGTTTTTTTCACTTTAGTTATGAGCAACTTTTTGGGCCCCTGCGTCTTGTGATCTCGGTGCTCGTAAATTGTTTTCAAAATTATCTATGAGCTCATTAAACTTTTTTTTGTGTTTCTCATTTCACTTCGAAATTTTGATAGACTGAGTATTTTATTGTGAATACATAATTTCAGACTCGTTTTTCCTCTTCAGTTACTCTCTGTGTCTACTCGTTCTATAATTTTTGGCTCTCCGTTAAATTTCTTATCTAATGATTCGATTATTGCTTCAAGTTGTTCTCTACAATTTCAAATGTTATTATTTTATTCTTTTTAGGTATAACTTCCGAATAATTTCCTCTTTTAAGAATTATTCTTTGTTTCCTTCAGTTTAATACCAAATAGAGCACTTATCCCTCACCGATATTACGAGATAAAGTGCTTGTATATGTAGGTGAATGACTTGCATTGATTTGCGCACTTTCATTGTGCTTTCAAATAATATATAATTTATTTCTTTGGCAATCCATGTTTTTTTTTTTTATCTTACTGAATAAGCTTTCCAGCGTAACATGTAAATCCAATAGGCTGGATAAAATTCTCCTTCTTCTTTTTAATTTCAATTACGGCCAATTATTCAGCACGGGAAATAATTTCATACATTCTTTTCTTAATTTACATTTCTTCGTTCTTCCACCCTGTTGTTTCCTTGTTCCGTACGCACTGCTTTTATTTGTTTCTGTACATTTTCTTGGAAACCATCAAATTATGCAATCGTTTTTCGACACATAATCAGGTTCAAAATTTGATCCTTCGTAAGACATTTCTGCTATGTCTGGAAGTTATGGTATTTTATAAAAATAATCAAATATTCTTTTAATCAGTCCTTCTGAATTCTTTATCACCAGATTATTTTTTGCGATAGTATTTGAAAGTTTAAGGTTTTCGCATATAATTCTCTTCTTTCACTCATTTCCATTTTTCCCTGGTCCAAAAAATTTCTTACCTTTTTTGTAATTCCTCAATTTATCTTTTTTTATAGAACTAAACTTTCTGTTACATATAGGCATTCTGGTGCTATAACTATATTTTAGTATTGAATTTTTGCTTTTGTTTATGTTACCTTTTTGTTGAAAAGATTTTTTTGTTTGATTTTTGTTAATTCCATAGTAAAACTTCCGAAAATAATTAACATACAACTAACTCTGCTCGCCATCTCTTCGCGCTACAGAAACATCCAGAAGGCAATAAAGAGTCACGAAAGAGTATCTTGAACTCTAACATTATTTTGATCAAGTACAATCACAACTTGTGCCTCTTTATTTAGAGCTTTAGACTTTATGGTTTCTTCACGATACTTAAATGTATTTACTTCACTCATTTTTCCTTATTTTTAAGTATGAGACTTTTTGAGCCTTTTTAATTTTTGTTTTTTCAATCTTGATTTTCAATCCTCCTCTATCGGCGATCTCTTTCGATATATTGTCCTATTCTGTTGCTGTATCCAAAGTTTCAGGAAAAAAATTTCTAAATGATCTGCATGGACCATTGAGTATGGAACTCAAGTTCTGGTAGACCAATTTAACTTCTTGTATTTCTTTTTCTTCGAGCTCGGTGTCCCACTGTCTGATCATTTTCTTAAGTATGGAGTGGAAAAATGTATGAGAAAGACCATCTCTCCTTGCCCGATTTTAGTGTTGACTTTAAAGCGTTCTGAGATTTCTGGAACACTGTGTTTGTTAAGGTTTGTTTAATAATTGCAAGTTATTCTTTTATATGCCAAATTCTTTGACTATGTCAGAGATTGTGACTGAACCAGTTGAATCGTATGCTTCTCACAATTGTTATATATATATATAAATTTTTTTTTGTAATGCAGTTATATCTGACAAGTAATTTTTAACTGAAGGCTTGTTCCGCACAGATTCTTCAATTTCTGATCCTACTCATTATTAAATACGTTGATGACCGATTTGTCGTACCAAACGTTCAGAAGTGCTTTGGATAAGATTTTCTACATCACTTGCAACTGTAACAGCCTTCAGTCCCAGCCCATTTATGAAATTTCATTTTAAGAATTATGTATAGTAAGATAGGAGTAGATTAATTGTGGGTCTGTATATTTTTCGTGTGATTAATTGTGAGTTTATGCATATTCGTCATGTAAATGAACATTTTTTAATGGATAGAAACTCTGTAAACGGTATGTAACACGATCAATGACAGAATTATATATGAAACATTAATTAAAAGTTTATAATTGTAAGTGTGAATCACGATGTTTTCAGGACAATTCTCAACGGTTTGGACTGGTTTATGTTGATAATTCATGTTTTTAAATGCATGTAAATCGTATTATCTTTCAATATAAGGTGTTTTCTAATTAATGTAGTGATTTTATGCAAGTTGCGATTGTGCTTGTAATAATTTTATTATAAAAATATTGTTTGAGTTCTAGATACTCTTTCGTGACTCTTTATTTTCTTCTGGATGTTTCTATAGCACTTGAGATGGCGAGCAGAGTTAGTTATTTTCGGAAGTTTTACATTTGTTTAATCTCTGAAATATTTGTATGTTTATGTTTTGGTATATTTGAAGAAGTTTCGTGCCTTATCAGCGTCTAAAATTATCATTGAGACTCACAAAGAAATAAATATGAATTGAAAATTGATCTGTCGGTGTTGTCATTTCATGGATCTGTTTAATCCATCCACAGCAGTAGTTAATTAACCTTTGTGGTAAGTAAAACCGTCTGGCGACCAACGACAGCAATCTGTAAAGTAGAGGATCAAGTGATTAAAGTAAATAACCATTAATTGTCGACAGGACGAAATAGTTAATTACCGCAGTCTTATTCCTCTGTAGTTGATAGCATATGTGATATCACATATCTTGCATAGCGTATGTATGAGAGCGCATTTACGACCAATTTTTCAAATATTTTGAAAATACTTTGGAGTTTTTCGACCATTTCAACACGAACACTTGTCCACATTTCTATTATAATTTAGTACTTCCCAGTTTTTAAAACACACATTGTTGGAAGATATTTCACAAATTTTTTTAAACGTTTTGTAAAAGTTTTGGGTATTATTTTTTTTAAATTCTTCTCCTTTCGATTCAGAATAAAGTTTTCAAATGTTATTTTAGTGATTCTAAAATTTTGCCAATCATCTACTATTTTTATATAGAATCATTTTCCAAGTGTGTAACCTTTTTTTTCTAGTACGTCTTCCCAATCTTGGTTCCTGCAGCGATGATAGAGAGGTAACGCACCGGTCTCACATTCAGGAGGTCATAGGTTCGAATCCCCGGCCGTCTATCCAGATTTGGATTTTGTATGGTTTACCCTAATCGGTGCATTCGAATGACGAGATATTTCCTTCAAAAGGCCAGGGCCGAAAAACAAATATTATTTCCCGTAGTGGTACTGTATCGTCGGCTGTCTGTAACATTTTAGTACTGATATCTTTCCAGTTGTGAACGCCATCATTACTGATTTTATTTTGGAAGATTTTTTTTTTTGTTGTTTATCAACTTTTATCTGTCAATTTTGAAATATTATTATTTCGAATTTTAATTTTATTTTGTGAAATGAATTTTATTTTATTTTTTGCCAAATAGTGGTAACTTTCAACATCTATATCATCTTTAATTTTTCAGTCAATAATATTTTTTTTTATTTCTACTTCTAACTGAAACGTTTTTTGTTGCTTTCTGGGAAGTTTTCGAAATTTGTTATCTACAGTTTTAAATAAAAAGTTTAACTCAAATTAATTAGTCATTCACCACTCTTATATGTTCTTACAGTTTTACACCTGGCATTTGCCTGTTACATTAAAGTCAGATCCACCCAGTCCGAGTTATTTCCTGGGCTTTAATGTTAGCCTCCATTACTCCTGTATAGGACAGCCTCAGGGATGTGGTTTTACCAACAAGATACTATAATACTCTCGATTTAGTATTAGGGTGGTGCTGCTTCACCTGAAGATATGTCAATCTGCCTGATTTTCGGTATGGGTTCTCTCACTTAACGAGAATTTAATAATTTTCGAACTCCAGGAATTTGTGACTCCAAGAAATTTTGCAATGAGCATGTTTTCAAGCCATGGGTTGTAAATCTAACATAGCATGCTTTTTGTATTAACCGAAAAATGCAAACGAAAGAAAAACAAAGTAAATTAAACAATTCCATTGTACCAATGGCAATAGTGATGTAGTAGCATCTGTCAGATACATCGTCGAATTAAATGGATTAAATTCATCGTTTTTTTTTTTTAAAAAAAAAAAAAAAGTACCACATAATAACTCACAGTACGTTGACAAAAACAAGGAAAGGAAAGTAAGAAGTTCCAATAATGGATCGAAACATTTACTCTCGCATGCGGCGTTATTGAGTTTAATAGACTGGGTGCGTTGTAAAACGCTTGGTAATTAGTTAATTAGATGGTACCTAAGTGGAGGAAGCGTTAGCAACGACGAGTAGCTTATCATCAGTGGTCCTCCGTGCAAGTACTTCATCGCGTGTGAGAGCCACACGTCTTCTTTCCGGGACTGCCAATTGCTTCCCCCGGCCGCTCTCGCCCGCTCGGCAGTAGCTCGTCGTTAGGGCCCGGGATTACTGCTCCGTGATGCACTGCAGCGCCCGCCCACCTGGGACTGGCTGAGGGGAACGCTGTACACCGTGCCGGCCGGCTCCACCCACACAAATCTCTCGCCACTGCTCCGACATGAGAGAAAAACTAGTGTTGAATTCCTGAAACAACGAATCTGGATTTGTTCTCTCGGTTGCTTCCTTTATACAGCAGAGTAAAAAAATATCTCTGCTTCGAACAAAACAAACTGGTGGTTTTATGTCCTGTATTTTCTATGGACAGGTGAAGCAAATTTTAATAGTCTAACAGTCGTAAGTAACCAAATATTTTCGTCTTCCTATTAGTCATTTTGGTTACCCATAACAATATGCGTACACTACAAACACCAATCGTTTATATGAGAAACATGGCGATGTAGAGCCAATTTTGTTTAGATTCCACATTAGATTCTGTTCATTTTCCATATTCGTAAGTCCTTAACGAATATTAAACGAAATAATTATCTGTCATCCATTGAGAGTTATCATCGTGCGTGAAGGGTGCCGATTGGATTCACTAAAGACATTGTAAAAACCTTTTTGAAACGAATAAAATTTCTAACTAGAGTGCATCATTCGTTTTGTTACGTTGTGTTTCAATTATCAAATCAAACAAACACACAAAATTTAGTTGAAAAAGTTAAAGTTCGTCCAGAATTTAGAAAATTAAATAAAATTGTCTTTTTTTTAAGACACATTTAATAAGTGATTAACAAAATTTCTCATTGGAAGATGCATATAACATTTGATAGATAAAGAAATATCTCTGAAGAATCAAATTACTCATTTAATTCATTTCGAAAAATCAATGATTTCTAGAAAAATCATTGATGATTTACTATAACTTTTATGAAGCTGCATATTACTATAAATTACTGAATAGTTTTCTGATCAGTAATATCAGAAAAAAAGGAACTTGTTTTTCTTTTTTTTTAATAAAAATAAATGGTTAACATCGCATAGTAAAATACTCTTTCTAAAAACATTTCAGAGAAGCCAGTTTTTGTTTTTTGTTTTTGAGACCGATGAAGGTTTTCTTAAAACAAATTATTTCACCCCAATTAAAACTTTTCTATTTATCACTACCCCTTCATCAATGGCCATGCGAAATTTTAAGTTTAATTTCTTTAAGTGTAGTAAGAATCAAAGTAGTTCGCAGCCATAAATTTCTCAGGTTATGGTACTTGGGTTGTAACCAACAAAACGGACTGATGGATAGTTTATTAACGGTTTCGATATCATTCAGAAGGTACGGAGAATCAAATATAAATAGTTGCCGATTTTACCTCTTTTACAGCCAGTTAGAAAATAAAATATCTTAATCTAAATGAGCACAATGTATTTCTTTAGTAAAAAACAAACTAAATAAATAATTCTAAAAATAAGTATAACTATCGAAAGGTATACTAGTAGACATCTTAAATTTCATTAGTATGGAATGTTACTGATTTACTTATTACGTTCACAAAAATGTGAGAAGTAGTAAAAATAGTAAATAAATAGTAAAAAAAACCACATTCACAGCATCAAAAAATATAAATATACGCTGAAATTTCAAACTCTATTTTTCTTAGTTTGTAATACTCATGATGCTGTATCAACACCTAAAAACAGTTATTAAATTCTGTGTTTATGTGAATGGGTTGAGTATATCTCTATTGACATTTTTATAATTATAAAATAAAGATATAAAATTTATTTTATAACTAGAACTACGATCCAATATTTATGAAGTCTGACAATTACATAATGATCGCAAAACGTTAGACTGTGTTTCATGTCTTAAGTCATTCTACTTTAATTAACATTTGATCTGAGGCATAAAAATGAACAAAAGTTTTCATTTGAATTAGAGACTACGATAATTTTCCTGAGACAACTATTGATGAGCTATTCTCAAAAAGAAAAAGAGTTTAAAGTAAAAATTCGTACAATGCAAACAAATGTACAGAAATTACCATGTTCTCAATTAATAGTAACAATAATAAAATCTTTTTTCTTGGAAAAGAAAGGGAAAATACACCCAACACTCACCAAAGTTGAAGGGAGGAGGGCAGCAGCAACACAAAACAACACACAAACAAAGAAAAAACTATATTTCGGTTGAAAATTCCTTTTTTAAGTTAACAGAAGTAGGTGGCTGGACTTTCGCAAGACTTGCGTTCGACGCAGCCACTCATAGAACGCAATAGACCGTCGGAGGTGGTGGGAGCAACGATAATATAACCGGGAGTATAAGAAAGATTATAATGGTTGAAAAAAATAATAATAGTAATAAAAAATATAATTGAAAAATTTTGAAAACTATATTAAACTATTGTGATGGGTGTATAGGGGTGAGAATGGAAGATATAGGCCTTAATTTCCGTTAATATCTTCCACCCTCACTCCTATACACCCATCACAATACATTCATATATTATTCAATTATATTTTTATTTATTTTTTTATTACTATTATTATTTTTTCAACCATTTTAATCTTTCTTATACTCGCGGTTAAATTAGCGTTGCTCCCCCTACCACCTCCGACGGTCTATTGCGTTCTATGAGTGGCTGCGTCGAACGCAAATCTTGCGAAAGTCCAGCCACCTACTTCTGTTAACTTGAAAAAGGGATTTTCTCCCGAAATATTGTTTTTTCTTTGTTTGTGTGTTGTTTTGTGTTGCTGCTGCTCTCCTCCCTTGAACTTTGGTGAGTGTTGAGAGTTTTTTCCCTTTCTGTTCCATGTAAATATTGCCTTGGAGCATTTCTTTCCTTTCATTGTTACCTATAAAATCTTTTTTCTGTTTTATTTAGCTGCACGATAGAAGGTTAACAATTACGCTAAGTTTCATTTTTAAGTATATTTATCTGTCTGTATCTACTTATAATAACATTTAATAGCGTAATTAATGTAAATGGATTTACGGCTCAGCATAAATATTTAGTCATATAAGATCCTTGATACAGCAGATTGAAAATATGACGGTTGGCGGACCTGTGTTTTGTTTTGTCTGGAGATTTGCATAGCATCTGGAAAGAAAGACATTCATATATATGGAAATCTAATTCGATTATTGATTAACTGAAAAACTTATTTGAGTTGCGAAGATACCAAGGCTGCTGTGCAAAGAGCGGCAAGTAGAATGAAAAACTATTCTTCCGGGCTGAGAATTACTATTCATGAAGAAGTGTGCGAAACTGGCGAGAGAGAAATAATACAATGCAAATATTCTGGTTACGTGCGGCATTAGCCAATGTGTAGCAGCCTTCATTATCATGTAAGTGCTCTTCCGCAAGCAGCATACGTGCTGGTTTTCGAGGAGCTGCTTTAACGGAGGTTGTGGTTAAGTTTAAATGCAACCTGGATCGGAATGAAAATTAATATTCCGCCGTGCACAGTGGATTTTGAGTGAAGAAGGTGGCTACCATACCTAATTCTGACTATAATGACGTCAGAGTTGGCCGAGACACCCATTGGCGCTAAGTGAGCAATGTGCGTAACCGTGCTTTCGACGCGGATTACACACTTGTAACCTGTTTCCCTGCGTTAAGGTACATTTTTTTCTTCAAGATTAAAAGAAACAGAAACTTTTTGGTGGGAGGGGATCTCCTCCATCACCCCAAAACTGGTATTGGCCTGTTGAAATTTGGATTAACTGCTTCCTTATAATGTCCTCTTCACGTTTTGCACTCTCCTTTTCCGGAAAAGTCCCCACGAATTAAATTAAAAATGCTGAAATATGACATTGCAGGGCAGCTAGTGGATGGCGCCATAGAATTTCCCGTTAACTTTTTACTCTTGGTCCAGGCCGAATGTCAACCTAACCACGCTCACTATGACAAAACGAACCTGTTTAGGTTGATATGATCCATGTACCGATAGTTTGCAGTGCTGCTAACATTTCGCCGTTGTGGAGCGTCACACATTTTGGCATTTCTAATTTAATTCATGGCGACTTTTCCGAAAAAGGAGAGCGCAAAACGTGAACAGGACATTATAAGGAAGCAGTTAATTCAAATTTCAACAGGTCAGTACCAGTTTTGGGGTGATGGAGATCTACTTCCACCCAAACTTTTAACCATATTTCCAACCGGAAGTTTTACAATTGACCATGCTTGAACAGTAACCGATATTATTTATAGTTAAATAAATTGTTTTTTGTAAACAGTATTACTTATTTTAGAGTGATAATTAAGTATAATATGCAATAAGTGTGGTTTCTATCTGTTCAAATTGCTTAAATTTTACGACTAGAAAAAAATCACTGGTCTGGTAATGAAAACAAAATTTTCTGCTAATTCTTATGCAAGATGATCTCCTGAATCCGAATATGGCTCCCCTTTTCCCCCATCACCCACACTTTTCTGGGGAGGCACCCTACCTATTTTTATCAATTTTCGATAATTTGGAGGGATGAAAACTTTATTTAAGCCACTACGTTTCTTTTTGTAAAATAATAATTGTAAAAACTAAAATAATAAATGTAAAGAATAATAAATAAGTAAGTACCCTCATTTGGTACTTAATTTCCTTTTGTACGCTTAGGTAGAAGTTTATCGTACCAAAAACCAGTATTATTCTGCCATCATGTTCGCCTTCCCCTTCCCTGAAAATTCTGTCTCGAACTTAGTAATGTCTGTACGGAACTGTTCCCCACGTTCATCTGGAACTGCTCTTAATTTTTCAGGGGAGAAGTGCAGGTGTGAGTGAATAAAGCACTTTAACTGGCATGTTACATCTCATGTCCTTATACGCTGACAGCAATTCCTTCCTCGACATGACCGAGATAATCACCACTTTCATTGTTACCCAAAAAGTTCTCATACACGTTTTGGAACGCAAGCCAAGATTGTTTTTATTTTCTATTCAGGGGTTCAAGAAACACTTACTCTTGAAAAATTTGTTTAATCTAGAGACCCACGAAAACTCCTTCCTTGATTTTAGTCTCACTGAGACGACGAAATTTAGTTTAAAAATATTGAAGTGCATCTACTGTCTTGTCCGTTACTTTGACAAACTGTTTGAACGATCTGAGTTTGAAGTGCAAAGGCGACAAGTAAATATTTTCCTTCGGTACCAGAAGATCATGAGTGACATTTTTCTGGCCGGGAATAAAACTTTCTCGCAGAGGCCATTTCCGCACGATGTAATGTTTGTCTCGCGCTTGGCTGTCCCATTCACATAGCAAGCAGCAGTATTTTATGAAACCTAATTGCACGCCCACAAGTATAACAATAAATTTCAAGTCAGCGCAATGTTGTTATAGTTGTGCTGTTACATCACAGCAGAGATAGAGCGCTCTGTGAGTATAGCCAACTGTGTTGTAATCAAAGGATTAATCAAAAAGAACAACAAGAAAAAAGGATGAAAATTCTTATGCAAGCCAGTAGGAGCCAGGTTATCAGACCGGTAGCGTGGCACAGTGAATCTTCCAAATTCTTGTTATATATTTTTATTTATTGCTGTACATATTGTTGCTATAGGGTATTTGTGAGAGGATGATGGGGAGGGGGGGCTAGAAGTTGGAATATATAGAAAATATGAGAAAAAACTGCGAAGAAGCCGGAAATAATCGCTCATTTTTTAATGATTTTTTTGTTTTTTGTTTGTTTTTTTTTTTAACAATTTAAGAAGTGCAACCCTTAAACTTAAATTACTCATGGTCTCTGCTGTAATTACGAATGCCAATTGTCATTCTGGCCTAGGCTAAATTTCAAATCAGTTAAAACTTTCGCTAATTTTGCTGCTTGACCAAAGTTTATACACTACGGTCTGTAGGCTTTTTGCGTATTTTGCTGACCACTTTAGTTAATGGTATTTATTCACGTTCGCTGTACGTGAGTTAGTAAGTTATTCAAAGTGGACATTACACCAAATATGTTACCGAATTGAGCATTCTGGCAATTTATTTCTTCGGAGTAGCCCAACTGTTTAATAATCTGGAATCTGTTTTAAGATCTCTGGCCATTACATACACAGTGAGCAAGGATTACATTATGAATATTTGCCCAGCCTCAATAAAAAAAACTACATTTTGTCCCTCCAAACAGAAATTCTTCAAATTTTCACAGAGTGAACTTAAAAAAAAAAAAAACGGCCACAGGCTTACACTAGTAAGTAAAAATAACATTTGGTGGCTACAGTGTTTCATTGACATTATTTTTATCAGTTGAGAAAGAATAGCATGTTACTTACAGAATTAATACTAAAACGAATTTGGACAATCAAGAATTCTAATAGTTCCTTAAGCCTGGTTTTTACTGCCATTTCAGACATTATTTTTGGTAGCTGAAGTGAAGATTTTTTCCAGGTTCAGACGCTCAAGGAACACTAACCCTGTATGGTTTTATTTTCAGTTCAGACGAGACGTACATAAATCTGCGAGATTGGCAGCGAGCGTATCTATTTGTCTTTAGCTGCGAGATGTGTATTGCTTCTCTTCTGTGAAATGTGTTTTTAAGTCTAAAAACTTGATACGAAATCACATATGGTACGGAAAGCATTAAAGGGACCTGTGGATGTCAACACAGTTGACTGATGAGTGTCTTGTACTCTGCAACAGAACGCTCTCATTTGTATGCAAATTACCGAATAACTAGGTTGAAACATTTATTTTTCTTTCAGTTTCGCCTATAGATTTTTATTTAACTAAACAAAAAGAATGGTTTTTAGTTTATGATTTCCTAAGTCATGTTTCCGACTAAACGTGCATCATAACACAGGCTTGCATTTTTTCGGCTGTATCATGTTTTTCAAGTTTTGGAGATGGATTCCTATGTATTTTTTGCGCTGAATCAAAAAACGATCTTAGTTTTTCTCCTTCACCTCAGATTTTTTTACAAATCGTAATCTGGCAAAAGCGTCATATATCAAAAAAAAAAAAAAAAAAAACATTAGACGCACTGCCAGATTTAAAGACATATGAAATGCTTCCATCTGGCGGTATACGATGAGAAAAAAAAGTCAATTTACAATTTACTCTCCAGAAAATTAACTACGACGATCGTAAGTGACTCATGAGTTGTGATCTCAAAGTAATATCGACGATAACTGGACAGCAAGGCGGATACAAAAGTTTTCATGATTTTATGTGAGTGGGATAGCAGAGAAAAAGGAAAATCATTGGAAAAAAGAAAAAAAATGGCCACAACAGCTTTCATTGGAACCTGGAGTAAAAAATGTACACCAAAAAATTGTCATCGAGTCGAAACATCAAATTAGGTTTGATGAAGCAATTTTTGAAAACCTCACCAAAAGATGGTAAATATTTCCAGTACATTTGTAGCAAATTTTCAGCGTTGTCAACCGAAAATTAAAAGAGGGTATCTCTACGGGTCCAGACATTAGAAAACTTTGTAAAGATAGAAATTTTGAAAAAGAAATAGAAGTTACTGAAACTGAACACTGGGTCGCCTTTAAAGACGTAGTAACCAAGTTTCTGGGCAACAAGAAGGATCTTCATTTCAAGTCTATCTTTGAGACAATGCTGCGGAAGTACCAAAATTAAGGCTGTTCCACGAGTTTGAAGGTTCATTTCCTACATACACATTTAGACTGCTTTCCTGAAAATCTGGGGGCGGTTAGTGAAGAAATGGATGAGAGATTTCATCAGGACATGAAAAACATGGAAAAGCGTTACCAAGGCAGATGGAATACTAATGACGGCTGACTATTGCATCGAGATGATCTCTGAAGAGCATATGCATGTAAAAGCCTGATACAAAGCATGGCTGGTCCCAGGATACGTCGACACAGCGACTAATTTCTGTTATATATTCTATTTCTATATTATATTATACTACATTATCTTATATTATATTGTTTATCATAAGCCACAAAATAATATGTTTTATACGAAACAATCCTATTTCAATCTGTCATTCAGTTTCATATTAGTGATATTTTTCGTCATACACCAAATCTGCCTCAATCTGCATTGCAAAATATTCTGACGTGATGAAACTGAACTAAGATCATTTTCGGATTCAGCACACCAAGATACATGGAAATCAATCATCAAAAGTTAAAAACAGAACCATCTCAGGCTGGTGTTAATTATGGGCAAAACTTGAACGTGTGCAAGATTGTTAATTCTTACTTCTCGAAGATTTTTACAAAGTGAAAAAATGACTGTATAGCATGAGACTGATTTAATCCTTGAGATTCAGCTCAGCCAATTATCTTTCCACCTGCCTTACTGTATTTTAAATTTGAAGACAATAAAATTTATTTATGCCATGAAAGTTTGAGCAATTTAATTGAATCCTACTTAAAACTTTATCTTGCAATAAATTTTTATCCTGGCACAATTAAAAACAGTTAGTGCAGTTTAATGTTCTATAGAGGAACAGTTAGCGAAAAAGCGTCATATTTGTTCGTGGTAATGATGTAACCCTCCTAAACAACTTCCTTCGGAGATGTAACAGGAGAGGTTTCCCACTGCTCTCACGATGTGGAAGTTTATTACTTTGATGTTATGTGTGATCATTGTAGTTTTTAACTTGTGTTGTGAAGAAGATGGGAGGCAGTGAAACCAGTCACGTCCCTTCCAGGCCTACTCTGCTGGAATACTTAATGTCCCTTTCTGCTTCATAATCACCAACCAGAGAATTGTATGCCCTCATTGGATACGCATTTTAGAATGGTTTAGACTTTAACGTAGGACTTTGGTGCTCAATCTGGCACTTAAAAATAATGCTTTTATGGACAATACCACAGTGATACACGAAACAATCATAGCTTGTTAGCAGCATCGTCCATGTGAGGGGACTAATGGTTTAATATTAATTTTTATCTACTACTGATATTACCATGATTTATCGTAAAGTTCCATCCTTTCGCTTCTGGACTCAACAATCAAGAAGAAGAGTTTTAAATGCACTGAACTCACTGAAATTAAAACTAAAGTTTGTGTCGTAATAATCGTTTCGCATTACAGGCAGAACTGTGTTCGCCTGCTGTGTAGGCAGACCGTTTGGCAGGCACAACGCAGCCTCCCTAATTAGGAAACAGCGCGACCATCCTGGCCGGCAGTGTAATGTGGCTTCGTTGCCACCATACCGTTCATTATGGTCCAAGATTACATCCAGTTAGCTTTCACGTAGAGCAGTGCACTGTGACATCCATTCAAAATTACGTATTGCACTTAGAGGCTAATGGCCGAATACTGAGTCCTTCTTTTGAATTGGGTTTTCCATGGTTTCCCCAAATCACTCCAGGCGAATGCCGGGATGCTTCCTTCAAAAGGCCATGGCCGAATTCCTTCCCATTCCTTGCCCCCATCCTTTCCCGTCTCTAAAGACACGTTGTTAAAAAGGGACGTTAAACTGTTACAAAAAAAAAAAAAATCTTTTGAATTATTTGAGACTAGAATTTTAACATCCCGCAAATTATAATTCTCAGGGAACGATCGAGAGAAACTTTATGAAAACAGTGACAGCAGTTAAAGTAACAACATAAATTTCACTGTACAACTATACCTCTGCCTCCTGTCGCGTAATGATAGTGTCTGGCGACTGACTTAGAGCTCCAGTGATGGAAGAGATTTTCACCATCGGGATTTGGCCAACATGGTGGAAAAAGTAGTGCTGCAAGATTCAAAAACACCAAGTCATGTAGTTAAGTCGCGGGTTAATCCCAAAACTTTTCGTATTGGCATGGACAAAGAGCAAACGACAGTTTTGAAGGTGAATTGTTCGACGGAGGGTACGAAACACTCGGTGGACCTAGCAGTCAGTCTGAATTGGCTGGCACCGGACTCTATCTTTGTCCTTATTTCTTCTCTCGCCCAAAACACAAATGACACTCTGCACAAACCACCACCTTCAGCCACACAGTATGCAGTCACACCAGGGAAACCATTCTTGCGGGAAGTTACTACAGAGGAATAGCACGCGCCCGTATACTGCCTCTGGAAGGAATTTTAATTATGTCATGTTTGAAAGCTTGCAGTCATTGGAAATTCTTCTATCATCTTAAAATTCACAACTTTCTGCATCTTTGCATGTGTTAAAACAAGAAGCTTATAGAGCATCAAAAGAAGAGGTGATGATCTAACTGAGGACTAAAAATTTGTGATGTTCTCGCACAGTAATCTAAAAAAATACGACAGCAGAAGGGAATACTGAGAAAGACTGAAAATAGTTCCTACTAAATCTATGTAGAAAGTTTGCAGTAAGAAAAAAATGGTTAATTCATACTGATTACTTAATATGTAGCGCTACCAAATTGCTCCCAGGGATAATAATCGGCGGTGTGTGTATTTTGAGTTTTGTACACAGTAGTTTTAATATTCGTACTTTAGACGAGAGGGAGCGGATGTTATTAAAAGATAATATTTGTCTTATGAAAGTTTAGCAGTCGTAGTGGAAATATAATACTGGTCTTTTGTGAGTATAGAAGTAGTCGTATTGATGTAAGGGGATCCTGCACAAGCAAACTGCTTCCACCTTTAGAAAGTACTGAAGAGGAAACATTATTACAAACTACAATAAAAAGTTTCCGAAACATGAGTTAATTATTCCTAAAGATCCTTTTCTCGGTGCATGTTATGTAGAAATAGACACTGTTAACTGGATGATGTTAAAGAGTCTTCGTCCTGTTTTTGGATCTTCGGCTCTGTTTGGCTGTCCTAGAAAGCACAGATTTTAGTCGTCTTGGTGTTCGTCCATTAGTTTGACCATCATGCAGTGCACTAGCATTATTTAAATAATTTCACTATTTTGACGGTATTTTATTCTCAGTCGTGTTCACCTCTCGTCATCATTAGCGAGCCAGATTTGGCTGGATAGTCATTTTCCATTTATGGAAAAGTTTAGTACATTTTTTCATAGGCGGTATTTCCTACCAAAATTGAAAAACGTTTTATTTTTTATTTTTATGCTGTGTGATTCCTGAACATGTCATCCAGAATTACGTCCAGAAAGTTACTTCCTAAATGTACCTTATATTAGAAATCATTCAGAGAAAGTTTTTATAAAATATTGCTTCTCTTTGATTTATTACCAGCAATATAATAGCGTCGTCCTAATAATTTTACCAGTATTTAACTAATTTCGTTACGTTTCGTTGCAAATGTTACAAAATTATTCGTTGTCAAAAATAGTGAGTGTATTTCCTGCGATGGCGTCAATATTTCAATTTGTACTGACAGCAGTAATCCATTGATAATGTGCGGTTCTCCAACGAGCTATTTCCAGTTTATTTAATTATTTACAAATATGACAGGAAATAATTAAATGTAAACTGGTCCTCTGAATTGCACCAGCAACAAACAGTAAATTGCTGGGTCATATTCATTAAACCAACTGAAGGTATTATTGGACCTAATTTAACAATACTGTAGCAACCACCCTATCTATATATGCACGGCAGTTTCTGTAATTTTATATTTGAGGAATAGAGAAGATTGAATTCAGCAATACATTTTTAAATAAGAATGAGTGTAAAATTTTTGCTTGAGCGGATCATTTGGTTCTAGAAATGTTATTCTTTAAGAAACACTTTTAGTGAATCGCGGAGTAATTGTAATAGTAATAGTAAAGCATCGCTGAATATTAAGTAGCTTTAATAAAGGTATGGTGTATTTCACACAACTCGCTGCAAATAGGCAAGAACGAGAAATAGTCCAAACAACAACATTATTATTATTATGACGTTATAATGAACCCAGTTGGATCACGTAGTACTTTTATGATTCGTCTTTCTGATCTTCCTAATTTTCTCTCCATGAGCACTCTTTCTTTCTTTCCTCTTGGTTAATGGTCTCATTGGAACTTCATTACCTGGCTGCATTACCCATCTGTTGACCTGTTGACTGAATAGGTTCCTGTGTAAAAGTTCCAAAGTGTTTATTAAGGTCCACTCTAGGTCCTTTTTGACTTGTTTGATCCAGTGTATACTCTTCAGCTTTCCGTCGTTTGTCATAAACTTGTGCGTAACTCTTGTAATTGGGTGTCTTTGAACGTGTACATAGAATTTTAATCGTCATTTTCTGATGTCTGTGAATGGTTAGACAATTTATCTGTTGCTTTTCGGGATTGCCGTCTCTAACCATCTTCTGTTTTCTTTGGGCAGGGAATTTTCCTTAAGATCTTGCGTTCTTCCTTCAGGATGATTTCTAGGTCATCTTTTCTCTTGAGTATCAGAGGTTCACTTGCGTACAGAGCTTCAGGTATGACCACAGTGTTGTAGTGTCGGATCTTTGCAGGTACTGACATGCATTTTTTGTTATAGATGTCGTTTGGTCTTCCGTATAACTTCTTGAGTTTCTGTAGTCGAAATTTTTGTGCTTCTTTTTCTAGCACTGTTGGCTCCAGAATCTTACCTAGGTACCTGGTGTGTGTAACCCGTTTGACATTCTCGTATTTCATGTTTAATTTCTGAGTGTTGAATCCAGTGCAGATGAACTTAGTTTTCTCGAATGAAATTTGCAAGTCCACTTTTTCATCACTTTCCTCGAGGACTTCTATCTACTTGATCGCAGTGGTTTTCCTGTCCGCTAGTATCGCTAGATCGTCTGCGAAAGCTAAGCAAATGAGTTTAATGTCATCCTTTGTCCGTTCGAGCTGAGTGGGTTTCCAGTGGTTTTGGTCTTTAGTTCATTCTTCCATTCTCTAATGACTTTATCCAAGACGAGATTGAATAGGAGTAGCGACAGTCCATCTCCTTGTCGAACGCCGGTCTTATTTCGAAGAGCTCTGATATTTCACCCATAAATTTTGTATCTTTGCTTGATTGATGAGACTTCGAGTATTGCGGTCGAGTCGTATTTAATTTTTATCCTAAATAATTTCTATGTTATTCTATTTTCACGTGGTTTCGAATGATTTTTGTTGGTTTCTAAGTCCTTGAAAATAATTTGCTCTCCGGATTTAATTTTGGGATTTAATTTAATTTAATTGCAATGTAGTACACGCTCCGGTGGCAATTTCCCTACACACCCAACTTTCCGCTATCCTTCACTCACCTACATTTGCCCTCTACAAATTTTAACTTTAAATTCTTTTAACGTTTTCGGTAGGTTATTCATCATTCCCCTTGGTAACTCATTCCAATCCCTGACACCCTTACCTAAAACAGAAAATCTTCCCACACCCTTGTGCCTGAAATCGAGTGCCAGCTTGTGGTCATGGTCATCTTTTCCCTTCCATGAACTACTTTTCATACCTACACCAGTATCTTTGCATGCCTCATCACCAGTATACGCCTTGAGCACTCCCATGACCTTCATCACCCTCCTCCTGTCTTGCAATGAATCCAGTTCCATCTCTTCTATCATATCTGTTATTGATTGCATTCTGCAATAATTTCCAGGAACAAATCTAGCAGCCCTTCTTTGCATCTTCTCCAACTCCTGTATTTGATACTCAAAATGTGGGTCCCATACTACACTACCATATTCGAGCAATGTTCTGACCAAAGTTTTGTAACCCAATTCCTTTTCTTCTCTCGTGCATCCCCTCATCACTCTCTCCAACAAGTGCAGGATTTTGAAACCTTTTCCTACCACCTGTCCAATGTGTCCTGCCCAGTTAAGCTTGTTATAAAATGTAATGCCAGTATATTTACATTTCAAGTCTTCAGCAAGCAATTCTTCCCCCACCTTATATTCATAATTAACCTTTTGTTTTTTATTTGTGTATCTAATTAGCTGACTCTTCTGTGCATTTATCTTTATCCCATGTTTACCAACCCAACTAGATATCCTGTCCAGATCACCCTGCAACTGTTTACAGTCCTCTATCGTTTAGATCCTTTTATACAGCACTAGCAGTTACCCGCGACTTCGTCGGCTTGAAACTGTGTTACGGTATAAAATTTTATGTTACTATTCAGACTACTACCAGCAAAAAAAATCTCCTTTAGGGTTGAAAATTTGGTCATCTGCTTCCTTGGGTTTTAATCTTCAATGAAAAGTGTTCGTCAAAGCCGGGATGTAGGTAACAAAGATGTAACGCACGCCAAAAGACACGGTTACAAACATTACTCACTTAGGGGGCGTCCATTAATTACGTAAGATGTTTTTACCTAATTCCTAACCCCCCACCTCTCCTGTAGTGAGATCTCCCCCTAAAATGAAGTGAGAGTTTGACGGGACTTCCCCGACCCTACTACCGACCTTGTAGTTTTCTTAGATCATTTTTTTAGCTCTCCTACTTCCGAGAACCCCCCCCCCCTTCCCCCTAAAGTCGGTATCCTCGTCGTTTGTGGATATTTTTTTCTTTTTTTAGCTATACTGCCACCCTTCAGGTGTTTCAAATACTACGTGAGATTTCACCGGATTTCGCCCCCCCCCCCACCCCATTTCACCCCACGTAATTAGTGGCGTAGAATTCTTGAGCAGATTCTGACGTCTTTGTAGTCAGAATTCGCAATTGTAACCACATTCTGAACACCAAATCCACTGTGCACCATGGAATATTAGTAATCATTCTGGTCCAGGCAGTGTAGCAAACTTAGCATAACCTTCGTTAATACAGCTTCTTTGAAATCAGTACTATGACTCAAATTTTGATATTTCACACATATTGTGACACATATTACGAATCAAATCACGGTCTGATACCTGAAATGTCACACTACTTTACGTCCGCAACTGAAGTACAGATTTATATTACCTGTTCTGGAGCTATTATTAATATTTTGATACAATTTAAGTACAACGCGATACATGTCACTAAATTGGCCTTCATGAAATCATCTTAAACTACTATAAAGTTTCAGTTGTCATTTTGCTCCAAGCTGTATTTCAACCAAAACACAAAATCCACCAATATTGTTGCTAAAATATCAAGGGTTCTATCAACCGCGCATTAATACATTCACTATTTGATTGTTAGTGACATCATGAATTGCGATATAAACTTGACCCATTAATTTCAGACCGTGATACATAGCAACCGCTAAAATCTGTCTGAAAAATGACCTTTGTAATATGGTGGCTGTAAAAGCGAAGTAAATAATAAATTGATGTGGAACTACAACCAGTCACATGAACTATGGCATCAGCACCATGAGAGTTATTAAAATAATGTAATTTAAAAACGTATTCTAAAATGCTCGTAACTTACGCTGTACAACGGAAAGTCCAAAATTCATTACAACTCTTACGTTAATGTTGCAAGTTAAGTTTACGTCGCAATACAGTGATTATGTTTGTGCGCGTGTTTTAGTCCAGCTGTAATTCATACTGAAGGTGTATAATAAAATTAATTATGATAATTTATGCTAAGCTAATAAGGAAACCTCATATTGAAACTGTTGCTACAACTCGAATTAAGTCCCGATTCGGTTAATGTGTTAGTTGTGACCCTATCGTTTGATTTTGGAAATATAGGCGTAGATAGTGGTTAGGTTGAAATGCTACCTGGACCTGAATATTCTTGTTATAGCATCAGGCAGCTAGAATTTAGTAATTAATAGAGTAATAAATAAGCTGCTTTCATAAGCGCCGTGTTAATGACGACGTGTATCGCTGTGTAAACTACTCCTTACATGGCTTCTCGAAACGAAAAGTTGCTACCTTAGACTATTGAATACATTCGTTTTAAGTGAAGGATTTAATAGTTATTAGCAGAATATTCAACAGTAAGCAAAAAAAACACTTTTTTTTTTCATAGGCAACTATTCCACTGTTTTCTACAGAAAGTTAAGATAAAAAAACAAAAAAGGGTTTGTTATCTTCTATTAAGTTTTAAATTTTGTTAAAAATAATTTGTAATGTTACAGAGAATCTATAGCAGAAAAAAAGAAACAAAGGCAATAAACTGAACCGAGGTGGAAACGAAACTGTTTCATATTCGTCACGAACATACAAAAACGGCCTCTTCGCGGACGACCATTTTGTCACTTTTGTGCTGGTATACTCTTAGTATTTAATATTTATTTCAAAATTTGATTTTTAACATATATTATGAAGCATATATTAGGCTTACGAACGGAATTACGGTGTGATACCTGAGGTGTTATGCCATTTCATGTATGCAACTGAAGAATTCTCTTCCTGAACATAAGGTTAAGTACAGATTTATATTTCGTGCTTCCAAACTATTATTTGTGAAGTGCGTCGGTTTTATGGCTTTTAAACTAAACAAAAACTTGCATATGTAAGAAGGTTTTTAATTTTATTTCTGAAAAGTAGTGTTTGCGATATACGTAAAAAGCAAAGAGTATACGTGACACGGCTATCTACGAAGTAGGAAACTCTTTGTTGTTTCCGAATTGATATTAATGGCAATTTCTAAAAGAACTATGCGTTTTTGCGGGATAAAATCTATCCTATCGCACTTCGCACGCAATTAACTGACTTCATGGCAAATTTCATTTAAATATGTTGAGTTATTAAGGCGTGATTGATTCCAGAAGTACATCCAAACACACATCCGAACTTTCTCGTTTTCTCATTTATAGATATATATAGATAGATTATGTCATATTATTAGGTATTACACTTGAGCAGTCACTGTCGACGCGACCTCTTTCGATCAGATGCCGCAAATACAGTTCAGAGGACCTAGCCCAAACGTAATCTCGAGCCGCACAGTAGGCTCGGCCTGCTACTCACGTGTTGCTTGCTGATGAAGCGACGCTGCTACTCGCTCCGCACAATCGGAACAGGCACGAAATCATTGCTATCCTAAAATCGCTAAAGAACCGGCGTCATCAAAGATTAAAGTAACTGAATAATTAAAGAGTGCTGTTTTTTTACGTGGTGTTGTATCATTTTATAAGATTGAGTACGTAAAGATCGCGCACTAATTTATCTTAATGTGAAACTAAAACTCGCAGTATTAACTACATTTCAACATTTTTATGTCGATGTTCCGCCATCCAAATATGGTCTCTGCGGAAGAAAGAATAGCTGCAAATGACGACGTTAGAACGATGTGTACTGATATGGGATGTGTTAATTGTCCTTATCATCAATTTCTCATCCACCGTTTTTATGTATAATTCTTTCTCTTTTAACATTGTGTTTTGTGTATCTATAGACTGGGACATGGCATTAATTTCAATTTTCCTGAAGTAAACGCATCTTGTCCTCCAAATATAAAACAGAAACGCAGTTTAAGGCTGCATAGATTATGTATCCTCTGACGATGGCGACGAAGAAAAACAATATGCTTATGAGGTGCCAATTAAGAGAAAAAAAGTACCCTTGCATGTCTAAACAAGCTAGGAAAATTTTACGTATAGCTGCTACAGTACCAGCGCTACAAGCGAGCGGTTTTATAGCTGAGCTGGTTTAATAATTTCAGATGAGTGGAGCACTCTTTCTTCTGAATATATCATGTATGAGAGTGGTTTCAGATGCTTCATTAAAGCGTATTCAATGTTGTGCATTAATTGGTACAAATACTTACAGGATGTCACACATCCTATATTTAAAACCACCATATGAATCATAATACACTAAATGTGATTTATGTATGTTAGCAACTATAGAAAACTTGTTTGTGTTATAGTTTCCATTACACTGTCTTCTGATCTCACGGTTTGTAATATTTCCGTAAAATACGTTTATCAACACATACACGTTACACATCGTATCTACGACGGCTCAGTTCACAGAAAATACGCAAAATGTTGATAGCAGTGAATCATACCGGAGTTGAGAGAGTGCCTCTGCCGTACAATCTTATCCCGTTTTCTCTGATGTACTATCCTTGTTGCGTGGCGCGAGCGACGAAGACACTACGCGCTATTCCTGCATCGCCGAGCATTCGTTTGTCGACCGGACCTTCGTTTGTCCACCGAGCCTGGGGAAGCACCAAAGTTCCAGGGGTCAAAGCTCGCCCGAGTAGAGAAGACCGGTCGTAGGTATAACCAAGAGTAAGTAGACAGCAATTTACGCGACACTAATCCTGACTGTTGAGATAAGCTACCACTTAACACATCTTCGTTAAAATTCGATCATTAGATTTGTGTGATGGGTGAACTGACAGACAAGAATTGTAAATTTTACAGTTTTTGCATCTGTTTCAACAGTAATGTTAATTTTAATTATTCTTTACGACAAAAATAATGTACAGACAAAACATATTTTCAATTGTATTATATAGTATAGATTGTATAATTACTGCATTTGAAACTATATGATCATAATAATAGTTTGGTAATGCCTTCTGAGCCAACATATTCTGAGAAACTGCGTAATCTGTTTCCGACACTACTTTAGACAATCTGGTAATCTTACAAGAAAAAGCGGTCTATAAGCTTAACGTGAATTATAACCGTAAAATTTTCATGACATGCTTCATTATTCGCAAAACAAACATCGGAATGTAGAAATTACAACTGAATGTTGTGGGATAGTCTAACAGTGGCCTTGCTTTAAGCGGGGAAATCCAAGATACCCACTAAGTGAAAAATAATTTTTTTGTTACTTCATGGTCAAAGGTTGGCTTGATGAAACCAGTTCCCTGATGAGAGAGTTGGGTCTTCAGCATCTTAGTGATTGACTGATCATAAGATGCCTACACGTTTAGTGTGATGCACCTGTTGCTTATTTGTGAAGATATTTTTCCGTAAAGCACTATGATTATACTTCAGCCCCGTTTAAAACCGATTTTTTTTATTGAAAATTGGTGTGCCTGCACCATGGCCATTTTGTTATTGACGGGTGAGTTTAGGGAAATGTGAATCAGCAACTCATAGTTCAAAGTTCAATTCATCCTTCTTCAAACGTTTTGTGCAATGTCAGATTGCAATGTTATACTTTGTTGGGTATTTAAGGATGGTGGTTATATAACACTGGAATTTTTCACTCCGATGAAGATCCACTTTCACTGGGAGTATGCATTATGTCACGTAAGAGAGGTCTTGTAGTATTGTTTCTTACCGACCTACAAAATGTCGCTAGAAGTAAGATCTGTTTCATAACACTATCTAGCTTGTCTGTCTTACATACCATCGAACTTAGATAGCTAGTTGGCGAATTGAATAACTCGGATAGTGGACTCACCAAAACTTTAACTCATTTCAGTGATTTCGTTATTGTAATATTTTTGTTCACTACTTCTTAGTTTTATGCTACCTTCTAGACTTGGGAGTTAATTTGGGGCCACATGTTTTTCGCGACATCGCAGTGGAGCCTTAACTCCGAGCAGCTGTTGTTTACATGGAGGTATTAAGAAGGACGGCCATCGATCCCGCAGTCGATTAAGCCGTCGACCTGAGCGGGGCGCGCGTTCCACGCGAGCTCCGCTTAATGAGGCGGTGCCCGCGTGCAGGTCGCACTCAATTGCTCAGCCCGACTCGCCTCGCCTCGTCTCGCCTCGCTCACTGCAGCTCAAATAGCCGCACCGGGTGACGCGCCTCTCATATGGAAATACTTCATCAGATTAGTTTTTATTTTCTTTGTCGATCCAGGAGCCCATCATAAAAACAGAAGTCTACCAGAGAGCCTCAATGCACCTCAATACAGGGCTTGGGGAGACGCAGCAGGCTCGTGCTCAGATCTCTGACTTTGCCGTAGCGATTATGATTTTTAGATGTTCTGTAAGTTGCCAGGATAACTCTAGGATGATCCCAGAGTTGAGGCAGAAATATTGCACAATACATAAACTAATTAAGAATTAATGTATAGAACATACCAGAATTTCTCAATCTTCTTCAACCCCCAGACCACTGAATTGCCAAAAATAACGAAGTGGACCGCTTAGTTACGTGGGATTTTCTTTTTTTACCTATTTATTATCCAAATCAATAATAATGTTACTGTATGCTGAATACTACACTATACCACTGACTTACATGCACAAAATAAAAGTAACGAAATCTGACAACTTATATTGTTGTTTACTTCACTACTCTTATTTTACCAACCCTACTATCTACCTAGGTCCATCATACCATCAACAAGACCATCATAAAATGGTCATTAACATAGTTACTAAACGAATGGCGCTTTCTTGGATGCTGAGTGGAAATATATTTATCGAATAGGCTACTGTACTAACAATGCAGTCCTATCCTGGACTCCTTGCACCATCTCCGCAGGCCGAGTCTCCTCACACCGAGCCTCCACAAGCTACACCTCCACAGGTTCAGCTTCCACAGGCTGAGTCCCCACAGACCGAGCCTCATGGGCTTTGACACTTTCGCCAAACTCCTTGATGGCCTCGACCATCTTCTGACTATTTCATCCCAAAGACAAAGCAAACAAAACCATTGGAGAACCTCAAATATTTCGCCTCTCCTACATGCCCAATGAAACGAACAATAACTCACACCATTCGCCAAATACCTGCGACAGGACCACACTTCCCAGTCATGGTTTCTCCCAACTACTTCTAGTACCTCTTACACAAAACCTTAAATTGAATTCTTAGGCTAATAAAATTTGTACTCTGTGCTCAGCTTTTTTTTTTTATTTTTTTTTTTTAAATGTGATTAAAGCTTTACTCCTCAATAAAGTTGCTATAATGATTAAATAGATAAAAAATACTTTAATTATGACATTTTTACTAACACGTTGCTGAAATAGTCATTAAACGTCACTTATGATATTCGAAATTTAATTCCACAGTCTTACAAGAATTTAAGATGTTAAAATAGGTATAGCAAAATGTTTAACTACAATTTACTTTATTTAATCTAACTATATAAGATTTCAACCAATTGTAGATCAATAAAACTAGCTAAAAAGAACCAAGGATTAACCACTAATTTTAGGCGATTACAAAGAACTATTTCTAAATGAAAATATTAGTATTTTGCCTAACTATTTATTTTATAGTTAAAATATTTAATCTAATTTAGACAGTTATACTTAACTTATGACGAAGTTATTTCCAATTTAGTGTACACTAGTTCACACACGAAAACAGAGAACACTAATGGATTTCCAGAAACATGTGGTATCTCTCTTTCCCTCTGGAGTGTCATCAAATAGTTCAGCAACGACGTCTCAGGACGCTTTATTGTTACTGGCACTTTGTGTCAATCAATCACTCGAGGAACAAATGTAATTTGTTCTTCACAAAGACTTCTTTTTCAGTTCTTCTGTTATTAGTCTTTGATTTGACCCATCAATGTGCCCCTGAGAAGCAGTAATTCCAACAATAATTTATCGATGATGTACGAATTTGGAAGACAATGGAGAAATCTGGTTCATTGCTTGATGAATCAAAAAGTTTTATTCGAATCTGGAAGTCCGTATCAGCACAGAACGTTCATTCAGTCTGTTTTCAAAGAGCAGTGCCTTCAAGAAAAAATCAGGGGGGGGGGGGGGGTTTGGGGGCGTGACGCTGTCGCTGCTGGAGACAAAAAGATTATTATTACTTTTTCTTTGTGTAAACCTTAAGACCTGTAACATAGGACCTTCTCTTTTAGAACTACACCTTTGTCACTGTGCTAAAATTTGTCACATGTGTCTATGAACACAAACGAAAAATATAAACGCTAATATAGGAATTACTCCAAAAATATGTCATGGTTCGGCGCTATGGGTGACAAATGATAATCGACTATGGACTATCCTTGTGATATCTCAATTCATTGTTATTTTCGTCTCTTTTGTCTTTACCTTAGAGAAACAGTTGAATAAATAACACTTCTTGAATGTTTTTACATTGCAATTTTGCTTTCATTTTAATTAAAGATGTTTATAATTTGGTGAATTATATAGGTGCACATTTGTCTCTTGAAAGTAAACCTAGACCACTCATCGATGCAACTTCTGACTAACCTGTTGTTATCTTGGTTGTCCGGGTGGAACGCCGTCAGTTAATTGAAACCTCACGTTTATGCCATCATTCCGTGGCTTTCTTCACAGAATAACGGCTGAAATGTAGAGATTCAATAAATTGACGAGGTTCTTCCCGGACATCCAATATAACACAGAAACGACCGCTGAAGTCTGCACTACAACTTCTGACTAACCTATTGTCAATGATTTGACTGTCTTCCAATTTCGCATTTACCCTTTCTTCCTCATAGCAACTTGTTTGCAACTGTAATTATCATAATTTCTTGTATTTACCTATTTTCTTTTCGTATTTCACCTGAGCTTGAAGTAAAAAATGTTGACACTTTATGTTTTCAATAAGGCACTAACCACTCTTGAACGCGGGATGATTGTAATATGCTTAATTGTCAAATCACTTATTAATACCATCATCTGTGCGTTTGATCTGGTGAACAAACATTTTAGAACAGTATGAATAAAGTAATGAACACGTTACCAATGTTTTTGGAAGGGAATATGGGAGTAAAACCCAAGAGCTACATGCACGGAAATTTATAGATTGTCTTCACTAATGCGAATGAGCAACATTTTGTGCTGTTGATTTTCTTCAACATACAGTCATTGATCTATAAAAGCGAACATTGCTGTATATTTTTAAACATAATACGGTACACATTAGTTGAGCTCCGCTTATTGCTGTTAGATTTCAATGTAACCGTCGTTGAAATGGTGAATTGTCATTTTTTTTCTCTCAGGCCATGCGGCTATGCTGTTTATCTTGTATCAACATCTTTTACCTGAATTTCATATCTAATAATTACTGCAGTTAAGTTAGGAACAACAAAATACAAAGATAACACTTCACTAAGAACACCCATAGCCTAGGACAGACTCGCATCGGTAACGTCTTACAGTAAGAAGAGCGTGCCTCACAATTTGCTGATGGGGTCGTAAATCAGATAGGGTGCTGGGATCAGTCAGAGATAGACAGTAGGCTACCTGCACAACAATGAGCTGATCATAGATTCGCGACGGGTGAATCGCAGGCATTCACTTTTTAACCGACTCAAAAAAGGAGGAGGTTCTCAATTCGTCTGATTTTTTTTTTTTTTTTTTTTTTTTTTTTTTTTTTTGATGTATGTTCAGCGATAACTTCGCCAATTTTGAACCGATTTAAATGAAATTTTTATAGTGGATAGAGTATACCTCCAAAGTGGTCCCATATGAGTTTCATTGAGAAAACACCCCTTCTACCTCTTTACACGCCTTAACTTGTATACAAACCCACACTTTTTATCCGATTTTGATGGAACTTTGGAAATGTATAGTAAAAAATAAACAGAAAAATTCTGTCATCTTTTGGTTTGAAAAAACCGAACCCCTATCCCCCTATCCACCCCTTAATTTTTGCCAATGTTCTTTATACAAAGCTAAAGTCGACACCATTTAACTGATCTCCGTTAAAGTTGGCATATATATGTAATTTTTCATGGAGAAGGTTTCTGACCAAAAAATAAAAAAGCAACCCCATCTCCCCTTATAGAAACCTATATTGCATATCTGATTTTGATTGAACTTTGACAATGTATACTTTCAAACAAACAGAAAAATCTTGTCAACATTTGGTCTGCCAAAGCTCAACCCCTCTCCCTCCTACCAACCTCTTAATATTTGTCAATGTTTTCTTTTTGTAAAAAGTTACAGTCGCCACCATTTGTCCTATTACCATGAAAGTTAGCACTTATATGTATTTTTTCACGAGGAAGGATTCTGGCCAAAATATAAAAAACCACCCCCACTCCCCATTAAACCGTTTAATTTTTATACAAACCCACAGTTTTTATCCAGTTTAGATAGAACTTAGCAAACTTTTACTGTAAAACAAAGAGAAAAATAATGTCAGCTTTTGGTTTGCAAAAACTGAACCCCTTTCCCCATTTCCGCCCCTTGACTTTTGTCAATTTTCTTTTTGAACAGCTACAGTTGACACCATTTGACCGATCTTTATGAAAGTTGGCACATATGTGTATTTTTTTATGGAGAAGATTTCTGACCAAAAAATTTTTAAAAAACTACCCCAGCTCCCCTTTTACATCATTTAATGTTTGTACAAGCCCACATTTCAATCCGATTTCGTTGGAACTTCGCAATACTTTAAAGCAAATAGAAAAAGAAACATACTACTCACAATACTTTGACAAAAACACAAACCCTATTCCCCTTTCTACCCCTTTATTTACTGTCAATTTTCATTATATAAAGCTACCGTTTCAATCTGATTTTGAAGGAAATATGCACATGTATACTTCAAAACAAACAAAAAAATACTGTCTGTATTTAGTTTAGAGAAGCCAAACCTCTCTCCCCCTTTCCATCCCTTTAATCTACACAAAGCACAGTTTCTATCTGATTCTGAAGAATATTTGCGCACGTATACTTTAAAAAATACATAACAATTGTGTTAAAATTAGGTTGCAGAAGCCTAACCCCTCTTCCCTTCTACCCCCACCCCTCCTAATTTTCAATGTTCTTTATACATACCTACCGTTTTTATCAGATTTCGATGGAACACTGCAAATGTATACTCAAGAACAAAGAGAAATATTCTGTTTTTAAAACCCAACCGCTCACTCCCTTACCCCATTTAATTTTTGTAAATGTTCTTTACACAAAGCTACAGTTTTTATCTGGTTTCGATGGAACTTTGCACATGTATACTTTAAAACAAAGATAAAAATGCTGTCCACACTACCTTAACAAAAACCAAACTACTCTTCAGGCCATACCCCTTAATTATTTTTTATATATACCTAAAAATTTTATATGATATCAATAGAAATTTATAAACGTATACTTTAAATCAATCAGAAAAGACAGTCTACATTTGGTATACAAAAGCCAAATCCCTCTTCTCCTTTACCCCCATCGTTTATAATTTCCAATGTTCTTTACAAAATCCACAATTTTAAGTACCGTCAAAATCAATTAAGCTATTTTTAAGTCATTGCAGAATATTTATAAATTTTATGTGTCCTAATGTCTCAACATGTACTTCAGACTTCAACTTGGACGCCGAGCTTTTACGTTATGAAAACCAATCAAATATCTATATTTTCTGTGTGATGCCGGAACGAACAGATATATTCCAGAGACAGATTTGTGTATGTGGTATATATTAATGTCCAGATGCTACATGTTTCGATTATCGAGCAGCAGATTTAACTGATGTTATGATTAGATCGAAACACAGTGTAACAGCCCTAAAACCTGAATTTTGAATAATATTGTACTGTGTGAAATATTTGTAGTGAGCCAAAGTTTGCTTGAAAGTGATTTGATATGTTTATTTTGTAAATTCTTGTAAATAAGTGTATATAGACTTTGTTTTAGGTAAGAAAATTATTTAATATGTTTAAGAACCGAATGATGCAAGAGTATTTCTTAAAAGTTTGTATTTCCATGTATTACTGTAATTTACGATGTCTACAGGACGATTTTCTACCGTTTGAAAGGATTTCTGTAAATAATTTTGTATTCAAGTATCACTAATTACCATTTCTAATCATTTTGTAATGTTATTAATTAATTTTGTATCAATTCCGATTGTTTTTAATATGTTTGATTGTTTGAGTGATTGTTAATGATCGAGAAATATCGGGCGGATGCCTTTGAAGAATTCTCGTAAATTCGATAGACTCTATATAAACAGATCGCCTGGACAGAGAGTTTAGTTTGCATTAAGAATTAATTCAGTGTTACAGAGACATTCATGCAAGTTTTCATTCAAGTATTCAGTAAGTCAGTATTGCATCTTTGGATTGTAACAACTATGCTTGTGAATGTCGCAGACTTGTTTTGATTGAAAATAAACGAGCATCAACATACATTGTTTTTTGGTGGACTTTTTAATTAATAAATGCAGTAATTAAACCCACCAAAGAACCTTAACAACAGCCTGGACCAAAATGTAAACTGGCATTACTTAACACAGCATGCAATTCACCCCATTCTGAAAGTTGTTAGGGTATATAAAGATAGATTTTTTTTTGGAAAGAATTCGCTTTAACCACTGAGCTACCAGGAAGTTCGCAAAATGAGAACTTCTGCGGCATATTTAAATACAAATTAACAATAATACCACTGAAAATTTAAAAGTAAAATAATTGTTTAGAAAACATAAAAACCGCCTTCAAAAAAGTGCACTAAAAATTTTAAAATAACTTTATACCTTTCTCCGAAGAAAGTAAATCTAAATGGACAATATTTTACATTACTGTTATTGAAATTTTTACATTAATTAGTTATTTTTGGAGTCGGTGCCAGCCAAAACAAGAAAAACAAAAAGATAAAAACAATAATAAATAACAATAATACAAAAAAAATCATGTTACTACTTACCTACAATTAATTCTAGAAACATTTTTCAACAAAACTGAAACATATAGATGATACACTGATTTTATACTAACTATAAAGTGTTTACTCCATGATGCAGCCTGACAACTGACACTATAGCGCCAGAGATATGCCTGGATAACCAATGAGGCCGAGCCACAGATAACATACCGTTAATTTGTTTCCCTAAGCTATATCCCGCAATAAAACTCTCTTCCTCATGACATGCTGTAAAAAAATTGGAATTTTTGTTCGAACTCTCGGTTCGCCTCGAACACCAAATAAAGTTCAGTAATTCAATCTGCGCGATCTGATAGCTGGCACCGGCTCCAAATATAACTAATTAATGAAAAAATTTCAATAACATTAAGGTAAAATATTGTCCATTTAGATTTAATTTCTTCGAAGCAAGGTATAAAGTTATTTTAAAATTTTTAGTGCACTTTTTTGAAGGCGGTGTTTATGTTTTCTAAACAATTATTTTATCTCACATGCAATAGGCCCGTTTACACGTTCGCGCCAAACTGGCGGTTTGGAACGGCGCTCCGGACTGCCGTCACTCCTGGAGCGTGTGATGAAAAATGGTCAACAGTCCAATCCCGCGTGCCAGGACTGCGGGTTGGAGAGTACGCGCCAAAAATGACCGTCATCGCATGGAGCTTAGACTTTCCGATGGGTTGTAAATTTTTTTAGATGGTCCAGCATACATCATTAGATTTTCTGGTCGTTGTTGTTGTTGTTAGTTGTGCTTATGTTTATAAATGTGTTTAAAATACCCTCCAAGAGAAATGAGAGAAACTGAGCAATAGTATGTGCTGTTTTACATTTTTTTTTTTTTTTTTTTTTTGGTACAGAAAGAATTAAAAAACAAAGCTTATTTGGGTGACAAGATGGAGTCAAAACAGATCTGTACGGACACAGGACTCTTTTGAGAGAGCTACCTGAAAATGACCCAGAAAATTAAAAAAATTATCTACGAATGGAAAATTCGACATTTGACTACATTTTAAACTTAGTATCTCCACAAATATCAAAACAGGACACAGTCATAAGGAAGAGTATAACTGCAGAGGAACTTTTGGCTGCTACTCTTCGTTTTTTGGCAACGGAAGATCCCTTCAAGATTAGAAATTTTCTACTAGTATTTCTACACCATCTATGAGTAAAATCATGATTGAAACATGCCGGGCGATTTATATTGCACTAAAAAAAATACCACAGATTATGCGTACATGTGTCTTCTTCTGAAGATCCAGTCCTGTTTTGGGCATATATTTTTCTCAATTCTTTTCGAAATGCCCGCCCCCCAATTCCTTGAATCGTTTTAATGAAGAAATCTTTGTTTTTCACTTTCACATACGTTTACCCTGCAGAATTCTACCAACATACTAAAAAAAATATTTTTGTATTCATCTGATTTAACCTTCCACAAACATGGAAAATTCTTATAAATTTCAATAATTCCTTCCAAATTATCTCTTGAACATATTTTTCAAGATTTAAATCAGTTAAAGCAGGCTAAAGTTAAATAAAATCACCTCGAAATTCTAACCAAGAACGAACAAGTATTGACGCACCAAGACTGCAGACCTATAATACATGTGTAAACACTGGGCCGAAACCTGAGCGTCACTAGAAGCGCGCGCCAGGCCTCTCTGACCACCTAGATTTACATGTAAAAGGTTGATGCGCGCGCCTGAAGCGTACGCTCCAAAATCGCCGGAAAAAAAAGTGTAAACGGGCCTAATAGCTAATAGGACGTCGGAAGGTTTCCCTTACAGTACAAATAGTTGTAGTAAAAAAGCTTACACCTAATATGATACAGAAATAGAGATGATAATTAACAATAATTATTTATTACTTGGGGCCTATCTGCACTTGAGCAGAGAAAAACAATACTCTGTGAAAGAGTGAAATTAATAGAAAGACCATCGTATGCCGAAATATGTCACAGCAGCTACCAAAGGTATGCACTCATATTTCTTTTCATTATAAAATATTACCTGTGCTTCGTGTGAGGGACAGCTTTAAAAACAGTGCTTTGTCTTCTTTTCGGCATAACACCACTAGTGTCTGCGCTCGAAGGCTTCCGCGGCTGAAAAAGAGCATATAAAACACATCTCACTGCAGTTTCGCCTTAGAAGAAGGTGGAGGAAATTCGGCCGAAACGCCGGCAATTAATAAAATGATGCTACATCAACCCGAGAGAATGGGAAATATCCCTAGAGTCTGTTTAAGCGAACTGAGTTAATGCTACTTAACGCTGGAGTATGAAAATATATTGGTACATACAGAGATCCAGATATTCAGCCGAACAGCTATCCGCTATTGTTTTTTCGACGCGTGGAAATTTTTATTCGGCTGTAATATTTTACTCCATGGCACTGACAGGACGAGTATAATAATTAAAATCATTTGCTGGTTCCTGGTAAGCGAGGCAAACACTAGCCCCAGTGCTATAGGGATGCTACAAACGACGTTAGGATCTATCGTATTTCCACTTTTAGTCAGAATGAAACTGAGGCAACCAAGTGTCTTATATCAAACAAACGAACGTCGAGGACTCTTTTCTCCTTGAACAAAACCGAAGGAGAAGGATGGCTTTTACTCTTTTCCACAGCATCTTCGCCAGTCTCAGCATTAAAGCTGGTCGGTTGGGGGTTGTTGTCCTGAGACATTTCCTCCCTCAGTCTTCTCTTGAGTGGTCTTCTCTTCACTTCTGATTGGTCGTCTTGGTGGCGTATTATTAGTTGGTCCTTAGCGCTCCGTCAGCACCAATGGCCTGCTATGTTTGTCAGCGGCAGTTTCATATTCGCCGAGACAACTGACCAGTGGATTGGCAGAGTGATGTGCTGCTCTGTAGAATTTATAGGCATGTTGCCGGAACCTGTCAATGAGCTTCTCTGTTCCCGACGCCTCATGGACTGCGACGGTGGGGAAACGGTTGGGCAGATGTAGTGCCCGCTTCAGTGTTCTGTTTTGCAGCACCTGCAACTTTCTCAGGTGGCAATTAGCAGCGTACCCCCAGACGGGGCAAGCATATTCAATTACCGGCCTAATCAAGGAGCAATAAATGGCAACTCCTAGGTGAGGTACCAACGAACTTTCCCGGTTAAGTATAGGGTAAAGAGAATGGAGCCGAGCACTTACCCTTTGCCTGATGTCCTTGATGTGAGCTCGCCATGTCAGCTTACAGTCAAGTGTTACACCAAGGTAACGAGCACTTGGTGCCCAGGGAATGGTTTTACCTCTGAGCTGAAGTTGCGGGTGAGGTAGTTGCTCACTACGGCGTCCTAGGCATCGCGTCAGCATAATCGCTTGCGTTTTGAAAGGGTTTATACTTATCCGCCACCTTCTGGCCCAGGCTATCGTCTGCTGAAGAGCTTCCTGCAATCGTCTCGTCGCGATGGCTCTGCTACGGCTGGATGTAAAGAATGCCGTATCGTCGGCGTACGTGGCTGTTTTCACATTCACAGGTGCTGGAATGTCGGCTGTGTACAGGTTATAAAGAACTGGTCCCAGCACTGAACCCTGTGGTACACCTGCACGAATGCGCCGTCGTGTTGACATGGCATCACCAACCCTGACGCAGAATGTGCGCCTTGACAGATAGCTGCGGATCAATTTTACGTAGGGTCCAGGCAAGCCCCATTCGTACAACTTGCAGAGCAGACCCGTATGCCACACTGAGTCGAATGCACGGGCGACATCGAGCAACACCAAACCACAATAGCTTCTCTCGTTGAAGGCCCTTGTGGCTGCCTCTATAACACGCATCAACTGCTGCGTTGTGGAGTGCCCTCTACGGAACCCAAATTGATGATCGGGTATGACGCCTGCAGCCTGGATGTAGGTGTCAATACGCTTCAGCAGAATTCGCTCGAACACTTTGCTGAGAGCGGGTAGCAGGCTGATTGGCCGGTAATGCTGGGGAAAGATTGGATCTTTCCCAGCCTTATGAATACCGACCACGATGGCATGCTTCCATGCTCTCGGGAAAGTCTGATGTCGCAGGATGGTATTGAAGAGCCGCGTCAAGTAGTTGATGGCTTCTGGTGGTAGATTTCTGAGTGCTCGATTGTCCACTTGGTCATGCCCAGGTGCCTTTCGCGGATACAACCCGGCGATGTAGCTAGCTACCTCCTGCGGCTCAATCGCAATGATGTCATGGTCATCATTGGCTGACATGTACCGTCGCAGTCGGCGACGTACTGCTACAATGTGGCGGTCGTCAACGTCGTCATCAACGGGCTGGAAATTTTTCTCAAAACTGTCAGCGAGCGCGTTAGCCTTGTCTTCCGGTAGAAATACAAGACCACGTTCGCCGTGGAGTGGTGGTATCGGCTTCCTCCGGCGGGTGAGTCGCCTAGTTTCGTTCCACATGCTGCCATCGTTTGGTCGCAGCATTGCAACACGTGCGGACCACTCACGATTTCTGTGGTCTACCAACGCTGCCTTCAGCTCTCGCTGCAGTTGATTGAGGAGGCGGCGAGTGGCACGGTTCCTCGTTAGTTTCCACTCCTTGGCGATCCGATTTTTGTTTCTGATCTGCGCAATGAGGTGCGGTGGAAGCTGGCAGGAACGTTCTATGCGTGTATGAACCAGTGGTGTGGCGACTTTTGTAGCTTCATTTACGGTGTTGGTGAAGAATCTCAGAGCCTTCTCAACATTTCCTTCCACTGTACCGCTTTCCAGTTTAGTCGCTACGACTTCCCTAAACCGGTCCCAGTCGGTCCGCTTGTAATCAGGAATTGGGTGATTGTTTGGCTGCCACTCCCCAACGTCGACCTCAAGTAGCACAGGAGAGTGGTCCGAAGATAGTCTGTTAAGGGTTGTTGCCGAAACAAAACCTGTGATTCCCTTTGTTATAACAATATCAAGAACATCAGGCCGGTTTCCATTTGCAGGATGATGCGTTGGTTCTTCAGGTGCCCATACACATAGATTGTGGCAGTGGGCCAGGCGTCTTAAGAGGTTACCAGCCGGATTGGCAGTTCTGCTATGCCAATCCTGGTGCTTTGCATTCATATCTCCACCAATCAGGATTTTACCAGGAAGTGTGATAAGGGCGGCGATGTCTGCTTCTTCAAGCACTCTGCGTGGTGGTCGGTAGGCTGCGACGACGGTGATAGCGCCTGAGGATGTTTTCACCTGAACCGCGACAGCCTCTACCTGCTGAAGAGGAGGAAGAGGGACTTCACAGTGAGGAATACCGCGTTTAATGTACAGCGCAACACCCCCACCGGCCGTCAGTCGGTCTTTCCGGTAGCAGCAGTAGTTTGGTGCTGCCGCCCGTAGGCAAGGTTTCAAGTGGGACTCACTGACGAGGCAAATGTCCACATCTTCTTCCCGCAAAAATTGTCTAAACTCAAGTAATTGTCCATGAATGCCGTTAGCATTCCACACACAACTTACAATTGAAACATTGCTGCGGTCCAGCCGACGATCGCAGTTTCTCTGTCGATACTCTCAGGTGGCACAGCTTGTCAACCTCAAATATTGTGCGATTTAAGGGCAGGTCTGGTAATACTACTAGGAAAAGCGGCATTACATCGTTACTGCCGGGGCGACGAAGTTGAGCAACAGACCTCACTTCGTAGCCCATTTCTGTCAGCTCTTCTTTCAATGTCTCTATTGGCAGAGTCCTGGGAATGCCACGAAACACCACCTTCAACAGTTTCACCGCTCCGGTCGGAAAAGTGTAGTACGGGATATTGCACTGTTGAAGGAGAGAAGTGACGGCCACAAAGTCTTCGGTAGTAGTCATGCTGAATTTGATTTTGTCGCCACCTGCGGTTTTCGCAGCGAATGGACTCTTGATGACATCTGCCTCCCGATCATGAAGGGTCTTGTAGTTTTCTGCGAATTCCACTACTATAGGTGGAATGGAGTCGCATCTCGTCTCCTTTCGCGGCGTGTCGTCAACAGTCAAGGCAGTGAAACGATTTTCTACTTCCATCGCCGCTGGGTCCAATGAAGGTGGGGGCTTTGCTGTCTTCTTCGGCATTATGAAACCTTCCTGGTCTGGCTGCCAATTCTGGGTGCGAGAACGACGTCCTTTGACTCCATTCCGCCCGGAGGCCAAGGCTGCAGTATTGTCAGCGGCTTCGACAGTCTTCTTCTTTTGTATCTTGGAATTCTTTGGTTTCT
>JARYHS010013630.1:269887114-269927014 GCA_031002005.1 Vandiemenella viatica
TTGCATCATTTGTATCTTCGTTTTATTATAAAACACAGTTACAAATGGTGATACATAAGAGTAAGGCTTTGCATTAGAGCGATAGAATAGAAATAATTTCATTAAAGTAACTTACCATGATACAACAATATATATTATATCGAAAAAGCAATCAGAGTAATTTACCCCAACTGGCATTAATAAAAAACTTTATAAAGTAAACTTTTTGGGTTATGTTAGGTTGCCTATGTTTGAAACTACAAACAAACTACTAAAGTCAGCGCCAGTAGCGTAGCGCCACGCGACCAAGCGGCGGCTCGGAAGTTTTGGCGGCACAGCTAACAATGTTCATGTGCATGCATACAACACAAGCTTACTTTTCAATTAGTAGATATGTCTGCGCGTGTGTGCTTACCCGGCCCGTTGTCATCTCTTTTTACTAATACAAGTATTCATGTGCCAAAAAAGAAACGGATAATATGTTGTCAAAAATGTGACATAAAGTGTCAGCATATCGTCTATGTCTCTTTGCTGCGTTCCGAATCACGCACGATTCATGATTCATTGTGTTTTTTTGAATTTTATTAAGGCAAATTGGTTATTATCATACTCCTATCGATCTCAATAGACCGTAAAAGTGTGATGTCACAAGTCTATTAAGGTTGTGGGCATGCCCATCGTGCCCACAACGGTGGATCCGCCCTTGAGTTACCCACGACTTCGTATGTATGGAAGTGTCTTATAGTGTAAGAGTTTTCTTTAATAATAATTACGGTAATAATAAAATACGGCGATAATGAAAATTTATTTATGTCCTAAATTAAAAAGCCATTCCATATATTTATCCTCCAAAAAAAGTCAAATTATTTTCTGTTTCGATATTGGTTTAATTTTGACGATATATTGATTACACCAATTACTTCTGCTTTAATATAAGAATTTGTGTGGATTAAAACTAATCTTACGTGGTATCGTCAGGACTTATTTTTAATTTCATAAGCTTTCTCTGACTCCATATTACTCATTTCAGCCGCAAGTAATTAGTTCTAACCGATAAACTTTCGATCACAATACAGAGAATGTATTGATGCACGTGTGAGAGATATTTCTGAGAACGTTTCAGCAATTGGAGGGAATGCACAAGTACAGTAGAGTCATGGTGGGAAGAGTTCAAGGAAATAATAAGAAAGGAGTAAGAAATATTTATTCTGAAACAAAATATAAAGTAGAGAACCTGTGTACTGTAATAGGGAGGTGAGGGTGTTAAAGAGGTTGGTAAGAAGAGAATATAACAGAGTTAAGGGGCAGGGTAGTAGGGAATATTTAAAAACAACTAAAAGTACTTGATAATAGCTAAGAAGGTGGCTAAAGATAGGTTTATGAAGAGTAGTGTCAGTGCATTGGGACCATTGACTTTTGCATCAAGAAATTTCTATGGCTGTGTTAGAAAACAGACGGAAGGGAGGGTGTTGAGACACTTATAGATAAGGATGGAGAAGAAGTTACTGATTATTTTAAAAAAGACGGAGATTTTAAGAAACTGGTTTAGTGAACCATTATGGACAGTGAATCAGGAACGGGAGGGGGTGGGGAGGAAATCGGATAACGAGCTTAACAACACAATTAGAAATTAGCGGACTAAAAAATTTGAATTTCATCATGAGAATATCATGGAGGAACTAAGAATACTGAAAAATTGTAAGGGGCAGGTGTAGATAATATTACAACAGATATCTTAAAGATAGTCAGATGTGGCATTGTACCTTATCTAGAAATATTTAAATTGAGTCTGGATCCTTTATGCATACCAAAGACTGAAAAAGTGCGATAGTGGCGCCAGTACATAAAGGAGTAGTAAGTAACAGAGTCGAAAATTATAGGTCAATCAGTTTGAGATCAGTGGTAGGTAAATTAATCTATACTAATATTATAAAGCTGAAGAGTTTGTTTGTTTGAACATGCTAATCTCAGGAACTACTGGTTCGAATTGAAAAATTCTTTTTGTGTTGAATAGACCATTTATCGAGGAAGGCTTTAAGCTATATAACATCACGCTGCGACTAATAGGAGCAAAGAAACAATGGAAAATGTGGAAAAAACGGGGAAAATTATTCATCTTTGAGGGCTTGTGTTGCGTGCGCTGCGAAAACGGTTCAAGATACCAAAAAATATGTATGAAAGGATTATTCCTCTTGAAATGATCTAAAAAAATGTCAGCGACAGTATATGTCTATCTTTTAAGATTAACTCACTAGAACCGTTTTTATGGTAATCAAATTTGGTCGAAATTAATGTATTATTACCAATTATTTGTTAGAGTTGTATCAACATAATAATTTAATCTTTATCCAAATAAATGTGTTGTTGATTAAGAGTATTTAATTGTGAACAAAATTGTCTTTGGCATCACTTAATTTCAATGAACATCTTAGAAGATATTATGCGCGGTCGGCTCCCTTCTGAACGGTTGTATGCAGAGTTATTTGTTTTTGCGATATAATATTGTCGTGTAATAATACTTTTTAAATACTATTTCATTTTGTTTTAAGCATAATATTTTGGTTCTAATAATTTCACAATTATTAACACTTTTAAGTGTTGTTGATTAAGAGTATTTAATTGTGAACAAAATTGTCTTTGGCATCACTTAATTTCAATGAACATCTTAGAAGATATTACGCGCGGTCGGCTTCATTCTGAACGGTTGTATGCAGCGTTATTTGTTTTTGCGATATAATATTGTCGTATAATAATACTTTTTAAATACTATTTCATTTTGTTTTAAGGATAATATTTTGGTTCTAATAATTTCACAATTAGGTGTCATGGTTTTCTTTATAGTATTGTTTGTTTTAAGGATAGTATTTTGTTTCTAATAATTTAACAATAATTAACACTTTTTTTGTTTTGTAGTAGATAATACCTGGAAATAGGTGTCATCTACATAATTATTGTTATTAGGTTAGGTTTTACTTTAAGCATACAGTTAGTTTACCTTATTTTCATTTTATGGACGTAATTACCAAATACAGGTAAAAATAATTAGGTTCCTAATTATTAACCTTACGTTTGTTTTTTTTATTGATTATGAATTACGGTTTAGTTAAGTTTTCATTTCCTACGTTCTTTCTTCGTCACTATAATGCCTAGAAAAAGATCTCAGCTTTCTCGGCAGACTGCTACTGCAAAGCGGCTGCGAGTTTTGCGCAGCAATGAAACAGAGGATGAAAATATGCATAGGTTGGCTACTCAACGAGCAATCAGTGAACAAAACCGTGCTAATGAATCGATCGTTGAACGTTCGCAGCGTCTAGCCTCACAAAATTTCCGAACTTCGGCGAACCGACAACGGGAATCAAGCGCTGAACGTTCTGAACGTTTATCCTTACAAAATTCCCGAACTTTGATAAACCGAGAACGGGAATCAAGCGCTGAACGTTCTCAACGTTTATCCTTACAAAATTCCCGAACTTTGATAAACCGAGAACGGGAATCAAGCGCTGAACGTTCTCAACGTTTAGCCTCACAGAGTTCTCGAACTTTGGTGAACCGAGAACGGGAATCAAGCGCTGAACGTTCTCAACGTTTAGCCTCACAGAGATCTCGAACTTTGGTGAACCGACTACGGGAATCAAGCGCTGAACGTTCTCAACGTTTAGCCTCACAGAATTCCCGAACTTTGGCTAACCGCGATCGGGAATCAAGCACTGAACGATCCCATCGATTAGCACAGCAAAATGCACGATCAGCAAGAAATAGAACTCGCAGGCAACTTAATTTATTAAATGCTGCGTTTGCTTATGATTGTACCCTTGACTATACTGAGCTAAATGATATTGATATTGGCAGAATGGATAAAATATGCAACTTATGCCAAGCAAAAAAATGGGCGACTGAAGCTCCTGGACTGTGTTGTAGTGGTGGCAAAGTAAATATACCTACAATTCCGGAACCAACTACAGTTTTAAAAGAACTGATATCAGGCTCACATCCATCATCAAAGCATTTCTTAAATCACTCAAGACAATATAATACACTATTTCAGATGACTTCATTTGGTGCCAAAGAAATTCGTGAGGGAAACTTTATGCCTACTTTTAAAGTCCAAGGGCAAGTTTATCACTTGATCGGTAACTTACTTCCAGCTGAAGGGGCACAACCCGAATTTTTGCAAATATATTTTGTTTCCCATGCAGATCAGGTATCCTTGCGCTCAAATTTAAATCCAAGCTTGCAAACCGATCTTATCGACGTTCTCCAAACATATCTTCACGATCATAATACGTATATTCAAAGTTTTAAATACAATCTGGAAAATAGACCACCGAATGACTTAAAACTTATTATTCATGCTGATGTGAAACCTCCTAACGAGCATCGAGGTCGGTATAATGTGCCAATAGTAGATGAAGTAGCTGTTCTTTTGATAGATGAAGACAAAGGTCCCCGAGATATTGTGTTGACTGCGCGAGATGGTGGACTTCAACGAGTTTCTGAAATTCATAGATCTTATGATCCACTTCAGTATCCTTTACTGTTTCCCTTTGGTAATGACGGATATTGTATAAATATTCCACAGCAGAATACTGCTGCTAGATCTAAAACTGTATCATGTATGCAGTTCTATGCATTTAGACTCATGGTGAGAATAAATGACTTTAACAGCATACATTATTTCAAAGGATTATTCAACCAATATTGTGTTGATATGGCGGCAAAAATGATTTCTGAGAGGCTTGACTTCATCAAAAGAAATAAAAAAAATTGAGAGCAGAAGAGTACATTCATTTAAGAGATGCCGTGGTTAATGATGCCAATATAAACGCTTCTAATATTGGCCAGCATGTTATATTGCCGTCGTCATTTACAGGATCCCCCAGATACATGAACGAAAAAAGTCAAGATGCCATGACATATGTCAGGAAATTTGGAAGACCAGATCTCTTCATTACATTTACGTGTAACTCCGAATGGCCGGAAATAAAAATTGAGTTATTACCCGATCAACATTCTTACGACAGACATGACTTGGTTTCTAGAGTGTTTCATTTAAAACTCAAAAAAATGATAGACCTACTAACGAAGAAAAATATTTTTGGACCATCGAAAGCCTTTGTTTACAGCGTAGAATGGCAAAAAAGAGGCTTACCTCACGCCCACATTTTATTGTGGCTGGCTAACAAAGTACAACCAGATTCTATAGATGCAATAATATCGGCTGAAATACCTGACAAACAACAAGATCCAATTCTTCATAATATTGTCATAAAAAATATGATACATGGTCCTTGCGGATTTCATAATCCTGAGTCACCATGTATGAAAGAAAACATTTGTTCTAAAAAGTACCCTAGGCATTTTATTTCTGAAACACAAACCGGGGATGACGGTTACCCAACCTACAGGCGCAGGTCTCCAGATAATGGTGGAAACACAGCAATAATTCGTGTCAAAGGTACAGAAATGAGCGTGGATAATAGGTGGGTTGTTCCCTATAATCCAGTGCTATCACGAATTTTCAATGCACACATTAACGTAGAGTTTTGTGAATCGGTCAAAGCTATTAAGTACATCTGTAAGTATATTCATAAAGGTTCTGATCAAGCCACATTTTCGTTACAAAGTAATAACGATGAAGTAGAAAAATATCTAAATGGTCGCTATATAAGTTCCTCGGAAGCGCTCTGGAGAATTTTCCAATTTCCTATTCACGAACGTTTTCCGGCAGTAGTTCATTTAGCAGTTCATTTGGAAAATGGACAAAGAGTTTATTTTCATAATAATGCAAACCTTCAAGATCGCGTTAATAATCCTTCATCAACGACACTTACAGCGTTCTTTGATCTTTGCAAAAGTGACGATTTTGCAAAAACCCTTTTATATCACGAAGTACCCCAGTATTACGTATGGCAAAGCAATTCATTTTCTAGAAGAAGACGTGGGCAAGATGTTGAAGGATATCCCGGTGTAAAAAAAGACACAACTTTAGGCCGTGTCTACAACATTCATCCAACTCAAACTGAATGTTTTTATTTAAGAATGTTACTGCAACATGTTCGCGGTCCAATGTCATTTGAACATCTAAGGACCGTGAATGGTGTTATTTGCCAAACTTATCAACGCGCTTGCAAGGAGTTAGGTTTACTGGAGGGAGATGAACATTGGCAAAATACAATGTCAGATGCTGTCATGTCCGAGCCAGCCACAAAATTAAGAGAATTATTTACCATCATCCTTATATTTTGCCAACCATCTGACCCCTTAGAGTTATGGAATAAATTTCGTAATGCTTTATGTGAAGATATATTAAACAGAATGCGTAATGAGAATCAAGATATGACATTAACATACAATGATGATATATACAATGATGGACTAATCATAATTGAAGATAAAATTCATGAGATTTGCGATAAATCACTAACCGATTTTGGGCTTCCTGTATCAAAAAGGATTAATTCACTTAATCATCTGGATCCGTTAGAAGTAGCGTTGCGAAAACCGTATGATCTAAATGAATTAAATGAGTATATTACTCAAAATGAACCAAAATTAGTTAATGACCAGGTGACCGCGTATAATTGTGTTATGCGAAGTGTTCGTTTTAATGAAGGAAAAGTATTTTTTTTGGATGCTCCCGGTGGAACCGGCAAGACCTTTATTACTAATCTTATATTAGCAAAAGTAAGGTCTCAGGGAAAGCTAGCTTTGGCAGTAGCGTCGTCAGGTATCGCTGCAACTTTATTAGCAGGTGGACGCACAGCTCATTCCACTTTTAAACTGCCCCTAACTGTTTCTTTACAGAAAGATAGCGTGTGCTCTATACGTAAAAATGGTCCTTTGGGAAAAGTTTTACAAGATGTCAGTTTAATAATCTGGGACGAATGTACCATGATCCATAGAGCTCATGTGGAGGCTCTAGATAGGACTCTTAGAGATATTAGAAGCTGTGATAAAATCATGGGTGGGATTACTGTTATGTTTGCTGGGGACTTTCGACAAACTTTACCAGTAATAGTAAGGGGAACTAGAGCAGACATTGTAAAGTCTTGCCTTAAAAGTTCCCCATTATGGAAGTTTGTTAACATTTTAAAATTAACTACAAATATGAGAGCACATTTGGGGGGAGGTAGTATAACTTTTCCTTCAAAGTTACTTTTAATAGGAGACGGGAAAGTACCTCATTTTGAAAATAAAATTGAAATTGATCGCGATTTAGGAGAAAGAGTAAGTAACATTGAGGACTTAATATCGAAAGTTTACCCTGAAATCAGCGAAATAGAAAATAAAGATCATCAATGGATGTGTCAAAGGGCAATATTGGCGGCGAGAAACAGTAGCGTGGACGAAATTAACGACCTAATTTTAAGTAAACTTCCAGGAGACATAGTTACCTACACATCTATTGATAACGTAATGGATCAAGAAGATGCGGTACATTACCCACAAGAGTTTCTTAATTCTTTGAACCCAAGTGGCCTTCCCCCATATTCCCTCAAGTTAAAAATAGGTGCCCCAATAATTTTACTTAGAAATCTCAAACCACCAAATTTATGTAACGGAACCCGACTTCAAATTAAATTTCTACGCAATAACGTGATCGTTGCAATAGTTTTGACTGGTCCAGCAGTTGGTCAAACAGTGCTTATACCTCGCATCCCAATGATTCCAAATGATTTACCTTTTAATTTTAAAAGAATTCAATTTCCCGTTAAGCTATCTTTCGCCGTTACAATTAATAAATCACAGGGGCAAACATTTAAACACGTAGGAATCGATTTACGTCAAGACTGCTTTTCACACGGCCAACTATATGTCGCGTTGTCAAGATCGGGTTGCGGAGAAAACCAATATGTTCTTCTGCCACAAGAAAATAAAACTAAAAATATAATTTACGCAGAAGTACTTTAAAATAATTATGTTCTTTTAAAAACTTAAAAACTAAATTTGCAAAAAATTGTCTAAAATAATAACAGAAATTGACGCGGACAAAGTCGTGGGTAACTGCTATAATTTATAAAGCTGAGGAGGTTGTTTGCAAAAATAAATATGATGCCCAAAATAACTATTCCACGCGGACGTAGTCGCGGGCACAGCTAGTGGAGTAATATAGTGAGGAGTGTAAGTGGTTTTCAAGTACCTTTAGGCAATATTATTCATGCGAAACTTGGTTGGTGGTATATATGCAAGATATTTCTGATGAAATGGACAAGGGAGGCCAAATTGACAGTGTAGCACTAGATCTTTCAAAGGCTTTTGACAGAGTGAGCCACAAAATGATAGCAAATAAGGTAAAAACTATTGGAATGGATGAGAGAGTGAATGGGGGTAGAAGAATTTTTAAAAGGTAGAAAACAAAAAGTTAGCTTAGAAAATGCAGCATCAAAAGAAGTGGAAGTAAAAATGAAAGTGCCACAGGGTAATGTATTGGAACCATTGCTATTCATTATTCTGATGAATAATTGTGCTGGTTTATTACCAGAACTTTCACAGGAATAGTGTGGTACACAGGGGCGTACCTATCGGAAATGGCGCCTAGGGCAAGCATCGAATTTGCGCCCTTTCGTAAATTATCTGAATATAAAATAAAAAGATACACTAAACAAAACAATCATAAATCTTGACAAACACTTTTATCTTTCATTTTAGAACAAAATTATTTATTATTAAAAGAGATTTTCCTCACTACAGAGGTTTTACTTCAACACAACAATAAAAACTAGGAACACAGATCTTGACTTCATCTTCTCACAATATTTCCCCAGAAATTTCGATCTGTATATCTTCCTCTTCTGCACCAAATCTTCTCATCGCTGTTTGTACGCTTTGGAGCCAGGTAAACATGGGCCTTCCTCTTTTCCTCACAGAGGCGTATTGTTCGGATTTTTAACATTTCATATTTTTTATGAGTAGGGAGCTGGCCTACTGCAAAATCCCCAACTTGGAGGACCAGGTAATTTTTTTCAAGGTTTTCTTCCTTTAGCTAGTTTTGGTCCACCTCGGGTATTTTATTCCCCGGTACCCACCATATCTGGTGGGCATCCCCTATCCGCCACCTGGGAGGCGCCCAATGGGAGACTAGCAACTCCACACGGGAAAAAGTTATTTCATAATCTTAAACTTAAAATTCACCTTCATTGCCTTTTGCGACGTAAATAGATTAATAATATTTTCGAAACCTATTTCTTCGGTTTCTTCTCGCTCTATACTGAGCAAAGCTAGGTCGCATAACCTTTCTTGAGCAATTGTAGACAACAAAGACGAAAGTATTAGTTTTAGCTTACTGAAAGATCGCTCGCAAATTAGATGCATATTGCAGTCGAAAGCATAACCTGAATGGAAATACGCAGATTCAGAAAGACACTCTCATCTCCATACTCAACAATGATTTCATGAAGCTCTTCAGATCGATTTATGTTTACTTTTTGTGTATATTAGCATCCGAACATCCAATATTTCTTCGTATCTCTTCTAGGTTAACATCACAACAATAGAAGTCTCAAAATTCTTTAGATTCTTAAAAAAAAAAAAAAAAAAATGGTTGCAATCGTCAGGAGAAATCCAAATCTGTAACGGTTTGTGTAGCTGACTATTGCTCATTTCACACACAACACGATCCAGCGATCCCTTCAATGACTCGGTCTATTTCTTCATTAACGCTCAATCCAGCGTCCTGCGCATTCTCTCCTGCCATACTTTTTTTTTTTTTTTTCACCTTTGGTATTTTTCAATAACTATATCCCATTCCCGGCAATGATTGAAACCTTTCTCGAGCACATCACTAACCAACCTCTTTCTTTAATTAGTAAAATAGACTCGGAGGGTTTTTATATCGAAGACAGCATCATGCAAATTCATGCTAGGATCCTGCACCCGGCTTTGAACGCGGTCAATACATCAAAGTCAGAAAATCGTAGGACAACATATGATTTATAGAAGTCTTGCCCACTTCTTCTTTCACTATTTTGATTGCCATCTTGTGTCATGTCTTGGAGAACTTTCTGCATATTTTCAAGGTATTTGTTAACTGGCTTAACTGCTTAAACCTTTGTACTCCATCTTGTTTCAGTCAGACTCTGATTTTACAACCACAGGTACGGAGTTCTTGAGGTTTTTTCCAGCGCAGAGTGGAACCAGAAAAAGATAGATAAATAATTTAGAAAAACGTGACCATTATAATATCGTGCTTGGCTGCAAGTACACTAACCAAATTGAGCAAATGATTATCGCAATTCATCGACAGATTATCATTTTCGCTTATTCTTCCGTGAACAACAGTTCGGTGACCAGTCATCACAGCGGCGTTATTATTACATTGTGAACGACAGTCGTGTAGATCCATACCGTCTTTCTCTAATTGTTAATGGATTTCATCAATTAAGCTTCCAGCGTCCTTTTGACTCATGTGAATGAAACCGAGAAAGGACTCTCTAATGCAAACTGATTTGCTTTCAAAATCAACTTCTATGTATCTCACTTCTTCTGACATCTGTTCACGATGTGCATGGTCAGAAGTAGAGTCAAACATGATACCATAGTATTTTGATTTGCGAATGTTTCACAATAAAACTTTGGCGAACAGTAGTCACCATCAGATGAACGAACTTATTCTGAACACGAGGCTAAAAGTAAGATGTGGTTCCAGGATGATTTTTAATCCGAGCATAATGGGATCAAGTAGGTACAGGAATTTTATCAATCCAAGGAAATTACCGGTATTATCGGATTCGGATTCATCCCATGTAGGCTACTAAGTGACTCTCAGTGACCTCGAAATTCAAGATTTTGAGGGCAAGAAATTTGATGCAGTGGAAGATTGTTTTTAATACAGTACGCCTCTTTTGTTTATTGTCTTGATCCGGGTTTGAAGTTCAGCGATAATAATCTCTTTAGCTGCTGTAAAATTTTCTTTACATTTCTTTCCGCTGGGTGAAGTAGTCACGATAATTCTAAGGATTTTCGTGTGCAGTGAGCCTTTCAGGTGCTTTCCAGTGGGTAAACCCCTCTTCGTGCTCTAATAAAGATACATTATCTAATTGCTAAAAGGTAAGGCAACAGATGCAAAAGCAGATTTTTTAGACGGGGAATAGATTAGCCATGAGAGAGTCTCTTCTCCACCACGATTTCCTAGTTTCTTCTTATACCATCTTTTGTTTATACAACGGTTATTTATAGTTAAGAAACGACCGTCAGTACTTTGAACCCATTTATGTTTTCAAACGTTCCTACAGAATTGATTTCCCTATTATCTTATAAAAGTGTACTAGTCCAATATAAAGCTGCTTAATTAATTCTGGTATGAAAGTAATTGGGTTTTCTACAGCAATCATCATATCACTTCCACCAACTTTTCCTGGTACTTAAAACTAATGTTTTCTACGAAGTCTTAGTAGCCTTAGAACTCGTAGCCTCACTGCTCTTAATCTCGTCACACTCAGCATTATCTAAAGTTATATCCTCCTAGTCTTGCGCTAAATTAGTGTTGAATACTTTGCATTTTATTGCACATGTCGATGTAGGCAATTCCCTAGAACATGTCGAACTTCCAGTAGCAGACTTTTCAAGAAGTATCTATAATTCTTGAAGTACTTGACGGATTATTATGCTACTTGATCTTGCAATTTTCGTTTTCTCCTTCCTCAGCCACTCTCTCTCTTTTCACTGAAAACAATCGTTTCATATTGCGTTGTTATTTTGCGAAATAAAGGAGCTTGACGCTCACTCACGACGCATGCAATACAAATAAAATACACAACTGAGCCACGCCGATCATCTCAACAGCAATTAAGCAATGGAGAAAGAATCGCTTGTCTTACATCCATAGAACAAAATTATCCGGTGAGGGCGCTGGGCAAGGGCCGGTACTATTGGTCCATTGAAGGACATTTCGTCAGAGCATGCCAAAATACCTTCCGATCTAGTTCCGATTCGCTGTTTACTCATTCCTTCGCGAAAACTCATCAGCCTTGCACGGTTATCGCGGGATTATTTAAATATGAACTATATCGTTGATTTATTTTGATTCTTAAGTTTAATAATTTGAGAATTTTGCGCCCCCTTTTCAATTGCGCCCAGGGCACGTGCCCTACCTGCCCCACCCTAGGTACGCCACTGGTGGTACAACCTCGTCTTGGTAATACGGGGATTTATAACAGAGTGTAAAGTTTTATAATGGCCGGAAAGAGAGTAACGGAAAAAGACTCAACAAGTGACTTCTTAAATTTCACGGCTTCAGTTGAAGAGCAGATTTTCCTAAAGGAAATCGATATTTAATATTCAACATCTTTCAGACCATACCGAAAAACGATGTATGATAGTAAAATGTATTTTATGTGTAGAATACACATTCCCTCCTTGCATTTCTCAGCTTATTCAATGTTACTTACCAACAAACACAACCTACCTATTCCCAGTTTAAAATTTATAGAACTTTGATTGTGTTTTTGGTTTTCTCCTTTTTGTATTTATTTTAGATTTATCTCCAAACTTCTTGCACATCTTTACTCTAATCAAGATTATAGCATATCTTATAATAATTATTATTATTTATTCCAAGCCGAAATTTATCGATCATTTTGTTGATTACTTTCTCTGCAGATACTATGACATTAGTACTAAAAACTACGAATTTTACCTCTCATGCGTTTATATTTCTCTGCTTTATTAATACCACATGTCACATGAATCAAAACCCCTCTTGTTATTTAAGCGGGAAAGGAGGCTACTTAAAATTTCAAACAACTAGATCCGTTTAGTATCGTTAGTGCCAGAAATACTTATATTGATTTTTTCCTTGTTTTTCTAAACCAAATTAAAATTCTTGTATTGCACATTTTCCCTTTATGTTTTTAATTATGTGTATTAAGAGATTTTAAAATAAGCGGTATGTGAATTGTATTGTACACACATACGTTCTGTGTAATATTTACTTATTAATACTGGTATGAAGAAACTTTTGGATTTCTCTTTACCTACGACTGCAGTATTTCTGGAGGAATTTTACACTTGTTGGATTATTTCCATACAAATTTATGGAGTCCATTTGTTTCTTACAGTACACTACTGTTTTATAACACATTGGTACTGAAATGGTCAATAAAAAATAGAAATAAAAATTGCTACTCGGGATGAATTATTGTTTACTAAAATTGATTTTTATGTGATGGGATAGCTTCCATTTTTACATTAAAAATATAATTTTAGATTTCACAGTTTAACATTTATTTAATCTTGCCATATGAACAATTACGAATGAAAATAAAAACATGAAATCTCCCTATCTATAAAATACATAAACTTTCAAATAAACAAAAGTCGGGCACCACTCAGCCAAAGCTCAGATTTACTATAGTAAAAACAAATGGTAGAGCCACTGAGAATAGTTCTTATCTGCGCAGGGTGACCTGACCTGCCAGAGCGTGTTCAGTTCGATTGAAATGAAACAATGCAATCGAAATATTACACGTCGTATATTACCGTTTGATGCGACGATCACTCACTGCTGCTAGCGTGGCGATCAACGTCACCAATGGTCCACAATGGCGCCTAACACTGTAGACCGGTTAGGTCGCTGCACTATTAATGTACGACGTAGAAATATAGACACAAACAAAACACTAAAAGCCGTCAACACTTTGCGTTGACACGGCGACGCACTGTACGTGTCGGCACCACAAACAAGAAACCCCAAGCACTCTGGAGTTGTGGTCAACACATTCACTACGCTAATTATATCACCTGGGGAAGACCGCAATGCCTCACTGGCCCCTCGGCCTCAACCTCCCGCCGTTCCGGCCACCGCCGAACTGCCCCGTCAACTTGTCTCCAAGTCCCGCCGAAACCAGAAAACAGACAGAAAAAATCTCATTGGTTGCAGTTATTTGGAACTTAGTCCTTATTTGTACATTTCAAACTCTCGCCCGGTCCTCGAATCGTTCCTATAGGCGCCAAAACTTAGCTTCTGCCTCCACACTTTCTAGAGTCATTGACCCTATTCAGAACAACCACATACCTCCCGCTGTTAACTTCTTGATGCAGGCGAGCCAAATGAATAGGTAAGCCCTGTCTATTATGGGAAGCTTCTCTTGACCACTGTTCAAATTATTTAAGGGAGGCTTCAAATGAATAAGTGGGGCGAGCTGCCAGTCCAGGAGCCCACTATTTTGCTTTTACGTCGCACTTACTGTTATTAAAAAAAAGTAATGAGTGGATAATTTTGCTCATTACGGTATTAGTGTTCCATATATTAAAAATTTATGGTAGCTTGTATAATAGCGTCCTAATTATTGCAGATGCTAGTCACTTTTTTAGATTTATTATCAAGTGCCAAATTAAGTAATCGTATAAAATTCAAGAAATTAATCAACTTTTCATTTTGTGGCATAAAAATTTCTAAACAGAGACTGAACTTATTATTATTAATTGAAAGAAGGAAAGCGTAAGTCTTAAAGTCCCATGGTCGCCAGACATGGTGATAGGAGCCGTTATTTCCTCTAAGAGATGAGAAATAAAAATTTGTGCTATAAAACAGAAATTTTGTTCATTTAATCTAGCTGCCTTCTCGTGACACCTTCTGAGACTTTAATTTAGTCTGAATATCCCTTCCGATTACAATTTATAATTTTCTGCCATGTGAATAAGAATACGTCGGATCATCCGCTTTTTATCTCTCTTGATAAATGACTCCCCTGTTGTTATTGATATTTTTAACATCTCAGAATATTTACTTAAGTTTGTTGTTGATTTGATTTCGATTTTCTGTGCACCTTTATATCAATTTATCGTCCCGTGTTTCTCTACCCCTTTGGCATAAACTCTGAAAGTTAAGTAATGAGTTTCATCTGGCGAGGGTGTTACATTTTGATGACTTTGATGCCCTTGCGAATATGTGGCTCTTAATACGCTTGGAAAGAACTCAATCGCATCCGTTTTTTAGGGGCAAGTGACTAACCAAACACTGGCAGCATAAAGGAGGAATGATCTAGGTTCCTCTACTGTGAGACTGCATTCTAGTTATCAATCTATTATAAGATACGCGACAACGGGATTACAGTTTTAAGATGCTACTTTGCAGGGGTCGAACAGAAGGAAATTTGTAGTGACATTTTATACAAATGTAAATGAAGACAAAACAACAGGCTTTTACGCAAAAATTTGTTTTAAGAATCTAAAGAGGTAATCAAACTGGGACTGTTAATAATATCGAGTTATTTTTATGACCAAGTGGCGGAGCACGTAGCTACCAGCGTGTCCCGGTAAACATACCGGATAAAGGGGACCTGCTTTTAAAGTGGAATCCGAGCCACGGAATGTTCTAGCGTTCTTGTTATTACCGAAACAAAGCTTTGCAGGCACGAAATTATTTTTGAGTCCTGTAAAAATGAAGGCCAATACCGAGATCGTGGATCTGTTGATCCCCAATTACGGTGCTTAAATAACTGAAAAACCAGATAGGTCAGATATTAATACGGTGCTTTTACTGACGTCATACCAGAGTACAATATCTTCAATCCATAGAAGCAAATAAACCAAAACTCTAATCGATGCTAACTGACCATTGACTCTAGAGGAAATGGAACTGTCTGTAAATGCTTGCTGATTGGCTTCAGCGCGACCATCTCGAAATAAAAATGAGACGATGTGTTTGCGGAGGGCTTTCTCTAATCGGACCTGCGCCCCCGCTGTGGACACAAGGCCAGAGCCGGGAAATACTGCCTGGGGGTCCAATCCGCGTTCACCCGCCACCAGGGAAATCACAAGCGTAGGCTTCCACCTTCTGCTAAAGCGCTGTGCCACACATCTTTTATCTCCCCATTAAAAGTTATGTGCGTACAGCGCCCCTCGTAAAAAGCGGCCGGATGGCGCGGAAAAGAATTTATTTCCATTTGGCAGCCGTCTCGTTATGGCCACGGCAGTGGCGACCCCACCGGCAGGACATATATCACTGTGCCCTTTGATCACCATCGCCTTCCTTCTGAGAAACAGGAGCTTTCAGTTTTGTAGATTAGACAATGCCATCTTCAGTTATCTTCATTATTATTGTATTATTAGACACTACTTTTCCTAACAGTTTTATGAGAATGTCTTTAAATATTTGTGAATCCATTATCTGGTAATAAAAATATGGGTACTTTATATAACGGGTATTGAATGTGTAATTGCCTTCTTTACTCTCTAATACGAAATGCCAATCGTGGAGGAACAAGTAAGACGTTACACATATAGTATTATATCAGGCAAAAGATAAATCTAAAATTTTAAAATATCTATAATGACTTGTTATGCATAAGTTTACCCTTCAGTGGAAGATCACATTTTATCAACATATTGCTTTAATTTTTTATCTTTTGATTGTTTTGATTGGTTAATGAGCGAAGCACTAATTCAGCCAGTTCACAAAAAAGGGGATAAAACCAACATTAATAATTACATTAGAATTTCCTTGTTGCAAATTTCTTACAGAATTATATGGAAAGCCCTTCTCGAGAGACTACAAACAGATCATCTTATTGGCGAATATTATGGAGGATTTAGAATAGCCATGTAATGTGTAGAACAAATTTTATATTTCAAAAACATTATTCAAATCCAAATAAACAGACAACAGTGGACAAACAAAAAAAAAAAAAAAACCGTAAGTCTATAGAGAGGTAAAACACTTTTTAACATACTAAAAGAATCCAATGGAAAAGAAGAAAATTAATCAGGATAACATTAACGTATGATATCTCAAAGATAGGATTTCAGGCGAAATGGCTGAACGTTTTCAAATCAGAGCAGAAGTCCGACAAGAAGATACAACTATCACCCCCTTTTGTTCAATATCATTATGAAAAGTAATAAAAATCTTGGAGAAAGAAATAAAAGCAATAACTATTGAACCATCGGCAGACTACTCGAATATTAACTTTGCCTGCGGTATTTGGCCTTTGCAGATGATCTATCACTCTCTCCAAAAATAGGCAAGAACAAATCTACTCCTTTGAAAAACTCTATGATATCTCAGCTAAAACTTTAAATCACGTATGCTAAATCTGATTATGTAAAGGATCCTCTCAGTACCAACAAGGCTAGATATCTTTAAATCTCGTATGCTAAAACTGACTATGGAAAAGGATCCTCTCAGTACCAACATGGCTAGATATGAAAGCACAATTTGGCAATATTTCTTAAGTAGTTAAATTCAAATACCAAGGAGAAATTACACTGCCTGACAAAAGAAGTGAAGCACCCAGAAAGGTACGAGTGAACCAAATCAAACTTCACGGTTTAAGAGGATATGTGATGTTATTTTACTGATTACAAAATAGAGTCGTATTTCCATAGAACTAGACTCCACTTACCATTATGACGTTGCACTCACCAACTCTCACCTTGATGCATGCACTGATTCGGATGGGAGTGGTGTCATAAAGCCTCTCCCCTGAAGCAAGCTGGCCCACAAATGTCGTACGTGGTCCTTGATACAGTAGATATTGGAAAACATTGGAAAATGGCCCCTCTTCCAAGGTCGCAGCGATACTCCCCTACGATGGTCATCCAAGGTAGTACAGAATTGAGATTCATCGGTCAACACAATGCGATACCATTCTACAGTTGTCCGTGCTTCCAGGTCACGGCACCAATCGAAACGCAAACGTTTGTGTTTTGGTGTTAACTGCAGCATACGCATGCGACGCTAATTACCTAGCGTTACTTCCTTGGGGTGGTCAGATGTGGTCGACCGGAAACTTGACAACGAGTATGCCTGCGCTCTCGTTCCCGTGTAGTCCAAATCGAGCATCTGCAACTTCTGACTGCCCCAAAATCTTCAATAAGCCGAACAGATGGAAACCCACAATGAGGCTCCTTCAAACTCTGTCAGGTGCTAATAGTGCTGTCTCTCACGACCACGCGGCATTTCCGTGTCCTTCAAGTAATCAACTTTTGACGCTGTTGGTACCTCTAATATTCACTAACAGGCCTGGCAACGAAACTAAACACTAATGCAATCTGGTGGCCGTTATGTCTGTCACAGAGAATTTCAACTATAATAATTTACATACCCAGCGATTGTGTGTATGAGTACGAAGTTACAATGACATCCGACAATGTTTTCAGTTTGCTTCATTTTTTTTCTTTCTTTTTGTTGGCATATGTATTAACCTGCAGAACCTAACCCAAAGCAAACAATGACAGAATATATAAATTATGGAATCGCCAGGAAAGAAACAACAAAATATTAATATCCCGAAATGTGAAGTTAAGACACTATAACATAGTAATCAAAACGGAGGCAGTATACCCATCGACAATTTTTAATATTGAGGACAGATCACTAATTAAATAAATTGTAAAGCAAGAAGAGAAGCTACTTGAGGACTTGCACCTCGTCGACGGTGAGTTCAGAAAAGGCGGGAAAGATATTGGAGACAAGAATGGGTTAGGAATGCGGCCAAGGTTTTTTAAAAGATACACCCCGCCATTCGCCTGAAGTGACTTCCTGAAACTATGCAAAATTATGGCCGGATCTGAACTTGACTCCACGTCGTACCGAATGCCAGATACATGCGTTATCGTTCGCCTAATGAGACGATGAATCTTTCATGTTACTATCTGTAGCCAATAAAGTAATTTGACTTATAGAAAGTAAACCTTCATAGCCTTAGATGAGCTACATATTCATATCATAGCTGACTGTATTCTTGCTGGTCCTGAATTTTTGATGAATAAGAAGTTTGTTGAATAAACACGAAATTTAATAGCGGTGTAACTCATATATTTGGTGGCCACAGTAAGGCTCGTTGTACTATTGGCAATGTCTGAAATCTAGGAATAGTATAGTAGAAGTGAAACATTATTAACCATTTAACTAATGTTCATAATGAAGGCTGAAGATAACTCTATACGGTGTCAAGTCAAGGAGGGGAAAAGAAATAATGAAGTAGTTGTGGTGGATATAACGGGGTTCAGTAAACCAGCGTGTAATGTCTGCCTTCTTCTAAAGTTAATTAAAGGGGTTTAATCAGACATTCCTGGTGGTTTTTGTGATCTAAAAGTCAGCCAGGGTAAAAAATTAAAAAAAAAGGTTGACCATAGAGTTCCCACTACAAGCTCTACTTAATAACATAAGAATGGACGGTGATTAAAAACAGAGTTTGCAATAAACATTTAGGTTGCTTTTAATCAAAATCTGGTAAGTGAAAATTAGTGCACAGATAACAATGTTGGTGGATTTAGATTTGAGCAAGAGAGTCTTCTCAGGGGGTTACTGGGCTGAACGGCTTGCGACTGCAAGTGTCTCTTCCTTTCTTGGTGGCTAATTACCCAAGACGGCGTGCTGACGTAGGATGGAGGTGCGAGCGTCTCCTGGGCGGCCGGCGGCAGCGCTGCTAGCCTGGTGCAGTCCGTCCGTTCCGTCTGGCGCCGTCGATCACAGTCCCTTGTCCCCGCGACGCTTCAACATACCAGAATTCAACCCACCTCTTCAGCCAATGGGAACCAAAAACGCTCAGCCCCTCGTCTATTCGTTGCCGCCCTCGGAATCAACAAAATAAAACATAACGGAGATCAGATCACGTTTTGGTCACATGTGCTGGCATTCTTGCGTGGGTCCACACCCCACATTTTTTCTTGGTCTCTCCCTGTCTCTGTTATAACACAACACATTTCAACCCACAGCAGCAACCCACAGTGGTCTAGCAAAAAAATACACACAACATTGCCTGGCTTTCTGCCCCACGTATCTGTCCATTTTAAGAATGCACAGTTTTAAGAAGTGAAAGACATATTTGAACAAAAATTTCTTTAGGTAGAAGGAAGGTAGCAATCTAATGGTGAATAAATGCGAACAGTTCAAAGAATAGTAAGAATGAATGAGGAAGTGGTTATTGCGCATTAAAAAAAATAAAGTAATGCGGATCTCACGTTCTGCAATACGTGAGGAGGCTGATGTGGTTGGTGAGAAGAATGTATTACAGAATTATGAAACATTAAATAATTATGGAGCACAAGAAAAGACTAAATAGGGAATTAATATCCGCAAAGAGCTGAGCTAGAGATGCATTCATAAAGATTATTAAGGACGGAGGAAGCTCAATAAACGATGTAAATAGACATTTCTGTAGTTTTCTTAGAAAATCAAGGTGAAGCGTGGGTGCTTAGACACAAGTTACAAGCGATATCAAAAAGACGGAAATATTGTAGTTACCGTTATCGACTCATATCCTGGGATAAATAGGTTAAATACCAAAGCAAATGATTTTACAAGTAAAAATGAGATGTTAAGATATTACAAACATCATATGAAGATATTACGTGGTCGTTAGTTAGGATACAAAATGGTAGATGGTCTGGTGTAGATAATGTTCCCGCAAATGTGTAAAATTCATGTCGGTATCTAGAAGAATAATTTATATTTAGTCTGGAGACTTTCAGCCTACTAAAGAGCTGAAAATATACCATAGTTCTCAGAATCTCTTAATAAAGGACCAATAGAGGTGAGAAAAAGAATCCGTTAAGTTTGAACTTAGTGACAGGTCAGTCATGACGTTCTGTGAGGAGATAATGTGCTTTAGAAATCAACAAAATTTGTTTAGGAAAATTTGCTCACGCGAATTTGAGGTGATAGGTTAAGTGTAAGGCATTACAAATATAATGGGTAAGGAAGGTACGTTGGTGGTATAAAACTAACTCGCTCCAAGGAATCCGACGGAGTGAGGTAAAATTAAATAAAATAAGGATCAGAGTAGGAAACAGGGTACAGGAAGAGGTAAAAGTGAGTACTCCCAGAGTGGAATGTGTTGGGACCACGCCTGTTCATTATTAAAATTTGAATTTGCGATCCGTTTGTAAGTTTACAATCAGTAAAAATGCGGGAGGGGGGAGGGGAGTTGCTTACAGACGTTGTGTAGTAAGATTAAGATTAAAGGACTCCGCACAGGTCACTGGTTCAGGATATCGTATCGAATACACAAAATGTAGCTATGGTTGCAACTTGAAGTTGTAGAAAGAAATTTGTCTGCTGCTCTTGAAGGCCTATCAAGCTATTATAAGGAAAACCACTTAAGACCTAACCCTTCAAAAACTGAAGTGTGTGCCTTTCACCTAAAAAATAGGAAAGCTCAGCGTAAGTTAAAAGTAATGTGGTCAGGTATCGAACTGCAGACATGTAACACCCCAAAATATCTGGGAGTGACACTCGATAGAACCCTCACATATAAGAAGCACTGCATGAATTGCAAAATGAAGATCTCTACAAGAAATAACTTACTGCGCAAATTAGTTGGATCACAGTGGGGCAGTCAACCACAAACTATACGTACATCGGCAATGGCCCTTTGTTATTCTGTTGCAGAATATGCATGCGCAGTTTGGTACTCATCATCTCATACCAAACAGGTGGATGTAGCCCTCAATAACACCTGTAGGCTAGTGACAGGTTGCTTAAAGCCTACCCCAGTTGATAGGCTTTACCAGCTTTCGGGCATTGCACCACCCAGTATCCGGAGAGAAGTGGCTGCGAACAAGGAGAGGACCAAAGTAGAACGGGAAAGCGCTCATCCACTGCACGGCCATATACCACCAGCCCAGAGACTCAAATCCAGGAAAAGCTTCCTCAGAACATCACGGGAACTAATTGGGTCACCTGAAAAGGCAAGAGTACAGTTATGGAAAATGAGGGTTCCCAACATCTCGGGACCACTGACAGTTGCAGAGCGCTTGCCACCTGGTCATGAAGAAGACTGGAACGTCTGGAGGTCTTTAAATCGATTGCGAACAGGAGTGGGCAGGTCCAAGGAAAACCTAATGAGATGGGGTTATACTGATACTACCAGTATTAAATGCGAATGTGGAGAAGACCAAACTATGAATCATATGTTCGAGTGCCCTATGTGCCCATCATCCTGCAACAACAAAGACCTGTTTCAAGCAACACACAATGCGATTGAGGTTGCGAAGTACTGGGCCAAGTGTGTTTAAAGTTATTGATTTACAAAATGTATTTAACTGTGTATTTTGATGTTTTTGATACGAGAATAATAATTTGATGATAATGTCGTTTGGGTAGGTTACATTCGGGAGTTGATGGGAAAAGACTTAAAGCCCTATATCCATCAGTGAGCAGTTAACTCTGCCTGTACAAATTATTAGTACCTGATATGATAACATACGTAGCTCTATAGAGAGTTATTTGGAAGATAGGCCGCAGGTTAATGGAGTGGGGTGAGTAAGACACACCTTGAGTTTGAAGCATAGGTTTATATTAGGCGATAAATTTGGCATAGTATGCCTCTGATAAGAGATGGCCGTTATCATAAACTGGTACCAGAACACTAAGAACACTAATAGAACAAAGCAATGAAAATATATTTCCACTGTACAAAGAATGCCATGAAACAGGGGTGTCACTATTTTTTTTTTTGCTGTCATCAGTCTTTTTACTGGTTTGATGTAATCCTCCATCCCTTCCTATCTTCTGCTAACCTCTTCATCTCCACATATCCCTTTCAACCCACGTCCTCAATTATCTGCTTCATATATTCTAATCTCTGTATCTACAACTCAGACCTTCCACTGTTCCCTCCACTAACAAATTAACCAATCCAGCATGTCTCAAAATACGACCTACCAGCCTGTCTTTTCTTTCTATAAGCTTCTTCCACAAACTTCTTTCCTCACCCATCATTTCAAAAACTCGTTCATTTCGTACTTTGTCTGTTCACTTAATTTTCAACATTTTTCTGCAGCGCCACGTTTCATATTCTTCAATTTTCTTTCTTTCTGGTATTCCTAAAGTACATGTTTCACTACCATAAATTGCTGTGCTGCACACGTAGAGTTTTAAAAACTTCTTTCTAATTCCTAGATCAATGTCTGAAACTAAAATATTTCTCTTTTTCACGAAGGCTATTTTTGCTAGTAGTATTTTGCTTTTAACATCATTCCTACTTCGGCCATCTGTTGTAATTTTGCTTCCCAAGTAACAGAATTCACTAACTTACTTCTCCTATTGCATCCGATCCAATTTTTATATTTAATCTACTAGTATTGGTTTCATTTCTGCTACATTTCGTAACTTTTGTCTTGCTCTGATTTGTATTCAGTCCAAAATATTTCTTCAGTATTTTTTTCATGCCATTCAGTAACTTCTCAATATCCTCAGCCCTCTCTGCTAACAAGACAATGTCATCAGCAAGTCGTAGCATACTGATCTTTTACTCCCTGAACACTCATGCCACATTAAAATGTTTCGTTTACTTTCTTTATTGCTTCTTCTACATACAAGTTGAATATTAACGGGGATAGACTACAACCTTGTCTCACACCCTTTTTAACTGATGCATGTCTCTCATGGTTCTCTACTTTATTATAGACGCTTCATTCTTATATAGTTTATAAAGTATTCTTCTATCTTGATATTTTAGACCTGATTTCTTTACTGTTTTGAACATCTTGTCCCACCTAATATTATCAAAAGCTTTTTCTAGGTCAACAAATGCCTTAAAAGAATCTTTATTTTTCTTGATCCGCCCTTCAAGTATTAATCTTAAAGCCAGAATTGCTTCCCTTGTACTGCGATTTTTCCTAAACCCAAACTGATCTTCACCTAATATCTCTTCTACTACCCTTTCCAGTATTCTGTATATTTTTCTGGTCAGTAATTTTGAAGCTTGTGATGTTAGACTAATGGTGCGATAATTCTCATATTTGTTGGCTTGTGCTTTCTTCGGAAGTGTGAAGATGATATTTTTTATTAAAATCAGTTGTAATTTCTCCTGTTTTATAACTTTTTGATATCAGCTTGAATAATCTTTTGATTCCTTCTTTTCCTAGAGATTTAAGAAGTTCTGCAGGGATCTCATCAATTCCAACTGCTTATTTGCTTTCAAGTCATTCAGAGCTCTATTAATTTCTGCCCTCAAAGCAGGATCTCCTAAGTCATCAATGTCGACATCGCCTTCATTTTCCATTACGCTATTGTTCTAGTTGTCCGCTATCAAACAGCTTTCTTAATGTATTCCTTCCATCGGTGAGCTCTATCGTCTGAGCTTAAAAGAGGTTTCTCTTCGGCATCTTTAATGTTGACACCTCTTTCCTTCACTTCCCCAAAATTCTGTTTGATCTTCCTGTATGCAACATCTTACTTTACCTATGACCGTTGCATTTTCTACTTCTTCACACTTTTCTTTAGCCATTTTTCTTTTGTTTCTTTGCATTTCCTATTTATTTGATTTCTAAATTATATCGCGATTTATAACTCATAATCATCTAGGTCGCTACCTTATACATACTCCCACCCAGTTTGACGTATGAGGAATTCTCCTCATTTGAAACGGGTTGTTTCAATAGCAGTAACTATTTGAGATGTGTTTTAGAAACGTTATCGATGCAAGCAACGTTTGTCAAGAAACATTTGTGGAATGATTGTACTGTGTGGAATCGCAGACTGGAGAAAAGAAACAAACTGATACCTCTAGTACTACTTCATTTGATTCAGTTACTACTTAAGGCAAAAGATATAAAAAAAACTGATAATAGGCGTTTGGGTGTGATATGTAGGTGTTGTTTGTTAAAAACACTGTGATGTGGCATATCCCAAATGTTGAGAAATTTTTATCCTACAGAATATGATTAATCTTGAGCAAAGTTAAACTCCATATATAAATTTTATAATTATGTTACTGAGCTGTTAATGTGGCCAGTATAGTTAGTATTTCTTCCGATATTTTCTCAGATTGTGTGATAAATATGATCTATGATTGATTGATGAAAGAGACTCTTTGTGTTGTGAGACAAAGAATGTAGTGGATGTCAGGCTATGAGAATCAATAAAATTTTATATCGTTAAAGGGGAATACTTAGTTTAACCTCAAGAGTAATTGTGCTTACTCATAGTCCAGAATTCGTACAATTCAATATATAAGAAGTGTACTCTCTTACAGGTTGATAAAATCTGTTTTTAAGGTTTGGTGTATTTCTGCCAACTTCGACAGCCAGCTTGATCGCAAGCTAAATGACGGGCAGGGAATTTCATTAAAATGCAAATCAATAAAACTGGCTAACCTAGATTAAAGATCACAATAAAACTCATTAGTACCACCAATCTTATAAGCTCCTCACATGATGTATTTCAGGAGGTAACAAAGGGTAAAATGGGTTCACAATAAATATGCCTACTGAATTTATTGATAAACTAATGATTTAGTTACGTGGTAAAAACGTGAAAAATTGACAAATTTCATGAAGTTGAAATTTTACTGGCTTGTTTGAGAAGTTCTAATCAAAGTAAAATTAGATTTTAGGGCCTTGGACATGTTGCACATTTCTCGCAGTCTTCCTTTTCACTTTACGAAGTTTTCACCTTACTGACTACTCTGTTGCGACTCTTAAGTTGCGTCAAATACTCATAGGTCAGCGGAATGTACAGAAAGGTGACTTCCACCCGACGGGTGTCCTCTCGATACCCCGCTACTGCCATGCCGTCCAGCCTCGGGAAGACCCCGTCTCTCCCTGGCTGTCTTCCTACATCAAACTCGCAGCCGTCAAAAGTCTTTTCTCTTGTTGATTGTACAGATAACATGAAACAGATTCTCAAAACATTGAAGTTGCAGTGATAGGCAGAACACGTACCCTCCTTCTGTCATACACACGGGATCTTTCTTTGCCATTTATTGCTTTCATTTTCTCAAGACGATGCTGCAGAGTAGCGGGTTTCATTTTGAACACGAGTGCAGCTTTCCCGATTGATAAGTCTCCATCTGAAGTACCTTTCATAGCTTTAGATACGCCATCCTCGTCGATTACAGCTCTCTCGGTCTTTTTTTTTATTTTTTTTTTATAGAATTAAAAAAAAATCCCAGTTTACAAAAATACTATTAAATTTTCTAGTATACAATAATGGAGCAATTTCACTTCAATAAAAACTAATATTAGAAATTGTTGGTGGGAAATGATTGGATTAAGGAATGTACGGTAAAAATAACAATAAACGATAAAAAAAAAGGATTATAGGTTGTTTGCAGCTATTATGAGCACATTGATATCAATGTGCCCCAACAAAGGCTGTATCAAAGTGCCCCAAGCAGCCATTTTTAATAATATGAATCTCAAATCCAACACTTCATAATTTGCCTAGCAAAAAAGAATGAGGAACTGATAAATAACTTACCAGAGAGAGTATTCTTTCCTGTTGAAAATACTGGAACAGTGCATAATACAACTGCAATTGTACAACTCAAATTTACTTTTAATACAAAAACACTAAATCACCCGTCTCATCACGCCAAGACGTTCTGTAGGCAATTGTGTACACTAGCTCCATCTTTTGTAGCTGCTGTGAAACTTCCTGTAATGAACTTGTGAGCAGTAGAGGAGATGTATCAAGGTGCCACATGAATTAATGTGACCCAGTCCCCCTGTACTTCGTGAATCCTGTACTAACGAAACACGTAAATACATTTACCGTAAAAAAAAAAAAAAAAAAAAAAAAAAAAAAAAAAAAAAAAAAAAAAAAAAAAAAAAAAAAACGACTTAAACAATTCCCAGGAACTGATACTGTCTCTGGAAAATTAATTATAAAATAATGAATGAAATAAATAAAAAAAATGTATCTAACATAAAACACATACACATATTTTTAGAATTGACTTTTCGTGGCCAAGAAAGAAGATGGAGATTATTAGAGTATAGGAGAGGGATAGGGACAGAAATGGTAAATAATACAGTGGACGAAAAGAAAGAAGGAGTCAAAAAGTTTTGAATACTATTATAAATATTAAAACTGATCAAAGCAGAGGAGCAAAAATATAAGGGATTAATATGTAAGCAGGGAATAACATTTTTTTAAACTGAATTTAACTGGAAGATTTAGAAACGAAAGAACAAAAAAATTTAAAGAAGAAGAGGAAAACATTGCTGGAGTTATTACACATACATCTATTACGACGAATAAACAAAGGCTTGGGGGAAAAAGCTGTAGTAATTTCAGTGCTGCTAATTGGGTCATAAAAATGATCAGAAGAAACAAATTTGAAATATTTTGACTTTGAGAAACCTGGATTACTAGAGATCGCGATTCCGGGAGGAATTGACGTCCTAGTACTGCAGTATTCAAACGAAAGACACCACTAGAAATAATTTCCGAAGTACATTTAACGGCGTCATGCTTGAAAATAATGGTACAGGCTGTATTACAACGGAATTACTGAGTAAAAATAATACGTCTTGCGATTGTCTACAACAGTATTACGACGTCATTGTGATGGTTGTTGTAGCAGAATCGCAATCTCCAGTAGACCCGAGAAACCTAGATAGCAGCTTACTAAAAACAGAGAAAGATATTGATATAAATGATACAAAATACAGTTTAGGTCCTTAAAAAGGTTTGAATACTAAACAAGGAGAAAAGGTTAGAGTACGACATGTTTTGGACTGTTAGGTAGATCAGTGGTTAAGGCGCTTGCTTTCGAAACGGTTGCTGCTCCGATCGCGGCTTCGAATCTCCTCAGGAGCAGAAATTTTGAGAGTTATGTTTGATCATATGAGCTATTCCAAGTTAAAGTGTAGGTCCCCTTTGGTGCTAGCAACTCTAGTTGTAACACGATGTATACACATCTACAACAAAATTCAAGATAAACGAAGGGTTAACGTGGTCCTAGTTGGCCCAAACGAACATACATACGGAGTTTTGTATCATTGTTTTGTAGTAAATATTTTTGAATCTCGAGTGGTTCCTCGGTTCATTTAGTTGTAAATCCATATTCTCCATTAATGTAACGAACACTCTACATTTAAAAAAAAAGTTAGTTGAACTACATATTTTTTATTATTATTATTATTATTATTATTACTAGCTGGTACCCACGACTTCGTTCGTGTTTGTAAAGAATTTGTATTGACAGCTACCGACATCTAACAACCATAGTGCACGACAGGAGATACGATTCTACTACCATACACAAACACCAATGCTCTATGTTATGTAGTTTTGGCAGAAAAGTGACATTTGCGGAGGCACATGTCTTTCGTCGAAATACGAAAATATCCTTGACCGGCCACTTTCAACCACCATATCTCCCACACTACCACAGTTACTGAAATTCGGCAGATGTTGTGATCGAAAGGCGACTCTGTGTTACTACCACACACAAACCCCAGTGACCTGCGATAGATAGTTTTAGTTGAAAAGTGATACACCATGACACATGCGTCTTTGGCAGAAATATGAAATTGCCGCAGGTCGACCACTTTCAACCCCCATATCTCCCACACCCCCATAGCTACCGACATCTAACAACCATAGTGCATGACAGGAGACACGATTCTACTACCACACACAAACACCAATGGTCTATGCTATGTAGTTGTGGCAGGAAAGAGAAGTATAAGAAGACACAAATTTTTGATCGAAATATGAAAACGCCATGCATTGGCCAACTTTAATCATCATATCTCCCACATCCCCACAGCTATCGTCATTCGGCCAACGTTGTGCACGACAGGAAACTCCATGTTACTTCCACACACAAAGACCGGTGATCTGTGTGGTGGTTGAAGAGTGAAATATATGAAAACACACGTCTATTTTTATATATATGTATAAGATTATGAAGCAGCAATCCTGGCAAATCCAGTGAGTTAAAAAATTCTGGTGGATAGTTGACGACATCATCTTGGTTAGTTGCGCAATCAACTGATTTGTATAACCTTAATTCACCGGAAATTTCATTTTGAATTACGAAATTTATTTAATTAACGTCCGTATTTTTGTCTCTGTAATATAGTTCCGTCGTTCAACCAAAAAATTGACAGGAAATGTAATGCAGCCACTCAAAACGTTTACAGGGATTTTGTCATTACCAATGCCAATGAGTTGTTTTGAAACCATTTCTTCCGACCAATCATTTTGCAATTCCAAAGATAGTCATAAAGCGCCTTTGTTTTGTTTTGATTGACTGGCAGTAATATTATTTTCGTTGATGACACGCAAACCTTTCTTTTCCTTCGAACTTTATTTTGGGCAGGCATAGATTAATATCCATACAGTCTAATCAACTTGAAGGCATACCAGAGCTAGTCCTAACACGCCTTTGTTTTGTTTTATTTTGATTGGCTGGTTTGTATGGGAAAAGAAAGGTTTTGATTTTACTATTTTCCTCGCAATTTTTACGTTTTTTCTCTCCATAAGAACCTTCCTTGTGGATTAACGAAAATAAGAAGGAAAAAATAATTTGCCGAATTGGTCGAGACGTTCTTGTGTTTTGCACTTAGCAACACATTTGGCGATTCATTTTTATTTATATAGAAGATTTTAAAAGTTAGAAAGTATTATTAGTCACAATCAATTCAATCACCATGAATTCTACCCGAACATAGTTTAAAACGAATGGAACCCATCACCACAAGGCTTACCAGATCATTGCATTCTTAAAATAATAGGATAAGTGTGGCTCGATCGTCAGACGATAAAGCATATCGCTTCTCAACTGAAATACCAGTAATCGATTTTGCTTTTTAGGTATTCTTAATATTGCATCCTTCTAAACTGATGCATTCTATTTTCATAGTCGAAACTTTCGTGGAAGGCGGCATGGGTATAAATGTAAAGACACTGAACAAATAAACACACAAATGGTTTTCGAGAGAACGAAAATTTAAAAGCAACCAAGAAAATGCCACGCACGGAGGAAATAATGATAACACGTACGTCAGTGATATTATTTTCTCTGATCACACGCAGGCATAGATTAATATCCACAGAGCCTAATCAACTTGAAGTCATACCAAAGATAATCCTAACGCGCCTTTGTTTTGTTTTGATTGAGGGAAAAGAAAAGTGTTGTTTTTACTATTTTCCTTCCAGTTTTTGCGTTTTTTCTCTCCATAAGAACCTTCCTTGTGCCTTAACGAAAATAGAAAAAAAAGAATTAGTCGAATTGGTACAGGCGTTGTTGAGTTATGCGCTTACCAACAGATTTTGCGATTCATTTTTATATATAAGATATAAGACTAGCTGGTACCCACGACTTCGTTCGTGATTGTAAAGAATTCATATTGACAGCTATAGACATCTAACCACCATAATGCACGATGGGAGACTCGATACTATTACCACACACAAATACCAGTCTTCTGCGCTATGTAGTTCCGGCAGCAAAGTAAAATTTACGGATACACACAAGTCTTTGGATGAAATACGAAAATATTAATGATCGACCAATTTCAAACACCATATCTCGCACACTCCCACTGTTACCGAATTTCGGCCAACGTTGTGATCGGTGGGAGACTCTGTGTTACTACCACACACAAACGCCAGTGATTTTCGATTGATTGTTTTCACTTAAAAGTGATACACCGTGACACATGCGTCTTTGGCAGAAATATGGAATTGCCGCAGGTCGACCATTTTCATCCCCCATATCTTCCACACCCCCATAGCTACAGATATCTAACAACCATAGTGTACGACAACAGACACGATTCTACTACCACACATAAACCCCAATGCTCTATGCTATGTAGTTGTGGCAGAAAAGTGACATATGCGGAGACAGTCGAAATACGAAAATATCCTTAGTCGGCCACTTACAACCACCATATCTACCACAGTACCACAGTTTCTGAAATTCGGCCGCTGTTGTGATCGAAAGGTGACTCTGTGCTACTACTACACACAAACACCAGTTATGTGTGATCTATAGTTTTCGCTGAAAAGTGATACACCATGACACTTTTGTCTTTGGCAGAAGTATGAAATTGCCACAGGTCGACCACTTTCAACCCCCACTTCTCCCACACCCCCATAGCTACCGACATCTAACAACCACATTGCACTACATTAGATACGATTCTACTACCAAACACAAACACCAATGCTCTATGCTATGTAGTTGTGGCAGAAAAGTGACATATGCGGAGACAGTCGAAATACGAAAATATCCTTAGTCGGCCACTTACAACCACCATATCTACCACAGTACCACAGTTTCTAAAATTCGGCTACTGTTGTGATCGAAAGGTGACTCTGTGCTACTACTACATACAAACGCCAGTTATCTGTGATCTATAGTTTTCGCTGAAAAGTGATACACCATGACACTTTTGTCTTTGGCAGAAGTATGAAACTGCCACAGGTCGACCACTTTCAACCCCCATTTCTCCCACACCCCCATAGCTACCGACATCTAACAACCATAGTGCACTACATGAGATACGATTGTACTACTAAACACAAACACCAATGCTCTATGCTATGTAGTTGTGGCAGAAAAGTGACATATGCGGAGACAGTCGAAATACGAAAATATCCTTAGTCGGCCACTTACAACCACCATATCTACCACAGTACCACAGTTTCTGAAATTCGGCCGCTGTTGTGATCGAAAGGTGGCTCTGTGCTACTACCACACACAAACGGCAGTTATCTGTGATCTATAATTTTCGCTGAAAAGTGATACACCATGACACTTTTGTCTTTGGCAGAAGTATGAAATTGCTACAGGTAAACCACTTTCAACCCCCATTTCTCCCACACCCCCATAGCTACCGACATCTAACAACCACATTGCACTACATGAGATACGATTCTACTACCAAACACAAACACCAATGCTCTATGCTATGTAGTTGTGGCAGAAAAGTGACATATGCGGAGACAGTCGAAATACGAAAATATCCTTGGTCGGCCACTTACAACCACCATATCTACCACAGTACCACAGTTTCTAAAATTCGGCCGCTGTTGTGATCGAAAGGTGACTCTGTGCTACTACTACATACAAACGCCAGTTATCTGTGATCTATAGTTTTCGCTGAAAAGTGATACACCATGACACTTTTGTCTTTGGCAGAAGTATGAAACTGCCACAGGTCGACCACTTTCAACCCCCATTTCTCCCACACCCCCATAGGTACCGACATCTAACAACCATAGTGCACTACATGAGATACGATTGTACTACCAAACACAAACATCAATGCTCCATGCTATGTAATTGTGGCAGAAAAGTGACATATGCGGAGACAGTCGAAATACGAAAATATCCTTGGTCGGCCACTTACAACCACCATATCTACCACAGTACCACAGTTTCTAAAATTCGGCCGCTGTTGTGATCGAAAGGTGACTCTGTGCTACTACTACACACAAACGCCAGTTATCTGTGATCTATAGTTTTCGCTGAAAAGTGATACACCATGACACTTTTGTCTTTGGCAGAAGTATGAAATTGTCACAGGTCGACCACTTTCAACCCCCATATCTCCCACACCCCCATAGCTACCGACATCTAACAACCATAGTGCACGACAGGAAATACGATTCTACTACCATACACAAACACCAAAGGTCTATGTTATGTAGTTGTGGCAGGAAAGAGAAGTATACGTAGATACGAATTTTTGGTCGAAATGTGAAAACGCCCTGCACTGACCAACTTTAATCATTATATCTCCCACATCCCCACAGCTATCGGCATTCGGCCAACGTTGTGCACGACAGGAAACTCCATGCTACTTCCACCCACAAACATCAGTGATCTATGCTAGGTAGTGGTGGCTGAAAACTGAAATATAGGAAAAAACACGTCTATTTTTATATATATATATAAGATTTTAAAAAAGGTGGTGAAACAATGATTCAATGGCGGACAGATCAGTTCAGATCAGTTTTTTGTCGCGTTCATTTTTAACTCGCACTAGAGAAAGATAAAGCTGACATAATATATTGCAGGAATGACAACGGCATACATATGAATGATTAAGAATTGTGGAAATAGTGTAAAAGAGAGCAATTGCCCCATTCTACCAAGTAATTAAATATTTGATTAATAAAGTCGACATATATCAATAGTTCATGCAGTGCTTCAAGAAGTCTTACTTTTACTTGTGCAACGGAAGAAAACATTTTTCGGTGTATTTCCATTTTGCAGCATTTTTTATAAGTGATGATGGATGCCACAAACTGTATCCATCTTTTAAGTAAGTTATGGATCCAAATGGTCTACAAAATGTGAACAAAATGGTGAAAGGAATATGCAGAAACTTCGCCTATTTAATTAAATATTCACCTCATGGTTAGCTTATCCTATATCCAGAATATTATTAATTAATAATGAAGTTACACCAACCTATTTAAAATCGTCCACCTCCACCTTGTAACACTAATGTGAGAGGCTCTCAGAGTTTGTGAAATCTACAGGTGACGAACGAATTCAAAATCTGACTGCAACAAATATCAAAATGATAGTAATAATGCCAAAATATAATAGATGCATCAATTATCAACAGGTTCCTAACAAAATTCATGGAGATACAAGTGACAATTATAATACTTTTGAGTTCTCACAATTATGGAAGACCATAATAAATGAAAAAAGAAATACGGAAGCATTCTATAAATGGTGATCGAAGAATTGCTTCAAACTGACTTAGCAACATGACAGGCAACTCGGTAATTAACCAATTCGTCCTGTCCTCAATTAATGATGATTTCCTTTAATCACTCGTCCTCCAATTTATAGATTTCTGTAGTTGGTCACCAGACTGTTTTACCTTACCCCAATGAAATAAATAATAGTTCTCTTAAATGACAACACTGATGAACCACTTTTCACTTCATATTTATTTCTCCGTGAGCTCGAAGATAACATAAGGCACAAAACAAGTCTGAAGATATTAAGCACAAATACAGAAATATTCCAGCTATCAAACTTAAAACCAAACGACTGACAACTAACTGCACATCTTTGCCACTCGATTAAATAGACGCTACAGAATAGGGCTGTTGATAAAATATCGATATATTTTTAAAAAATATCGATATTTATGAGTGATATTTTTTAGGACGATATATCGATATATCGATATTGAAATCTGGATATCGGAGTCCGATATTTTAAAAAATAAGTGGTTATTTTCCGTTTTCCTCCTAGAATATTCCAAGTTATTATTGGAGGGAAAACGATTACCTGTGTTGCACATGCAATACATTTTCATAGATAGAATTTTAAGAAACAATGAACGATACAAGCACATGGAGAAGTAGGGCCGCCGTAAGCGGGCATGCAAGGCAGCATATTATGTAGCGGGCGACCTTTTTTTTTAGCTCAACAGCTGCTTCGGGCGGTCGGCGGCGACACTGGGGATGGCAACAATGGGGGCGGCAATCTCAGATTTTTTTTTTACCCGTTTCGGAAATTTCCTAAATCCACCACTGGCAGTAGTTGGACAGGGGGCGGCATAATCGCTTTTGCTCGCGGGCGCTCAAACAGCTAGCAGTGGGCCTGTGGAGAAGTAAAAAACGAAGGTAAAATAACTCATTCAATATTCATTAGAATTCTTGTCTGGACATTTTGAAAAGTTTTTAAAATTTGTCTTCAATCAATGCAAAAGTATTAGCATTATGAAACTAATCGTAATGTACTAGGTATGGGTAGGGTTGCCAGATAGCCGGCAAATCCGGGAATATCCCGGAATTTTGTGTCTGATCTCGTGTTCAGGAATTATGCGTTACTGTCCCGGAATTTCCGTATACTAGTTTTTTTCTCAAACTCAGTTCACCACGGTGGTCATGAGGCCAAGCCAAGTATTCCATGCTTGCAGCGGGAGGATGGAATGTCCCTTAAATCAGAGGAATTGAAACTGACAGGAAAATACTCTTTGAATTTTCTGGGACTTTGAAAATTCTAGATGCAGTTAACATTAACTCCCTTTATACAGAGTTCACATGTCTGAAACGTGTTTTTCAGGTCCTTCCAAGAGCCTTTCCAAACGATAAAATCTGGGCCAATTTCTTTAGAACAAGCGTTTTTAATGATTTTGAATATTTTTTTAAAAATCGTTGGTTTTGTTTTGTCAATTCCAACAAGCAATGACTTTTACGAGACAAGTTTTAGCCCGTTGAATAATTTATGAAATAAGAGCGAAACAGAACGTTCATGGATTCGATCAAGGCTGAACTGCAAACTCAATCAATTTTGAAGACTCTTGCTGAGAAATTTTATCAGTTTTGCAAAGCAGTGACGGAGAAATATTTATTAAAATGGCAAAATCTAGTAATAAATATTTTAAAAGTAGATGATTAAGATCTATTTTGATTGATGTTGATGTTGATTTTGATTTAGCAAAAGAGAGATGATAATTTTTTGTTATTTGTTGATTTTCTGCCTAATTTTAATTATTGAGCCTAACAGAAGTGTTCAGTTTTGGTTTAATATTTTTGAGATTTTGATTGATAATACCCGATGTTGATTTTGAACCAAAGTAAAAATTCCTAAAGAGGTGGTCAATTTTTGTTTTAAGTTTATTATTTTTCGTTTTGATTCATAATACCTGATGTTGACTTTCTACCATAGTTTAATTAATAAAGTTAAAAGAGGTGCTATATATACGTTAGATAGCATATTTACCTAAAATAGATTTTTTTTATTAATTTGAAATTTTGTTCACTCCTTTAAACATACCGCAAAAATACTTTTTAGACCCAGAAATGTTCCGGAAATTATAAGCCTGTATCTGGCACTCCACAGTTAAATATTTCGCGCGAATTGGATACGCTTCTTGTTTCCATACCAACAGAAGAATTGAGCTCCAAAATTATGTCACAGCCAGTTTTGTTATATCACTTACGAATTTATTAAGATAAGAAATTGAAAAAAAGAATCTACCATTTTTTGGATTGCCTTTACAAAGTGCTATGCTAAAAACTTATTATTATAGATTGGTGCCTTTAAAAAACAATTTGTTAACGCCAAGGGAAACTGCCTTTGACAGTAGCGGCTCTAGGATTTTTCCAAGCCGGGGAAAAACTGAGATTGCCGCCTGTTGAAACATTGTTGCCAGCCAGACCCGAGAATCACCTCCTTGATTGTTGGCCAAACGCATTGATGTCGCCACTTTAACTGTTTGCCAACGCATTGTTGGACACGATTTTATCGCCCAGAGCAAGTACCGCGGGTTTGCTCCCACCCCTCGCCCTAAATCCTGCATTCACCTAGAATCTCAGCTTTAAAAAATTGTATTATGGTAAAGCGTTACCCATTTGCGAAGCAATATCAAAGAAGGGGAAATTTTCAATTAATGTAGGGAGTTCTCCATTCATAGTAGAAGAAACAACGGGAAAAACATGAGTTCATGCTCTTGAAAAGTATGTCCAATGACATGAGTTTTGGTGCAAAATTTTACTTCATTCACCACCTTAGTTTGGAATTTTTTTGGATCTGAAACTCTTTTAAATAACTATGACGTTCTCTCATCATAATTCTATGCAACATCCAGTTGTCCTAGAAAATGGTAATTTGGTACACATACTTGGTTTCATCCCCATAGTATAAGAAAAGTTCCTGTTTTTTTCAATGCCAATCTAAAAGCTGAAACGTCTTAGAGAAAATTTGTAGGTTAATTGCTTTCTTCTTGATGAGGCTATATGGCTTGAATTTCAGTTTTGCACAAAGATCAGGAGCATAAAAAACACAATTAATTTTACTTTGTTACTACATTTAATTTGGAAGTTATTGGTAGTCCTCCACCGATGGTAACAATGCAGACACGGCGAAGCTCGCACAGAACGAATCGGACTCGAGCCCGTTGTTTTACATGAGCGTGCGTTGTCGAGGAAAGTATTTTGACATGAAAATTGGATGTAAGCAGGAATATTGATAAATTCGGATACATAATCTTTGCTAAGGTGCAAACATTTGGTCCAAAAAAGTAAGAAGACTCAGAACAAGCTATCAACCTACAAAAAGAAATTAAATTCCATTATGCAAACTCTGATAATAGAACATCAACCTAAATAAATGCCTCTACAATGTTGCATTATTGAGCTTTTTAAACTCACAAAGCCAAGATTTCCCTCGATGCTCTTTTTGGATTCACAAGTCTTCGAGTAAACCATAACATTCTGCCTTTCCTCTTAGTAAAGTAGTAGAATAATGGCTAAATCACAAATTTAAAAAAAAAGATTATCCGTAACGTCATGAAAAACTATTTTTTTTTTCAGAAAATCAAAACTTGATTCAGAAAAATATCTCACAACTCTTCATCATTAAATAGCCACAAGACTTCGCCCTTTTTTAAAATGATTTGTTTTGTAACATTGTTTTTATATAATAGGGTCGATATATCGATACTTTTTCTTCGATATATCGAATCGATATAAATATTTTTTAAATATCGATAATCGAAAATCCGATATTTTTTAAAATATCAGCAGCCCTACTACAGAAACATCCAGAATAACACAAAGAAAGACGAGCGATATTTCTCTAACTGCGACAATGCAGTCAACGATCAAGACCACATAAAACTATCAGAATTAATACAAAATCATACTCAACCATCCTGAAACACACGGAAATGAAAATTAAAGATCCATACAGTTGAGAATTGTCCTCTAAAAATCGTGGCTCACATCCAAACTTACAATTAAAAACTTTTAATTAATGCTACATCCATAATACTGTCCGAAATTGAAGAATTAATCCAATATGTGAAAGGGGAGGAAAATCTAATAATCATGGGTGATTGGAATGCAATAGTGGGAGAAGGAAAAGAGGGGAATACTGTAGGAAGTTTTTGTCTGGGAGAAAGAAATGAGCGAGGAAGCAGGTTGCTAGAATTTTGTGAAAGATATAAGCTAGTAGTGGCGAACACACTGTTTAAGAACCATGCAAGAAGAATATACACCTGGAAACGTCCTGGGGATACAGGCAGATATCAGCTAGATTATATCATGGTCAAACAGAGATTCAGGAATCAAGTTCTAGACTGTAAAGCGTACCCAGGAGCAGACATAGACTCGGACCACAATTTGATAGTAATGAAGTGCAGGCTAAAATTCAAGCGAATAAGGAAGCAGTATAAGCAGAACAGACTAGAAGTGAATAAACTGAAGCAATCTAGCACAAGAGAAAAATTTGCAGAAATGGTAGACTTGGGTCTAAGAATTAACTGTGAAAGGAGCTCAACCGAGGACGAATGGAATGCATTAAAGACTGAAATAATGAAAGCTGGCAAAGAAACCTTAGGCTTTAGGGAACAAGCTGCCCGAAAACCTTGGATCACAGAAGAAATTTTGCAGCTGATGGATCAGATGTTGTTGTTGTTATTAGGGTTTTAGGGCGCGTCGACGGCGGGGTCATTAGCGCCCTTGATGGATCAGAGAAGAAGGTACAAACATGCTCAGGATGAAGCAGGAAGAGAGCAGTACAGGCAATTTTGAAATCAAATAAATAGGAAATGCAAAATAGCAAAAGAAAAATGGCTACAAGAAAAGTGTGAAGAAGTAGAAAAGGAAATGGTCGTAGGAAAAGTAGATGTTGCATATAGAAAGATCAAACAGAATTTTGGAGAAATGAAGAAAAGATGTATGAACATTAAAACTGCAGAAGGGAAACCTCTTTTAAGCTCAGAAGATAGAGCTAACCGATGGAAGGAATACATTGAGAAACTGTATGATGGGGGACGACTTGAACAATAGTGTATTGGAAAAGGAAGGCGATATCGACATTGATGACTTAGGAGATCCTGTTTTGAGGACAGAATTTAATAAAGCTCTGAATGACTTGAAAGCAAATAAGGCAGTTGGAATTGATGAGATCCCTACAGAACTTCTTAAATCTCTAGGAGACGAAGGAATCGAAAGATTATTCAAGCTGATATCAAAAAGTTATGAAACAGGAGAAATTCCTACTGATTTTAATAAAAATATCATCTTCACACTTCCAAAGAAAGCACAAGCCGACAAATGTGAGAATTATCGCACCATTAGTCTAACATCACATGCTTCAAAATTACTGACCAGAATAATATACAGAAGGATGGAAAGGGTAGTAGAAGAGATAGTAGGTGAAGATCAGTTTGGGTTTAGGAAAAATCGCGGTACAAGGGAAGCAATTCTGTCTTTAAGATTAATACTTGAAGGGCGGATCAAGAAAAACAAAGATACTTTTATGGCATTTGTTGATTTAGAAAAAGCTTTTGATAATGTTAGGTGGGACAAGATGTTCAAAATTTTAAAGAAGTCAGGCCTAAAGTATCGAGATAGAAGAATACTCTATAAACTATATAAGAATCAAGTGGCTGTAATAAAAGTAGAGAATTACGAGAGACATGCATCAGTTAAAAAGGGTGTGAGACAAGGTTGTAGTCTATCCCCATTAATATTCAACTTGTATGTAGAAGAAGCAATGAAGAAAGTCAAAGAAAAATTTCCATGTGGCATAAGTTTTCAGGGAGAAAAAATCAGTATGCTACGATTTGCTGACGACATTGTCTTATTAGCAGAGAGGGCTGAGGATATTGAGAAGTTATTGAATGGCATGAACAAAATACTGAAGGAAGACTTTGGACTGAATATAAATCAAAGTAAAACAAAAGTGATGAAATGTAGCAGAAATGATACCAATACTAGCAGATTAAATATAAAAATAGGATCTGATGCAATAGGAGAAGTGAGTGAGTTCTGTTACTTGGGAAGCAAAATTACAACCGATGGCCGAAGCAGGAATGATGTTAAAAGCAGAATAGCACTAGCAAAAAGAGCCTTCATGAAAAAGAGAAACCTTTTAGTTTCAAATATTGATCTAGGAATTAGAAAGAACTTCTTAAAACTCTATGTGTGGAGCACAGCACTTTACGGTAGCGAAACATGGACTTTAGGAATACCGGAAAGAAAGAAACTTGAAGCATTTGAAATGTGGTGCTACAGAAGAATGCTGAAAATTAGGTGGACAGACAAAGTAAGAAATGAAAGAGTTTTGGAAATGATGGGTGAGAAAAGAAGTTTATGGAAGAAGCTTACGGAAAGAAGAGACAGGCTGGTAGGTCATATTTTGAGAGATGCTGGATTGGTTAATTTGTTAGTGGAGGGAACAGTTGAAGGTAAGAACTGTAGAGGTAGACAGAGATTAGAATATATGAAGCAGATAATTGAGGACG